>CM063519.1:33833477-34153477 GCA_032199755.1 Ambrosia artemisiifolia
GGGGCCGCTTCTCTTCGCTCTTGTTCATGCTTGGTACCTCGACGATGGCACTATTATGGGAGAGGCCAAGAAAGTGGCTAAGGCTTTTGATATTATCCGAGCTGAGGGGCCGAATCTAGGCCTTACGCTTAATATTAAGAAATGTGAAATTTTTTGGCCATCATGCAATGGGGAAAAAGTGAAGCCTGGTTTATTTCCTAGCGATATCGGGAGACCAGAGGGAGGTGTGAAGCTCCTGGGGGTGCTGTTAGTCGGGACGGCGGATATATTAGATCCTTGGTTGCTAAAAGGGCTCGCCGGGCAGTGGATTTGATGGTTTCTCTGCAGAAATTGGGGGACCCCCAAAGTGAACTTTTGCTGCTCTGTTCTTGTATGGGTGTTGCTCAACTGTTATTTGGCCTTCGGACATGTCAACCAGCCTTTGCTGATGAGGCCGTATCCATTTTCGACAAAGGGGTTCGTGAAGCGGTTGAAGATATTGTAGTTTGTGGGGGGCCGTTCTTTGGGGATCTTCAATGGCGGTTAGCGTCTCTACCGATACGGTTGGGAGGTCTTGGCCTGTGTTCGGCAGAAGACATGTCTGCATATGCTTTTGTGGCCTTGAGAGTGCAGTCTTGGGGACTGCAAGACCACATCTTACGAAACAGTAGGATAGTGGGGATGGACTTGGATTATGAGCTTGCTTTGGACACCGTTCGCAGCTCTCTTCCTGATTCAGATTTGGGGGGTTTAATGGATAAGGACACCGCCCCCAACAAACCTCAAAAGTTCTTGGCAAGTGCGTTTAACTGTAAAACCCTTCAGACTATGGGAGAGAAGTTTGCCATGACTGTGCGTCAGAAAGCAGTGTTTGAATGCCTCAAAGTAGCGCATGCTCAAGATTTCTTGGCTACCCTTCCTATTGAGGGGCTCGGGCAACACATGTCAGCTGTTGAATACCGGGCTATCCTTAAATACAGGCTCATGATTCCCATGTTCCCAGTTGAGGAGTCGTGTCCAGTTTGCAAAAAAACATGTTTAGATAAGTTTGGGGAACATGCCCTTCACTGTAAGGAGCTGCCCGGATTTAAATACAGACATGATCTGGTCAGAGATGTTTTATGGGACGTCTTGCAAGGGCAGGGATTTCGGCTAGGAAGGAAGCCCCAGTTAACATTTTGACGGACCCCCTTGAAGAACGGTCTACCTTAAGGCCAGCAGATGTCCTCGTGTTCGGGTGGGCACAAGGCAAGCATGCGTGCGTTGATCTCACAGGGGTGTCTCCGTTGGTGGGACTTCGAGATTCGGGTTTTGTAGCAGGGCAAGCAGCCTTGAGAGCAGAATCCCAAAAAGTTGTCAAACATGAAGCTGCATGTCTAGAGAACCAACACGTTTTTGTGCCATTTGCTTTTGACACATTTCGAGGGTTAGCCCCCGAGGCAATCCGGTTCAAAAAGAGTTCAAAAGGTGGTGCAGAGCAACTCCCCAGCGACGAAGGACCTAAGCTTTATTTTTAATAGAGTAGGTTTTTCTATTCAAAAGGGGGTAGCGGCACAACTTGTGGCCCGTTTACCCGCCTCCCACTTGTAAGAATTAGTTGTTTATCTAATTATTTAATGAAAATCAAAATGTACTGCGATTTCTCGAAATCAAACTTTTACAATATCCACAATAAAATAATTTGTAAATTAAAATCCACATAAGTATATAAAATACATATTTACATTAACAACCTATTTAGTTAAGGTAGTTGAAGTAGTTAGTATTACTACTTTTTTTTTGGAAGGCAAATTATTAACAAACACAACCCGTGAAGACCATCTCCAAGATGGAGAAGAACAACGCAAGGAAAAAGATTACATCAACGTGAAATCAAAATTACACCAATTTCTCCATTCTAACGAACCCTCTTTATGCCTACTCTTGAACCATAGAAAGCCCAAAGATTTCACATCCGATAAATAAGAATACTTATGCTAAGATTTGCCACAACATACTAAGACCAGCTCGTTTATAAAATTTCAACAACTGTAACGACTAAAAATTGAACATTTTCATTAACATTTTAAACATTTATAGTTTTAAAAATACATCTTTCATATGTCAACAAATCTTTCACAATATTCGTACGGTGTAGCCATTACTCATTAGTGAAGTGGGGGTGTCACTCGAATGCTCTCACCACCACTAGCATATGGTGTTCCCGAGTTTAATAAACGAAAGAAAGAAAAAGAAAAAAGAAAAAATTATAATTTATTTTTATGTTCCCGAGTTCAAAAGAAATTGAATGACATTTAAGGCTAGCCGGGGTGGTCCGTGATGGCCACCCCGTGATGGCGTGATGGCCATGATACACCGGCCCGCATGAGAATATCACGGCCGCGATGAGTTTTAGCGTGATGGCTATCACGTTGGTTTGGCCAAAAAAATGACCGTTGGCCGACGGTCATTTGACCGTTTTCAGCTTTAAAAAAAATTCACCCAAATCTCTATATATATATATGAGTTAAATGCCAAAATGGCCCCTGTGGTTTGACCCAAATTGCCACTTTGGTCACTTTTTTGAATTTTTTGCCAAAACCACCCCTCAAATATCGAAAAGTGCCAAAATGACCCATATTTAACTGAGTTTCTAACTGAGAATGGAAAGTCAGTTAAGTATCAGGGGCATTTTCGTCATTTCATCCCAACCCCCCTCTTCTTCTTCTGCAAATATAAGCACCACCCACCACCACCCTTCACCAGCCACCACCACCACCACCCTTCACCGTCCACCACCACCCTTCACCCTCCACCACCCTCCACCAGAAATCTCTTTCCTGACAGCAGCTGCAGAAACCAACCATCCAATCCACCCTTCACCATCCATCTTTATCTCTATCTTCCCAAACCCTAGAAACCAACCATCCATCCAATCCATCCATCCATCAATGGCCAAGAAACGAAAGTCTCGTACTCCACAACCTGTGGAGGAACCCCAAGACCAAATCAACGAACCCCAACAAGAACAAATAAACATCCATCAAGGCTGCTCCCAAAACCCATCCTTCCCATATTATAGAGAGAGACAGAGGAGAGAGACTAGAGAGAGAGAGAGAGAAACGAGCAGAGAGAGAGAGAGGGAACAGAGTTATAGATAGAGAGTAACCAGAGAGAGAGAGAGAGAGATAGACAGACGAGGAGGAGGAAGAAGACGACGATGGCAGATTTGGTGGTGGTTGGAGGCGGTGCGGTGGCCGTGACTGGGGGTGGAGACCCACCGGAGCTCCGCCGGAAGCGGCGGCGAGGAGTCGCCGGAAAAAGGGCAAAAAAAGTGGAAACCTTGGGTTTAGAAATGAGGGATAAGGTATCGAAATCGAGATAGGAAGAGTCGTCGTCGTCGTGGTGTTGTTGATGTTGATGATGATGTTGTGAAGGGGGTTGAGGTTGTTGGTTAAATTGGGAGTTGTTGAGTTCGTCACATCTCATGGTCGTCTTTGTTGTTGGTCAAACCATAGTGGTTTACTCAAAAGGTCTATTTATCAGTATAGTGTATAGTGTGTGTGTGTGTGTGTGTTAAGAGAGATCAGGGAGGAGAGTGTGTGTGTGGTGAGGGTTTATATAAATGGGTGGGTGTTTTGGTGTCTTAAGGATAAGATGCCATGGGGATGATGATGTTAAGGTCCGGTCAACAAAACTCAAAGGACAGGTCAACAAGAAGTCAATCTGGTTAAAAACTCAGTTTACAGATGAAATGACGAAAATGCCCCTAATACTTAACTGACTTTCCATCCTCAGTTAGAAACTCAGTTAAATATGGGTCATTTTGGCACTTTTCGATACTTGAGGGGTGGTTTTGGCAAAAAATTCAAAAAAGTGACCAAAGTGGCAATTTGGGTCAAACCACAGGGGCCATTTTGGCATTTAACTCTATATATATATATCATTTTTAACCAAAATCAATACAACCAACAATCAAAACTTACATCCAACAATCAAAGAAGCAAAAAAATATATATATATCAAATGGAAGGACCCTCGTGTCCACTCGACTCGTCGGGTTCTTCGATGGATTTTTTTGCAATGGTTTGCGAGGCGGCGCAACATGAAAATACGGAAAGCCCAAATAAAAGAATGGTGCAGCGTTGTCGGTGGGGGGCAAATGACGTTTTGATGAACGATTACTTTGTAGAAAACCCAAAGTACAACGACGAGGTGTTTAAAAATCGATTTCGTTTATCAAATGAATTATTTCTAAAGATTGTCAGGGACATCGAAGCAAAGTACGAATGGTTTCAAGTAGGGTATGATGCTAGGGGGAAAAGGAGCTTTACGACGATACAAAAATGCACATCCGCGATTCGTCAACTTGCTAACGGTAACGTTCCTGACGAATATGATGAATATTTCAATATGTCTAGTAGAATTTCAAGCGAGTCTCTTCTCTATTTTTGCAATGCTATTATTGATTTATATGGTAAAGAGTATCTCCGAAGACCGACTAGACACAACATTACACGTTTGTTCCCCGTGCATGAAGCTAGATGGCATTTTCCCGGTATGATCGATAGCATCGACTGTACCCACATCGTGTGGAGAAGTTGCCCGAAGCAATTGAGAGGTCAGTTTATGAGAGGTGACCATAAAAAACCGACGATAATGCTCGAAGCCGTTGCGTCGAACGATTTATGGATTTGGCATGCGTACTTTGGTCCCCCGGCTCAAACAACGACATTAATGTTCTATATCAATCACCGCTTTTCGATACAGAGTTACAAGGAACCGCCCCGACGTGTCCGTTTACGGTGAACGGACGACAATATAGACGTGGCTTCTATCTTGTCGATGGCATCTACCCCGCTTGGTTAGTTTTTGTCAAAGCTTACTCGTTTCCGACAATCGAAAAAGAAATATTGTTTAAGAAGCTACAGGAATATGCGAGAAAAGACGTTGAACGGGCGTTTGGTGTATTGAAAAGTAAATGGCGCATACTAGACCGCCCGGTGGGTTTGGTTGATCAAGCGAAAATAAGTAGTGTTGTGTACGCGTGTGTCATATTGCACAGCAAGATCCTCAAGGAAGAGGGGCGTGCAATATCTCGGGATTACGTTATGGATACGGATATACCAGCAAACGTTCCAAATGATGTTCTTTTGGAGTTGCGGGATGAACAAACCCACTATCAGCTTCGATTTGATCTAACGGAACACGTGGGTGGTTTAGATATCGAGTACGAGGACCCTTACCCACCGCTCACTTAATTTTTTTTATTTAATGTAATGTTTTTTATTTAATATAATGTTTTTATATATTAAAAAAATAGTTTAGTGATGAAATGTGAATGTGCACACCATCTCTTGTGTTTAGTGATGAATGTGATAGAATGTGATAAAATGAGGTTGCAGAATCTGATTGGGTGTGATAGTATGATGAATGTGATGAAAAGTGAACCACCCCTTGTGGCCTGAGGTGAAAGGAAGAGAAAAAAAAAAGTTAACATTTTACAATTATTAAAGTCAATATAAGAAATCTTGAAAAATTTAATGATTAATTATATAATAATAGATTGAAGATTTAAAAAAAAAAAACTTGAACCTATTATTATCAAATTATATACTATTAATATACCTTTGGATTTGAACAGTGTTTTATTATTATAATATTTTTTTTGTTATATTAAATACCTATGATTTCAGTTTTGTTTAAGAAAATATGGTGTGGCATAGATGGTGGGAGTGATGTTTTGTTTGGTATGTTACCCGGGTTCGACTCATGTATCTCTGTTTTAGGTTTTTTTTTTCGAAATAGATGAGGTAAAGGTATGTCACTAGCTGATTGGACCATATCACCATACTGTCTATACCCACACGTCATAATAGTGACGTCCTTCCTCCACGCGTCCTCCTTCTCCTGCTTCCTGTCATCAGCTTACACCACCTCCCACTTTCCCCTCAATCTTCATCTTGCCTCTCTCTCTCTCTCTTTCTCTCGCAAACGACAACGTTGGTTAAGTAGTCACCGCAACATAACCCTCCCCCTCCCCCCGGTGACGCAAGGTATTCCGGCACATGTTTAGTCTGTTACGTTATTCCCGATTTGTTAAAACCTTATCTTGTATGAATCTGAATTGATGATCGGTTCCTTCGTTTTTAGCCCTAATTACCGGTTGAGGTAAAGAAATTCCCTATGCTTCTAATTTATGCTAAAGGATAACACTTACAATAAAGTTATTTTTATGTGTATTTGCTTACATGATATGTTGGATTAAAGGAAATCTCAATTTTGATTGGATAAAATCAAGAAATTGTGCTAATGATTTTCAGTACACAATCTGATTGTATCACAGGATACTTGGGATTATGTCCTTATATTCATGTTTTGGAAAGGGGCTTCTATGGATTATGGATTCGACTATGAAGTTACTAATTCTTGGTGATTTCAAGGTTTCAACTTTTCATGCTTTCACAAGAGACACTGACATTGTAACCATCAGGTAATCACCTTTTTTTTTTTTGTATTTTACCAACTCAAAATCATTGTTTATAGGTTCTACTCATACCCTTTAGCATATCCTTACAAAATTTATTTTTGCTGGTTCGTCTAAATTCAAGGTGAACACATCTTGATTGAAAGGAATTCCTAAGAATCCAACGAACAAAGTATTAATATAAGTATTGGGAATAACATCATATTATCCGATTCATAAGGATACAAAGAAGTCTTGGTATTGTCAAAATTCGGAATAGAAAGAAAAGGGGGGGGGGGGGAGAACATTGTTTGTTCGCGAGAAATAAATTATTCCTTTTTTCAATCCGAAGGTTTCTTGAAGTATAAGAAAATGGTTAAAAGACTATGTTTATTCATGAGTTCTGAAATAAAAAAATGAACAAGTTTCGTTTATTTATAGAACCTACACATGTGTAATTCATATGTTGGTTATGTTACCTACAAATAACCCACACATGCGTAGGTAAACGTTAAAATTTTTGAAAACATATAAACGAATTTCAGTTGTTTACATAGCTTACACATGTGTAGGTAAACGTTTAAAAACTTAAAAAACAAATGTACACATGTGTATCATACGGTATAACTTAACTGTTTGGAACAAACAAGCACTGTATGTTGCAAACTTTGACACAAGTTTTAACCATACTTACAAAATTCATCTTCATTTAATTTGATCAAGTGGTAGCTGTTAATAATATTCTTACTACAATGGGTGCAAACTGGTTGGAGGTTCAACAGTGACGCTTGCAATCTTGATCTCATTGTTGAAATGCCGAAGCTAACTCAGGAAGCTAATGCCACTACTGGATGTGAGTGCAACATCACCAACACCACCGACTGTCATGTCGTAAGGATGTATAACACTCTTTTTCTACTCTGTTCTGTGATGCAATACATTAGGAATGCTATGTTATATATGTATTTTTTGTAGAGGTAGCATAATGGGTAGGATAGGTAACAGGTTAAAACGGGTTGGGTAATGGGTCATGTTCGGATCACATTTTGTTCCATACATTTTAGATAGTATTACAAGCAGTTAACGTGTCAGATATGGTTATAGACAATATATTTAAATAACAATACAAGTTAGAAGGAACTATTAAATACTTGACCCGTTCTATGCTGCACATTGAAGTTTTACAGCCTACTTGGCGTTCTTTCACCCGAACTGGCGAAACTTTCTTATCTCAAATCAAATGTGAGCTCATCTTACATAATGCTGCAATATTATGTTCCGTTTTAAAATACAGTGAATCAAAGTCAAATTTGTCTTGACCCATATTTGTTTGATTTACAGTGACTTCGCGTACAATTACTTAAGTGGCGTGCAAGCTAAACTGGTGAGTAGTTTTTCTATAATTAGGCTATGTTTGGTTTTTGAATTTTGTGTTGATAACGGCGATATGCTGTTTTCATCGACTATTTGGTGGGCATATTAATTAATTTAATTTAGCTTACGCGAATCAAACGCCTTAGCGCCTAAACGCCTAGGCAAATAAGTGCGTGCTTAAGCGAATCAAATGCGTAAGCGCCTAAGCACCTATGCGCCTAGGCGAAAAGATTATAGAAAATGGAATATTGCTACTACTTATTAGGTTTTTAACAATTGGCTCCTATTCACCTAGGCGCCAAAGCAAATAGGCGCCTAAGCGAATACGCGCTTAGGCGAATAGCCCATGCGCCTAAGCGGATACGTGCAAAAGCAAATCAAACGCCTACGCGCATGAACGCCTATTCGATTTGGCAATGCATGTTATGGCTATGTGTGCGCAAATAAAAGAGTCCGAATAGGCGCCAATCCCTATAAAGCGCTGCTACTTATCAGTTTGTTTATCTATGCCTCTTTGGTCAACTGAGTTGATAAAATGATTAAAATCTAATATATCTGCCTATTATTATATTTTTTTAATTATTTGTGGTAGTAATTAATTAATTGCTATAAAGTGAATTGTTACTATTCCTTCCACATTTTTTATGTTGAAATGAATGAATTAGGGATAATAATATTGTATTCAAATTATTCCATGCTCCCTTGAGTCAAGTATATCGAGAAATCAAAAAATATGTGCTGAGAACTACCAAATGGAATTTATACCACCTCTTTGTTGTATTGATCCTTTTTGTGGGGACTGAAAATGAGGTTTTATGTTTATATGTACAGGGTGTGCAGACCACTAATGTCAAAACCAAAGCCAAAGTCGAAACCTGCTACTCCGGAGAAGGCAACCTCACCGCCGCCATCAACTGGGCCAGCTCAGGATGGTAAGCCGGCAGAGAACGCGAGTACAAACCCAAATGGCAATGCTGAAAACAATGGAAAATCTGATGAGCCGGCAGTAGTTATGGAAACAGACAAACCTGAGGCTGCTGCATAAGAGTTATGGTCCGTGCCTTCTGATGGTTTTTTTTTTAAAATTATTTACTTACGGTGGACTGGCTAGCTGTTTCGTTGGTATAATTATGAATATAGATTTTGGCTGTTCGGCATTTGTTCTCTGGTCTAGATCCATCATCTTGGTCTAAGGTTATACGTCTTGAAGTTTAGGTCTATGTATTTGAGAGTGTGTTAACGAGCACAACATTTAGTATTCATGGGTTGCAATTGCAACCTGTACCTATATTCTGAGTTAATTTTGTTCTTTATCATTTAATTCGGTTTATTGCGTTTGCAAGAATGGTTGAAATCCTGGGAGATTTAATTATGGATGTTCAGTATTCGAATCGGATTATAGCAACTTGATATTCAATTTGAATTTGAATTTGATTTGTTAACTCTGCTCTGTGACATTGTAAGAGTAGCTGTTTGAAACTTTGCCTAAGTCTTACATTTTTATTAGCATTATTGTTCAAATTAAGTTTTTAGTGAGAAATAGAGATACCAATGAAAGTAAGGCTTTTGTCTTTGTATTTTACATGAAGTAAAGATCTTGCTCACAATGGCATAAAAGAGCCTCACAAAAAAGATTTTAAGTTATAAAACTATAAACCGTGCTTATTTATTAAATCTCAAACATAAACTTTTGTATCTTAACCAAAATACTTGAAATTGAATTGATTTGAAGTTTGAACTGTGATTATCTTTGCATTAGCTATACGAAGTGATTCAATTATGATTTTTTTAGCGCTACATGTGTTAGCTACATGTATTATTCACAGTTCGCTTATGTTTTCCTTGCATCCGACAACAATTTTCCCTACAATACGTCATTGACATTAACACAACTTTGATTTTGAAACTTTTGGCCTTCTTTTGGTTGTATGCAGCTGGATTTGGTTCGCTTCCGGCCAACATCTGTGTTTTCAAAATATTCTCTCATCATATGACAAGCTGCTGACCATTAAATTCTTCTTTGTTTGTCTTTGTGACGTTCATGCACCTTTGACCAAGGTATGCTAACTTTTCTTCCTTACTCTACAATTTTAATATTTATCAATCCCGTCATTTTTTACGACAATGGTAGCGTCTTAGCTACGGTGGAGGCCTTCATCATATATGTCGATATCTCGGTATGACGATTCTAAAAAGTATTAGGTTAAGTCCGACCATCTTTAATTTCGTATATTCACTCGGAGCACCGATTCTAACATCTAATAGTCAAACTTTGTTTGTTTTGATAATTCTTGATTGATCTGTACACAGGTGCTCAACTTGAAGCCAACAAGAAAGCAAGCCAAGTAAAATGTATTTTCTTAAATGTTGTATAATTATCATTATAAATACTTTACTTGGTTTAGATCTTTATTAACCAAATCCACCCGACACTTTAATATATATATATATATATATATATATATATATATATATATATATATATATATATATGCCATTTTAGACTAATTGAACATATAGATACACCTGTTTAAAGGTTGCGCAACGCGCAACTCAGAAATCACCTAGTTAATCATTAAAACATAATTGTAAGAGAGAGATTTTAATAATTTTTTTTTCTCACCAAATTAGTCCAACTTGGATGGAAGAAAATAAGGATAAAATTTTCCATCATTTTCTCTCTATTTCGTTACTTTAAAATACTTAGAAACCAAACGAATTTTTATTTTCCTTCCACTTCCTTGCATTTCCTTTTACTTCACTCCTTAAATGAAACTTGGGAACACGGTATCCACGATCGCTAATGTACTTGCGATCTCAAAATGCAGTGGACATCCAAAATCAAATAAAAAAGGCATTTGGTTCCTATGGAAACTCGGAATTACAAGGTATTTAATGCTTGGTTGCAATGTAACGTTATATGCTTGTTGGGGATGCAGCAATCTCATTGGTCAATAAACTTGATGATAGAAAAAACTACAAAAATTCTATATTGGGGTTGAACAAGAAAATATTAAAATTTCAAAGATAAAAAAAAAGACAAAATAAAAGCAGTTAGTAGATAAATAATAAAAGATACGTGAAATAACAGATATGATTGTGTAAGACTAAAGTGGTGTTTGTTTTCTGGTTAGAAGAGCTTCTAACCTCTTATGTCTGCGCCGCGCAGACGCGGGCAGACATTTGAGGCGGGCAGATCGTTTGATTTTTAGAAGACATTCACCTTCAGAAGCTCTGCCCAGCCTCTTCCTCAAGCAGACATCAACCCACCTCTTCCAACCTCTTCTCCTTTATTTTTTTCTTCCCTCTTCTATTTCTCCATTCATTTCTTCATCCTTCATCAGACATCTCATCCAACTCCTTCTTCCTCCCACTCCTTCCTCCTCCCCTTCACCCCTGCCGCCTCCCTCTACAACCGCCACCGCCTCCCCTCCACCACCTTCGCCTCCTCCTCCCCTTCACCCCCGCCGCCTCCCTCCACCACCGCCACCCGCCTCCCCCTCCCCTCCACCACCTCCGCCTCCTCCCCTTCACCCCCGCCGCCTCCCTCCACCACCGCCTCCCCTCCACCACCTCCGCCTCCTCCCTCCTTCTGCAGATCTGGTCACACATAACTTCGTTGGCTTTTGTCTTGCCTTCTGCAGATCTGGTCACATCATCAATATATGTTAATTATATAGAGGTGTTTGGATTATTAATTATATAGAGGTATATAGAGTGAGAACCTTCTGAGGTTTATCATTATTATCAATTAGGCCAATAATAATAAGAAGAAAACTGAACTAATAGAGATGTTTAGAGAGAGAGAGAAAGACAGAGGAAGGAGAAGAGTGTGAATGATCTGTGTGTTTTAGAGAGAGGAAGGAAGAACAAAGGGGTATGCGTGTGTTTTTTTGTTTATTATTTTGTGAATATTTGTGGTGGGTTATGGTTTTGGGTTACGCTGCAGATGTTAAAAACAAACAGTCTTCCTCTTGCAGACTGCAGACCTTTGGTCCACCTCTTCTCCTGCAGATGTCTGCAGATGTGGTCCGCCGACTACAGACCTTTTGCCTCAGAAAAAACAAACATCACCTAAATATTATGCACGTAACTTTCACCTGTGGACGTTAGGTGCCCTCCTACACCGTTAAACCATTATTACAAATGTTATGCACATAACTTTCACCTTTGTGCGTTAGGTTGTTTGGGCATTAGTTTCACACCTCCTTTTCACCTTCTATTTAATTTCCCAAACCAATGATAAAATTATACCTCACCCACTTTTATAGAATTTATTTAATTTAAACAATAAATGTTTTATTAGTTAAAGCTTCATTACGTACGTAACAATAACATGACATAAATCTTTTTATAATATTCATAATAGCATATCCTTCTGCATTTTTATAATTACATTAAAAATTACTGTTTTTCCTCTCTCATTTTTAACTAAATAATATTTTTTTACTTTTATAATTACATTTTATCTCTTCTTTACCCACGACCACTTTTAAAAAATATTAAAAAAATATAAAGGGTGACTTGTGTCATACCAAAGTCCAAACATATAAATAAACAGTAATTTTTTCTTTCTTTTCTACTCACAGCCACTGCAATCACTTATCAAAATATGAAAAATTCAGTTAAAGATAAAGTAGATAACTTAATGATAGGTTACATTTATTCATCACTAAAAAAAAATTGGCCAAAATAAAAAAATTAAATCCTAACTATTTAAATCAACTTGATTATTATTAATATATTGTAATTACATATGGTAAATATTTTTTTTTTGAACGACCAATAAATTGGAATCACTCACAGAACACTGAAGTATCATCGTGCCACCAGTGTGGCACGATGAGTATTAATATATTGTAATTACATATGGTAAATATAGTCATTGATTATTCACAAGAGATCAAGCAAGTAGTGAGCTGGCAGTGGACGGTGGTGAAAGTAAAGTATTACGTCAGCAAACATTATTAAACTATTCAACCCATATCTGCCAAGTCATCGACCTCATGCCATACGTCATCACCTACATGGCACCATGGAATTTTTGCCTAAATTTAACATTTGACCCTTCGTTCTTCTGTAAACTACAATTTAATCCTTCAAACTTTATAATTCTTCTATTATATTCGGTCCTTCTCATATTTTATGCACCTATGACCGACTTCTCACAAATTAAACTATCAGTATTATTAGCTAGGGGAAAACAATAAATAAGCCATTAAACAATTTCCAATTACGTTAAAATAGAATAATTTCTAACTCTATGATGTGGGGTTAATAGTTTAAAAAAAAAAGCAATATATGTTGCAATGTAACCACTTTATTATATCAATCACATAAAAATGGTTAAAAATAAAATATAAATATTTATTGTATGTCAATCTTAATGTCATTGTTGGTTTGCCCAAATACGTAAGGACAAGAACGTGAAGATACGTCTAACGTGTACTACTATTTACATATAGATAGATATATATGCATGGGTTTGTCCAAATATACAACTAGTCGGATATAAATTAGTCAGACACAAAGATGCTTAAATTTTATTTCAAGTTCTTATAATAATTAATTAAATATCAATAATTTTAAAACAATACACTTAACACATACAAATACTCGACACATTTTGCTGTATCTTTAACAAATTCAAAATAACACCAAATCTAAATAATAAAACTCTAGAATAACTAAAATTATATATGAACCTGATGTATGCCTATCGAACAAGCTGATGTGTGAAGAAAAAAAAAAACCTGCACTACTCATAATTATTGGTGGACCTACATGTTGGAAGACATTAAAAAAAATTAGTATAGTTCGTAGATAAAAATTTAGATTATACACATTGAAAGTTCGGTTAAACTCTCCGACCCTCTAGAATAGAAATCTTGAGTCCCCACTGTATATAATTATAAGTTTCGTTGAAACTTCATGTAAGATCTCATGCATTAAAATAAGTAGTTACAAATTTTGTGGGGTTTTATAACAAAAGTAGAGGGTTGTAAACAGAGATTAAACTTATTTTGCATACTTCAATATTTTAACATATAACAAAAATACAAATATGTAGTTGTTGGATAACTCATTTACTAATGCTATAAATCATTTTTTTAACATGCCTTATCTTTTGTACCATGCACATGGCATGTTGACGGACAATCAAAAATCATCACGTCACTTCCTCGTTGTTTTTTATGTTGTTTTTCCATATGTAGATAAAGTGAAAACTCGTAAAAAAAACTTTAAAAAACAATCATTTTGTCAGTGTTTTTTTCTTAATATGTCTTGTATTTAACTTTTTGTAAATATTAGTAACATTTGAGGCACACTAGAAAAAAAAATCTCTATATTTTATACGGGTAAATAAATTTAGATTTTTGTAAGTATTAGTAACATATAAGACACACTAGAAAAAAAAAATCTTTATGTTTTGCATGGGTTAAATAATGAAAATGATATACTTTTTATTAACACCGTTTTGACCTGTTGCTTGATACCCGACCTACATCTACCTACAAGCTAAAAATGTGTTAATTAAACAAACTGCTTAAATTACGGTTAGTAGCTCACAATCTTCTTAAAACCTTTCTGATTTTGGATTTTTTTTAGATGTGTATGCATAGATTGTAAATTGTATATATTTGTTGCTTCCTCCTTGGTGTAAGTTTCGATCCACAACTTCATTTTCATAGTTGATTAAATTTTGGTTTTAGGATTGAACTTTAAGTTCTTGACTTGCACGTTTTTGTTTAATTATTGGGTTAAGTTTGATACATTTTTGAACGACAAGAATCATTCATTATTTTGGAAATTAGTGATCATGATTTTTCATTTTTGTTGGGTTTTTAAAAACATACACTTAGGTAATTTTGAATACTAAAAGTTTATGTATACAATTTTCATTATTCAAATTTCTAATACCAAAAATTTAAAAGGTTATTGAATTTTAATAATCCTGACTTTTACATATTTGTTGGGACTAATCCCGGCTAAGAAAATGTTTAAATACAGTCAGAACTTTGGACGTATTTTCCTCTAATGATCTGAAACTAACAAATGTTAATCTAGTTAGATTTCTGATGGCGTTACCTTATTTGGCAAAAACTTCAAATTTTTTTATTTTATGATCTGGCATGCTTGTGTGGCAAAAAAAATAATATTTTATGCGGACGTGGTATGTCACGTCATCAAAAAAATTAATTGGATTAACGTTCAACTAGTTTGGGATTGTTGGAGAATAATAGACTCAAAGTTAGGATTGTCTTTAAACATTTCCTAGTTCAATTTAATAATGGCCAATAGATGAAAGTTGAGATCATTATTAATTATTAGAATCCAATAACACATAATAAAAACCCCAAAAATTAAGACGGTTTTTATTTTTTGATGTCTCTCAGTTTAATACCCCTCATATGAAAACTAAGATTATTAAAATCCAATAACCCATAATTAAAACATCAAAAATTAATGATTTTGCTATCATATACGAAGGTGAATAATGTTGCATGTAGGGTAAAACTAATTAAAGCCGCAAATCATTTGTACTCTATGCTATTGTGTTTGTACTGTCCTACGGGTCAATGTTACATATGGGGTAAAGTTAATTAAGCCATAACTATTTGTGCACAGTGCACTATATAATTGTGTTTATACTATGCTACATGCACCAATAAAAAGAAAGCAATATATTACAAACCCAAAATAAAAGAGAAACTATAATATATCAAGAGATGAGGAGTCAATGTTGTATATTTTTTTTTTTTTGAAAAAAATGCTTTCATTAGAAACACCCAAAACGGCCCTCAAAACGTGGACCGCGGGATCAAACCTCTACAATATACAAAGGAAAACGACACCACTCTTTCCACTTAACGTTATTAATTACATTTAAATCTATGCTTAACCCACACAAAAGTACTTGACTTCACAATAGCGATGATCTTCTCCACACTCGGACTTTTATCATTGAACACCTTCTCATTTCTTGCCTTCCAAAGAGCCCACATGGTAGTCACAATAATCCCATGAATCAGATTTCTAGCCTTCTTCCCACCCTTCACTGTCTTATAGATTACAAACAGGTCGCTAATGGAGAACGCATAAATCGGATCTAAGCGGCACCACCTCCCTATCCCATCCCACACATTGGTAGAAATCATACAATCCGCGAGTATATGCATCACTGTCTCTTCGTTATAATCACACCACTTGCATATTCCGTCCGCTATAGGGATATTTCTTCTAATGAGAGCCATCTTTGTTGGTATCCTATCCATTTCCGCTCTCCATGCCATAATCGAACACTTCAGTGGAACCCACTTTACCCATTTAAACTGGAAATTGTTTCCAAAATCTGTTCGCTGCAGCAGCAAATTAGCGACAGCTTTTGTAGAGAAGCCCAGCCCATTTTCAGAAGCCCAGTACCAAACATCTTGGCCCACAACAACCTCCATACCATTTAACATATCACAAAGGTTGACCCATTCCACTAATTCTTCTGCAGTTGTCATGTTTCCGACCCATTCAGCGTCGATCACCCGCTTATTATACACAACCTTGGTTCGATTCATAACCCTGCAATCCTTCATCGTCTCCAACCTGTACAATAACGGAAACTTGATCTTTAAAGTACAATCACCTACCCATATATCCAACCAAAATCGGACCGAGTCGCCTATCCCAACTTTAGCTCTTATGAAAGTATGAAGCAACCTGTCATGGACTTTTAAGCTTGCTGTAGCTTTAATAAACGCTTTCCAATTCCCTGTAGCATACTTGTTAACTGGAAGCATATCCCACATATTTCGACTTTTGTGACATATAATTAAGTCTCACACCAATTGTACTTTATGCTATTGTATTTGTACAATGCTACATGGATCAATAAAACGAAAGCAAAACGGATAATAGTGATTAATTATGTGAGGGTAGTAATTGGTTAAACTTTTAGTTCATTTTTTGATAGTATTATCGAATTGTTTGTATTGAATAATCTGTGGTTTTGCATCATTGTACCAGAATAATTGTGCGTACCTTACATGTCTTTGTTTACCCTAAATGCACATGTGTAGATTATATGTTTTTTTTTTCTTTTCTGACCACTAAAGTGCATGTGTAGGTTGTAATGTTGTATTCTTTTATTTACACTAAAGATGCAAATGTGATGTTATGTGGTTTTGTTGACACTAAACTACATATGTGTAGGTTATTTGTTTTCGTGTATGTTATATATTTTGTTGTTGCTAAACTACACAAACATGGGTTGTATGTTTTTGTTGATGTCAAAATACATATATGCATGTTATATGATTTTCTTGGTGTTGAAGTATATACATCTTCAGACTTCAGGTTATGTGTATTCTATGTTTTATTTGTTTGTATTCATCTTTTAACAAACTTTCAGTTTATTATAGGCAGGGCTGGAGCTTGGTTTGGCCCAGTTTGGACCCTGGCCCGTCCAACTTTTTCGGCGAGAAGTGTTAAATATCGTTTCTTTTCTGAACTTTTTATGTGTTAAGTATGGTCCACCCTGATTTTTTAAGTCTGGCCGAACCTTATTTAAAAAAAAAAATATATTTACTAAAGCCCATTGCTTTCTGAGTCCGGCCAAAACAATTACTTAGTCCACAAACATTGCTAGCAATTAGTCAATTACTATTCGCCCATAACAAAAGAGAGAGAAAAAAACCTACACTCTAAAGTGAATTGTGAATACAGAATATCCACCAGTCCACCACCCCTACCCAAAAAAGAAAAGCGTATCCTCTAAAGTTACCTTTTTGTTTGTGGTTTGCTTAAGATGTTTGATGGTACTCGTGTTTCTTATAATTATAATTTATAGGATGCCAAATAATAAGAATTGTGCATTGAGGCGTATGGTGCTGATGAACA
Source organism: Ambrosia artemisiifolia (assembly GCA_032199755.1). Taxonomy (NCBI): domain Eukaryota; kingdom Viridiplantae; phylum Streptophyta; class Magnoliopsida; order Asterales; family Asteraceae; genus Ambrosia; species Ambrosia artemisiifolia. Next base: position 33,851,167 of record CM063519.1, read on the forward strand.
AGACGCATATTAAGCCCATATGTGCACATGTAGCTTCAACGTACACATACGTAGCTTGTACCGGCACATGAGAAGTTCGACCTACGCATATTGAGTTTCGACTTATAAATATGTTGGTTCAGCCATACATGTGTAAGTGCAGTTCCTAACTTACGCTTAGGGATTTTGATATTTCAATCTACACGTGTAAATGTTGTTTGGTAGGCTCTTAATGGTCATTAAAAGGCTACCTCTAAATGATTTATAGTATATTAATGTTTAAGAAGTAACCTTAAGTCTAAATGGTTAAGAGATAACATTAAGTCTGAATGGTCAAGAGAAAACCTCTTAATGGTAACTTAAAATGTGATAAACTATAAAAAACAAGTACCTACGCATTGGGACAATAGTTTTTGACACGACATGAAACCGTTTTAAAAAGAGGGGGTCGTTTTTGGTTGACCATTTAAATAAAACAGGTCGAGTTCGATTTGACTCGTCAGCCCGTTTAAGAATTAAAAAAAATTATTTTTGTTTTTAATTTTACATGGTTAGTCGTATTAATGTTAGTTTGTCCCAACATATTTTCTGCTTGTCACACTCATACTCACCATTAAACACGACAACCCAAAAACCCGCTTATAACTCATCAACATGTGAGGACTTCAAAGGGTGGGGGGGGGGGGGGGGCGGGGGGTAAAAAAGTCGTATTCTATTTGACCCAAATTTATGTGTATGTTTATGTTAGGGTTGACATCTTTGACACGAAATTAATGAGTCAGATTCAGGTTGCACATTTCTACCTACCAACTTGACACTATTCACACCCCTAGGTTTAATTTGATTTGTATTGTACTTATTAATGTCCAAGGTTGTAAAAGGCGCTCTAGGCGGCGCCTAGGCGCTAGTTGGAACCCAATATCGGAAATCAGCCCTAGGCTGGGGATTAGGCGTTTTTGGGAGTAGGCGGTGTAGGCGGACCTAGGCGGCGCCGAATTCTTGATTTCCGGCAACGGCGTCAAGTTGCAGGTTCTGTTGTCAGAATCTAGAGGAGGAAGAAAAAGAAACAGACAAGATAGTGGCTGCGTATTGTTTGTTTGTATGTTTTAGGGTTTAAATAACTTTAAATGTTTTAACATTTAACCCCTCTTCTTCTCACTATTTTACATTAGTCTTTAAACCTTATAAATTTTACTCAAAAAGTTTAAAATAAGCTTGTGTATTTCAACATTTAACCCCCTCAATCTTTAAAAGTTTACATTTGACTCTTAAAACTTATATATTTATACATAAAAAATATAATATCAACATTATATATGTATTATAAATTATAAATAGCTATTTATAATATCAACGCCTAATTCCGCCTAGTCCCGCGGCTAGACCCCACCGCCTGCCTAGCGCCTTCTACAACCTTGTTAACGTCTAACATATCTGTGATAGAAAAAACTAAAACGATACCTACCTCATAACACATAAATAATACAACATATTACCCTCACAAATCCAGGGAGGAGAAAGCGACCAATGTGAAATAGAGAGGAAAGAGGCGTTTTTGTCGAAAAACACCCTTGAACAACATCTGGGAAAAGGGGGCACATAAGAGGAAATTTTGAAGGTTGCCAATAGCAATCATCCTAACGGTTTTACGTGGACGAGGTAGTGAGGTCAGATCACCATAACAAAGCCACAAGCCTTATGTAATAATAGTCTCTGACATAGCATTCAAGCATTTGAAACCATGTTATTGACATCCAGTATCATTTTAAACAATAAAAGAAACAAAATCTTGATTCTACTAGTCTCAAAAGGTTTTTAAAACTGTTGTGTTTTACTTCTTTTCCAGGTTCATTTCCTCAAGGTTGAGCAACAGATTATCAGCATTCAACATGACTTTGTTAGACGAATTGGCCATCGTGGCTGCGATTTCTCGAGCCGCTTCAATTTTCCTCAGTGTTATAAATGCCGGATTGTTGGCAATAGCTTGACCAATCAGTTGCGCACTCTTTGCCTCTCCCTGTCATTTACCCCGTGTGCGAGTTATATAATAAGCAAATAGCTAAACCTTCTTGACACCAGCTCAGGTTTTCACTTTACTAGTTCTATGAAACAGGGGCATTATGGTCTGCCAGTCTGGTCTGGTCTGGTCCGGTTGGGCCGATCTTAATTTTCAAGGACCGTACCAGTTACTAAGGTTCTGGGAAACGACAAATCAAACTGGCCAGGTTGCTTGGGTCAGCCGAACCGGCCAGTTTTAGCGGTTTGGCAGTTCCTTATGGTGGTAATGTGGTTATGACAGTTTGAACTGATTTTTTTGATTATTTTCAAAGTCGTTAGTTGGATTAACTTTTTAAAAGCATAAAAATGGTTTGTAAAAACAATTTATAATTTGAAATTAAAAAAACTGTTTTGGGTCCAAACCAAACCAAAGATTACTTTGGCCCATGACAGAACCCATTTAGTTTACCGCCTCTAGTATTGTTAGATTCACAAGTAATAATCAAACATGCAAAACAGCAAAAGCATTACCTGTGCTCTGATGATAGCACTTCTCTTGTCCTGCTCAGCCTTTTCCACAACAAACTTGGCCCGCTCAGCTTCCTGTGCAGCAACTTGTTTTGCTTCTATTGCAGCAGTAAACTCCCTCCCAAAAGTAAGGCTTGTGATGGACACATCATCCAGTGCAATGTTGAAATTGGCAGCCCTATCCGTTAGTATTTTCCTTATCTCCCTACTAACAGCCTACACAACACGTTTTCAGATAAATAGTTACGTACTATCACCTTTAAAAACTCTTTGTTTTTACATATGAAAAATGAATTTCCCAAATATAACGGTCAAAAATATAATGTGAGCATACCTCTCTCTGGGTAATAAGCTGGCTGGCATTGTACTGCGCAACAACAGCTTTCAGTGTTTCATGAATGATTGAAGGCAGGACTCTCTCATTGTAGTTCTCACCAAGAGTTCGATAAACAGTAGGTAGTTCATCAGCAACAGGTCGAGTAAGAACTCGAAGACCTATTTTCACCTGATGCAGAAAGTGAATGAACGACATGTATGATCTAAAGTTAATGAAATTGATTCAGTGGTAGATACAAGGTAATTAGAGGAGAGAGAGAGATACCATTTGCAAGTCACGGCTACCAGAGGTGCTCTCTACAAGATGAGGTCGGGCACGAACATCATAGATGACAGGCCTTTCAAACCAGGGGATCATGACATGTGTCCCTTCTGGGTAGACCTATATTTATTAAACAAGTAAGCATTCAGCACAATACTAGTAGCATTTTAAATTCAGGTATCAGCATCCATAATGCATTCTGAATGGATGAAATGTACACGAAATTGACAAATGGTAGACACAACTTTATCACCAGAAACCAACTTGTGTCCATCTGAAGAACACATCAACACTCAACAGAACATCGAGGTTATACCTATTGGCCTTGATATTTCTAGCATGAGTTCGATTAAGCCCAAATGACGAAGTTTATTGTCTTGCAATGAACACATCACCACCTATTCTATTTTCTACATCTAGTAGTCTTGCGTATCCATGATGTATTTACCATACACGAATGATAATGTTCAATACCATTTTATCTATTATGTTAATAATGACAGCTAATCAATACAATGTCTTATTAAGATATGAAGCTATGCCTACAGATTTCATGTCTTCAAATGTAGTGTGACAGTAACAGTAACTATATGCAATGTTAAGTGAACATAAATAGGTAATGCACAAAACTTAATGAAAACTTATTTGAATATGATAAATACTCAATGATGTGAAAGGTGACGTATCAAGAAAAAAAAGTTCTTTTGAAAATAGTTAAACCATGTTTGCACTAAATTGTTAACAAATACAGGTGCGTCATTAAAGGCATGCATACCATGACACGTAAATATAAAACAATGTTAAGACGTTTAATCAATAAGAGACTAAACCATCCATCAGTTCATTGTGAGCCAGACAAATAAAAAATAAGTTCCTTTTAAACAATATATTTAAGTCTGCTGCTCATCTTACGAAAATTAACAAAACAACAAATGTTTGCATTTTATAATTGTAAATATGATAGTAAAATTAGCATAACTATACAAACATATATACATACATATAAATGTATAAAAAAGCGCAATAAGATATAATAAACGAAATAAACCTTGTCCTTAACACCAACTAGACGGTTGAACACAATAGCGCGATGCCCTCCCTCAACATTGTACAAACTGTTACCAGCTGCGTACAACCCAATACCAAGAATGGCTCCAAACTTTATCAAAGCAGCAGCTCCACGGCCATCCGGCATCTTGGGTACCTTCATGTTGTTCAAATTCATCTTCCCTGCCATTACTATCCCAGACACGTCACCAAATTAGTTCATCATATCATATTCATATTACGATCAACATTATAGGCAGCAAACTAACAAATATTCTAACAAGATCAGTATAAAAAAATACCAGAACAACCCAGAGGTCAAGCCATGATATATTTTATATTACGTAATTATGTAAACCACATAATCACATACAGCTTACTATATATTAAGGAAAAACTAGAAATAATCCACATTCTCAGGTAAGGACGTGTTCAACATTCGGTAACTAACTTATTAAACAGTAACAAACCATTTATGACCGAACAAAATCAGTTATTCGTTTTTAGTTGTAGGAAAGTAAATTCTGTTAATCTGAGGAAACCAAATCATATATATTAGGCCATGGATTTTCCTACTTGTACAGCCCATTAACATTTAAAGCCAATTACAATACCGAGAAAACCGGACCGAAGAACCCGAGACCCAAACCAATAAACAATCATCTTGCTAAAGCTCAGTTTCTAGGTTTGAAACCGAAACCAAACCAAAGCAAATTCAACTGTCAACAGTTCGAGCTTTTACCATTTTAAAATCTGGTTCCGTTTTCGGTAAACTGAACCGATAAACACCTAAATCGCAGGTCAAATACAAGTGAAAAAACAGCTAATGTAAGATTTAACAGAAGAAAAACAAATCAACTACAAGTTCTGAATCTAAAACACAACAGATTTAACCTACAAAACTAACCAAACAGCTTACGAAACATATAATCATCAGCACCAAAAACACAAGCTATCAAACATCTCTCTCTCTCTCTCTCTCTCTAGATATTTCACACTTAAAGAAGAACGATTGACAAATCTCAAAACCGATTCTTAACTAATACGCCGAAATCACGAATCAAACAAACACAACATCAAACTGTTAACGGAAACTAAAGAAATGGAAACAAATCAACAAAAAAGGCGAAAATATGTAGAGAAGATTAACATGGTGTACCTAAATCGAGTAATAGTGTGTTGAATGAATGATATGAAGAAGAGACGGAAATTAGGGTTTTAATGGAGAGGGTTTTTGGGGGTTGATGTTAATGTTACTCACGGGTAAAGTGTTATCCAAGTTTTCTCCCAAACCCTGAAATTCATTTTTTTTGTTTTCATTTTGTACACCAAAGTTTTTGAATTTTAGATTTGGGTCTTCGTTGGGTTTACAATAGTTCTATTTTTGTTACTTTTAATTAACTAATTAATTAATAACTAGATTATTGGTTCGCCCGTTGCGGCGATACATTATCACAGCCTCGTAAACATTTGATTGGTATCGGTTCAGTTCGTTTCAATACTGGTATGATACGATGATACATGCCATTGATTTACAAATCAACACGTGTTTTACATTGACCACAAACATAAAAACGAAATCTGGTACTGACACTGATGTCGTTATCAGTATCCATCAGTTTAGATCTTCACAGTACTGGTACTAATTTTTGTTTATCATATTAGACAGAGTTGTATAAATGAAAAGTTGTCAAAACTGAAAACATACAAATGTATACAAGTACCAGTACTGACTTTGTCCGTTTTCACTGAAAATTTACATTGCAATGTTGAAAAAAAAAAGTTGGTTTCTTCCGGTTTGGTAGGATAGGAGCGCCATATCCGTTTTCAATAAAATATGTATCGCAATGTTGAAAAAAATAGATAAGTCGAGTCAATTGGTTAATTAATTAAGGGGCTGTTTGGTTACCTCTGAATGGCTCAATTCAGAGGTAACCTCTGAATCGATCAGAGGTGGGTGGTGTTTGGTTGCAAAAACTGGCCCCTCTGAACTGAACCATTAAGACTGAATGGTTTAGCACTGTGATGATGCTGAATGAAAATATGGACTGAATTTGCCCTCACCTCTGAACAACCCCTTCACCTTCACCCATCCCTGCAGCCACCACCCAACGTGTGTGTGTGTGTGTGTGTTTGATTTAAGAATTTGCCCTCTAGTGTGTGTGTTTGATTTAAGAAAAAGAAAGAAAAGGAAACTTGGAAAGAGAGAGCAGGTGTGTGTTTGTGTAATCGTGTGTATAAAATCGCACAATCTTACACATTCTGGAAAGCTAAGATCATGTACAACATGTTCAAACCAAGAAACAATCAAAACAAACACTTTGTAATCACGTTACTTGCCCTACAAATTACTACATACAATCTGCCCGATTTTAATCATGCGATTATCTTAACTTTTACAAACCCTGAATGCATAATATCAATGAAGAACATCATACATACAACATACAAGACTCCTAACATGTAAATCTGATCAAAACATGTAAGATTCATCAATCCATAATACTTATATAAACCCTAGATGTTCAATAATCATAAACATGCATTAACATAACATATACCACATAATAACACAGGAACACATTGTTTAATCATGTTAAGCCTTTACAAAAACCATGTTTTAATCTTTATTAGTTCACATCAGATCTGGACAAACTTATAATTGTTTAAAAACATAAAGGAAGTGATTAAAACAAGTTTAGGAATCAAAGTTATACCTAGTGCACTTCAAACAATCAAACCGAACACCTTCAAGCCTCCCGAATGGTGTTCTTGAGCCAAAGCAGGTGAGTGAATGTTAATATTTTCGTATGAGGTGTTTGGAGGCTGATTAGGGTTGTGTGTTTATGAAAAAGTGGGTTAAAAGAGGTTTAAATAGGTGATTAACCGACTTTGGCTAGTCAGCATGGCTCCTACGGATCGCGGAGATAGACTTCTCTCCGCGCTACGTGGCGCATCTAAAAATCCAGAAACAAAATTTTAATCCCTCTCGGACCGCGGGGATATTCCCTTTGAAAATTTTTATTTTCTTTTTATTTTTGGTATTATAAACCTATTAATAATAATCACCTTATTATTAATAAACCATAGAGCATCCAAGATGTTCACATTATAGTTTCGAGTCCCGGTCCGTCCCGTCCCGGTTACCGACCCGACAATGTTAAATCACGTAAATTCACATAATCACGCAAAAGCACATAAGTTCAAACATGTCAAACACAATAGTTGTATTCACCCATTCACCAACCTTCGGGGTTCAAGATTCATGTATACAATCCGGTAATTCCCCGAATTACCATTTATGCAGTTATTATCCTATCCGTGTACGTAGTCCGGTAATTCCCCGAGTTACCGTTCCATGCAGTTATTAACCAATAACTGTGTACGATGCGACTCACTTAACTAACCCTAGTCAAGTGAAATGCCATGAACTATCATGTAAGTTAACTAGAGTTAGGTTAAACTATTAACCCGAAAATGCGGAGTGTCACATCATCCCCAAGTTGAAAAGAATTTCGTCCTAAAATTCGGCAAGTTATCAGTGAAGCAGGTATCAAGAGAGAGAAAATTTTGAAAAATTTTATGGGTGTCACAAAACACACACACAAGACCATCCATATTCCTCCTCCCTCTCCCTCTCTTGACAGTAACCCCCACCATCACCATCCTATATTCTTTTTTTGTTGAGTCTTTCACAAAATGAGCTATAAAACTTGAGTTAGTTTAGTGTTCTTGGTGATTTGGGGCAAAAATCCAAAGATTCCTAGAGAGAGAAACCCATTTGGAGCATCAAAATCTACTATTTTTACAAGAGTTTTACAAAGGTGTGTTCTTGAACCAAAAACTTATGTAAAATCTTTATTATTGTCTATTTTGGTTTAGTTTTCACCAAACAATCAATGGGTTTTGAAATGATTTTATAAAAGAAACAATGGTGATGAGAAAAATGGAAAAAAAGATGGTGTACGTATGTACATATGTGTGTCGTGTATATATGTATGTAGAATGGATTGTGTTGTTTGTTAGATGACTGTTTATGCTTAGATCCTATGATTTTGATACCATGCAAGAGGGTTTTCAAGAGGGTTTAGGATCTGATGTGGAATGATATTTTGATGTTTAAGATGACTGAGATAAATGGTATAGGGTTGTGTTTGTTGAAATGTGGCTTGATTGATTATATGTTCAAGTATTGTGCATTGTTGGAGGTTTTTTTGAGTTATTTTAAGTTTAGGACAGGTCTGATTATGATGACGTTTTGAGGGTTTTGATGAGTCAAAAATTGTGAATATTAAGTTTAAATAGGATCTACACGCTTGGGAGACCTTACATGTACGATCAAGACGCGTTTTTCGGCTTAAAACGCCAAAATACGAGCTTTTGAAACAGATATTCCAAAACAGATTTATAACAGGTTTTCATGACTTATTTTGATGTAAAATAAAATGTGATAAAGTGTTCATGAAATTCCTAACATAAAAGCCTAAATGTATTTGGAAAAGATACGCGAAACGCATGTTTTCAACAAATTTTACGCCTTAAAAACACTCATTTTCAGGTCTGATGTAAAACAGCTTGTTTACTATTAAAATGTGTATACAAGTCATCATTTAGGTTGTATAATGTGTTTTCCATTGTAGCGGATGCTTACAGTGCAAAACTATGTGCTAAAATTCGCCGAAATGTGAATTTTGCGGCGCATAACGGCTAAATTTTGTGGCTGATCTAGAACAGCAAATTTGGTCCTATTTTAAGGTTTATATGCAGGTACTAAGGTTTAAATTAAGTTCATATAATATTCATAGGTTGACATGATACATTGGGAACTTGTATGATATGGAAATTGCTAGGACATGTCTTATAGTGCGTTAAGACGATATGTTAGCATGTATAGATAATTTGGATTAGATTATGTGAATCCATATGATGTATGACTCGTAAGTTGATTTCTTGAATGATTTCTATAAAGCCTAGGCGTTCTATATGTAACTTGTGATTTACTAAGAATAACCGCGTTTTGGTTAAAAAACGGCTTTATATGGAAAACAAGCCTTATTTGTAGTGACTATGTGAAGCTATGTGCTACATGTGTGTATTTGATTATACTGAAATAATAGGTTTACTAAGTCGAGTTATGTGGAATTTGACTTGGATTGATATATGTGTGAACATATAAGTGTAAACCTAAGGGTCGGGTAATTAGATGCGATATGCATGTAAGTGAGCTCTAAAACCTAACCAATCGTCAAGGTCACCAACGGGTCAATAGGGTAAGGGTTATGAAAATTCAAATCTTTTTGGTTAATCTAAGTCGAGGGAAATTTGGTGAATAACTTGGACAGACTTACAACATTTGCTAAAATAGCCTTATGGATTATAGGGTATTGTTAGTAAAGGATTGTGGTTTGGACTAGGGATTGCTTGATTGCTACGCTTGAGGTGAGTTTCACGGCCCCTTTTCTTTTAAATGTTTTTGAACGTTTTATAATCGGGGGATTAACATGCTTGTATGATGAGATGTGCACGACGTGGTGGCATAGGATGCACGTCGATAATTTCGGGAGGATATTTCCCCGCATTTCTTAATTATTAGCTCTTGGTTTAGAGCCCTGGATTATGTTGGTAGATCTATTGGGTTGACGACCCCTATCAGGGCAGTTGCGCTGCGCCTTATGGGAGAGCATACTCTGTACTGATTCCTTCAGGGGACCGATTTGGTTGCTCAGGGAGGTAAAGTTTGGGAAGAAATTGTTATGGTTTGATTAAGAGCCTTAGGTTGCGATCATGCTTGTAGGACCCAGCTAGTCTACATGGTTCTTAGTTTAGTCGGTACTCGATCATACATTTTGAACAAGGAAATATGTTTATTTGACTTAAAAAACCTCTGAACTCGCCAACATTTTTATTGATATTTTTAAGCATGTTTTTCAGGTACTGATGCATAGGGGTCGAGAGTGTAGGTTTAGCATGCACTACTCATGGACATGATTTTGGGACCATAAACTTTAAAACTTTATAACTTTTGAACTATGTTTTTATTTTGTAAAACAGTGTTTATGTTATTTCGCTTCATCTTGGTTGGACATGTTTTTAAACTTTCTTGGACCGAAACTTAAATATGTTATTTCGCTAAACTTTATGGTAACAACTTCCGTTACCTCATGACTTGCTTTTCGCTGTACGCTGTCGGGGTGTGATACTTTCTGTCCTTTCTCTGTACCTTGTACATGCAGGCGATCATGGAGCAGGTAATGACAGCATCTGATTGGCTGCATGTCCCTTTCCTTGTCGGCTCACAGCTGGCATGTACTAGGAAACGTGCGCAAGCTTTTAGAAGCTTTGCTTAGCGCTCCTGCTGACGTGTATGAAGACGTGGGGCGTGCGGGGGCCGTGCACACGCGCAAGTAGATATCTCTTCAATTAGACATGTCTTGATCTTTGTAGAAAACCCATCACTGTCACTCGTAATTAATACGTATATTTTTGGTGATGTATGAATTGTCGAAGGTATTGCCTTCGGGTATTTTATTTATTTGTTTATTTTTCTTTGAAATTATTATATAACACTCATTTGCACTAGTCTACTTATTGGCTTTTTATTTAGACCACAATAAGTTCCAACCTTTTTTCTTTTGAGACACTTTATTTTTGGTTTTTACTTTTTACCCTACCCACGTGTTTAAACCACCATAGGTTACCGTGCACAAGCAAGAAAGCAAAGACTACATGCTATAGCTGGAAGCCAGGAGAGGGAGTGTGAACAGAGGCACAGTTCAGACGATATTCCACGGCGGCGACGTTACCGTCATAACCTGTGGATGCTTGTAGGGAGAGTGTAGAATAATGGTAGAGCCGTAGAGAGAGAATATGGTGGTGATTTTGGATCTGGTTTAGTGGAGGACAAAATAGGAGATTCCTTATCAGACAGACTATCAGAGGCGTTGATGATGGTGGTTTTGTACTTCCTATATGAACGGAGGAAGAAGATACAACATTTTCATTTCCTTTTTTTAAAACAAGCAATACAAATAAATGTTCCCCGTACAAATGCAGCACACCTTTTTCTTTATTTTAGTTGGTGTAGAGCAATGTTTTCAGAACCGGACCGGACGTCGAACCGGTCTCTTAACTGGTTCATTGGTCGGACCGGTCAGACCGGTCAAACCGGGTGTAAGAACCGGATTATATTATATTCATTATATATAATACAAGTATGTTAATAAGTAATAAATATAGTTCAAATATATGTTTTGTTACTTCGTTCTTAAGTATATAAAATATAAGTTTCATAATAAAATAATACACATACATAATTAAATATAATAAAATAATATTATTAATCATAAATATAACAATGGAAAAGACAAAATAACGTTATTATAACAATTATTTGAAAGTGGAGAAAGTACAATTATGACTTTTCTTGAGAAGGTAAATTTTAATTTTAAATTAAATTAAAGGGGGGTACACTTCATCTTCATATTATCAGTAAATCTCCATTCTCATCCCTCTCTCTCTCTTTTATGGTTATCTCCAACATGTCACAAAGACATTTCTTACAAATTTTTTCCTGCAGTTCTTTTCGTTTTATGGTTATCTCCAATATTATCAGTAGAACCCATCGTCGTACATGCTCCTCTACAGTTCTCGCGAACTCTGCAACTCCAATTTAGAAGTCCGGTCCAATCGTTTTACAGCGGTCTTCCGGTTTAACCACCAGCCACAGATCCAGCCGTCCGGTTCACTTCGCAAACGGTCCTAGAGGGTTGAACGGACCGGCGGCACCTCCGTTCTCCGGTTGAACCGGCCGGACCGGCCGGTCCGGTTTTAAAAACCTTGGTGTAGAGTTTTTGATGGTTCTTAGAATCAGTGGCGGACCCAGGATTTTTATCCAATGGAGTCCCATTTTTTCGGTGTTCAATTTTTTTGCAACCAAACGTTACAAATTTCGGCTCGGTAATCATCTGGTTCGGGTCGGGGCAACCAATTTTGGAGTCATAGTAGGATTTTTTTATTTATTAATATGTGACGTTGATGATTGGTATGTACCATGGTTTCTCATTTGTGAGTTATGCGATAAGTGATTATTGAAATGATATTTTTTCTTTTAATCTAACCGAAATTCAATAAAAATGATAAATAAATTGAACAGCTTTCGAATGTATTCCGATATTACCGTATTAACATAAATTATTTTATATTTTTTTTTAAAAAAAATCTTCTAATTTTGCTAACTAAAACTCAGTTAGAAACAATAAAATAAACACCTTGTGAGTAAGTTACAACTATATATTTTATTTTATTTTTCCATTTGCTACACAAAGTATACTAAAACCGACTAAGTTTTTGCATGTCACAATGTGCGAGTCTCATTCACTATTTTATATTATAAAGTGACTGTCACTACTTTTTAATCCTTATGGTAATAATGTAATATAAGGTGTAAGAAACAGTTGAAAATTATGTTTAAAATTGAACGGGTCACACGTAAAATTTACTGTGCCAAACCAACCCGCTACTGTCTGAACAACATCGATATCGGTTCCAACATTCATTTTTTTGGTTTTCGCTCAATGTAAAGTACATGTTTATTGCTTTTCCGGCCGTCAATATTGTGTTGCACATAACCGCTATTGACCAAAAACCCGGTGCGAAGCGCTGACAGCCCACTAGTTAACCATGATGTTAGGTTGGGGTGTTTGTTGAAGAGGATTTAGGCTTACTATGGTTATTCAAATCAGTTCATTTGAATTGATAACTTTGGAAAGGGAATTTGAATCATAGCTAGAAAGTGGATTCGGAAACTCGAATTCGATTCACTAGAAAACAAAGTTACGAGAAAAAGCATATTTATAACTAGATTATACCCCGGGAACGTCCCGGGGTTGAGAAATCTAATATGACATATTAATTTTACATATGAAATATAATGACGCGCTTTACAGTTACATGCAGGAAAGCTTCGAGTAGCACCTAACCTAAAACAATTAAAAATGTATCTCCAATGTTAACGCCTAACCTTAAACAACGTATAACTCTAATATTAATGTCTAACCTAAAACAATCAATAACTCCAATGCTAACGCATGTTGAAAATAGAATTCATATTTACTGATTTGAACATAATTAGTGACTTGCCTATACATGATTAATGATTTACCTGAACACTTTGTGTTTTTTTTCCTGTATGAACAAAACCCCCCAAAAAATAGTCATTTTTTTCTCCGTTTTTCATATAGCACTATGGTACTCGTTGGAAAGATAATAAAACACTCGTTAATTTGGTGTAATTTTTTTCTTTAAAAAATCTCGTATATAAAAGATATTAACGTTTAAAAATTATTGGAGGAAACATAAGATAGAAAAATCTAATGTTGTTTTTAAATTTCTTTTTTTCCTAAAATATCTCAATGCCATATGGGATGACTAATGGCACAATCAAGGGGGAGAATGCCTCTTTGAGTGTCATGTCATTAAAATGACTTTGGTTTATTATATATACTAGGTGAAATCCCGTGTGAAACACACGGGAGACCGAGTCCTAACTTAAGGCCTGTTTAGTGAAACCAACATTAAGAAGCCAATCATCCGCTCCTAAGAAGACCTGTTTAGAAACGTCAATTGATTTCTTAAAAAAAAACATAAACAGACCAACTGTTATGGTCTGTTTAGTAAAACCCAAATTAGTCATCGATCTATTGTTTAAAAGAAAAACTGTATTTCGTAACGTCTGTTCTTTTCACGATACCAGTTAACAATACTGATCAGATGTTTAATAACTGCATTTGTTACAACAACACAAAATATAAATCTACAGACGATTAATGCTCTGTTAAAAATACTGATCAGATGTTTAATAACTGCAATTATTTGTCTGTATTTGGTACCATCTATTCAAAAGCAGTGTCTCAATTAAGCAGATTTTTTAAAAGACCTGTTTGTAAAAACAGTGTTGATTCAAACAGTTGTTAATTAAACGGTTTCTTTCAAACACATACTACATTAAACAAACCATAGGTGCCACATGAGATCCTACATGACACAGTTGCTACTAACAATGATATCACATAGATTTTTAATGGTTGTTTGCTAAAGACCAATCATCTGTTGACTTTAACAATAGACCATTGATATACTGAAATTGCTATTTTTCATTAAATAAGTATAAACCATTATATATAAGTGACATAATATATAAAATAAAAAATTCAATATAATTAGAACGATAATAATATAAAATACATTTAAATAACTAATTTGTAGTATTCAACAATTCCTTTAATCTCTTGTTCTTCTCTTTAAGAAAGTTTCAGTAAGACATACATATTTTTTGTATGTCTTCGCTGAACTTTTCATTTGATCTTATATTTTCCAGTAGAAATGAAGAGGCCATCCATCTTTCAGTTGAAACATCCGTAGCAATGACCTGATTAAATTTGAGGTTGGTCTTCCATATGTGATGTTCAAGCAGACGTGTAGTACCTTCAATAACTTGAAGAATCTCCAACTCTTCTTCCTCTTTAAAACATTCCAAAATAATTTTTTGAATCTTTTACATTTTTGACCATTGGCTACTGCTGGAATCCATGTTAATAAGAATTTTATAAGATTGATAAACCTTTGCAGATGTAGAAGGTAATGTTTGAATAGTGTGTTATAAAAAGAGATGAAAATCGAGTTTTATAGTAAAAACAATGCATTAACTATAATGAATCTATTAATTACAATGAATTAAGTATAGTGAATCTATTAACTACAATTCGCTTTTATTAATCTTGAATACATACAGTATTAATTTGTTTATTTTCCCACTGAAACAACTGTTGAAATTCTTTTTCTTATTTATATATAATATAATTAGCAACTTAACGTTGCAAGTTAACGGAAATTGAACTGCCGTCATCTTCCTTTCGTCTTCACGTCATCTTCCTTTCTATCTCCGCTCATTGACCGTCGGCGTTAGTGGCAACATTTATAAAACCATCGTGTCAACAACATTATTAACAGCGACAACGGTTACTGGCGGTGGCGACAGTTATCACACCAATTCAAGGCAACGGTTATTGAGCATCGTCTTTTTCCGTCATCTTCCTTTCCTCGCCTCATCATTTCTAACGGCCCTCTTTATTTCCTTAACCTAATCAACTATACAATCACTTAAGTTGGAAGTTGTAACTATTAAAAAACTTATTACATCTATGTACCAACTCTCACAATACTAATATTGATATCTTTAACTGTTTAAAAGCCCTATTTTATCAAAGTGCTTAGCTTACTGTCAAAATACCTAAAGTAAAAGAACCTGCTTATCAACTAACATAACATGAAATTGATTAACTTTTTGTTTTATCTTTTTTGTTCCATGGTCAACATACCATTCGCAAAAGAACCTACTTTTCAAGCATTAAAAACTTTACCTTCTATAGTAAAAGGAACATCTCTACTACCTTATTAAGGAGGAGAGATGGGTAAGAAGGTAATATCACCATCATTTTAAGATGGCATACAAAAGGTCACAAGGTAAACAACTATATTTTTGCCAAATCCTTCCCTTTATGCCCCTATGTGCAACATTTGATTACAATTGTACAAATGACTAATGCAAGTCATCTCTATTATTATTATTATGCATGTATGACGTAGTTAAGGGAAGCTACTTGCTAGATACTTATTCTACAACTGATTGGTTTGTATGGACGGTGTCAAGGTAATGAACCACAGTTCACATGTATTAGTGTTCACATAACATTTCACTTGGTCAATACCTATATTTTGCATGTTCTTACTATATGCTTTATCTTATAGATAATATTGTTGCAAAAGATTTGTTTATTCTTTATTTTATTTTTGTTTTGGTATGATGACAAAGGTTTTTCATTTCTTTAGGTGATCAAGATGCAAGATGCTATCGTATATTAGCATAGAAGCACCAAAATCATTTATTGAGCTTGAAAATTATAGTTTACCATTCTCTCGAACCGAGAAGGGAAATATATACCAATTTGCAGTTGGTGGTCAGATAATAAATTGTCCTTTAAAATTGATATATTGTTGAATTAGCACATAAATTTTATAAATAACATAAGTGAAACTTGTAGCGCAACGAGCAGGGTAAAAACATAAACACCCGCGGCAACGCGCGAGCATTTTTACTAGTATTTACTAAAAATTAGCATTGTTTCAACAAACCACCAAACTAAAATATGAACTTCTATCAAAGATGCATGACATCTTTTTCTTGTAAGAGTGGGAAACTAAATGCAGAAATGCATCAAACATTTATATCAGTGTGTTTTAACCTAATACTGCTCTACTCTAGAGGCCGAAACCTTGGAAAGTTATAGTTTTCAAGAGTCGACACGGACTGCTGAGGATAAAGTGTTGGTGGCAGAGTTAGATTACGCTGAGCTGGTAGTGGCGGTAGAACATTTCCAATTTGACTGCAAACATCCTACAGTTCATAACAAACAAACAAATCCTTAATTCACGAAAGTATTACATATTAAATTAAAAAGAAAGAGTAGATCTGAAAGGGACCTGATCGATTGATAATAATAATAATAATCTCTCGATTCTACCTGGCTATTACTAAGGTGACCAGCCATAGTATTACGCGCTACAGGCTCCTTTTCCGCCACGCCAACCTTTGTCAAGCTCACTATACAATCATATACCATCAATAAATGATGCATAAAAACTTCAAAAAACAATGCAAATCATAAACACAATTCATAAAAAAAAGGAATTCAGTATGCAGGGTACTACACTGAATACAAGCATTGTGTCCATCATTAATCTCATATTCCAAATAATATACACACACTTCAGAACTCACCAAACGGGTCGGAACTGTAGTCACCATCTTCATCATCAATCACACCAAACGGGTCGGAACTGCCAACCACCACAAAGCCACCATCTCTTCCAATAAACACCCCCACCTCCTTCTCTGTCCATCAGTCGAACCACCACATCAGCCAAGATCAACCATTCTTGACCTTTGGAAACTACCAGGTAATAAAAATCCCCAATTAACAGTTTGACCACTCTTTAAAAACTGGTTGTTACGACCTCAAGTTACAATAACAACCTCAATTAAAGCCCTAAAATAAAGGTGACTTACCTCTGAGATGTCGTCATCAACGCCGGTGGCATCAGAATGGGACAGAGATGACATAGAGAAGCCCAAACCCTTTAAAATGCTTTTCTCACTTTCCCTATTAACCTCCATTAGAGCTAGGTAAACAATTAAAAATTATTAACGATTCAAGGTTCTATAAAATAAAAATAAAAAATTGTAACAAACAACAAAGAGAGAGTGGTAACGTAATCGGAACGTTGGCGTTTTCCGATGAGTGGCGGCTGCTGCTACTGTCAATAACAGGCTTAAAACTTTACAAACAGTATAATATCAACTAATTCAAACTAACAATGACACATCATAATAAACTAATAGCAAAAACAGCAAACATCAAACCAAAAGCTCATCATAACGGTTCAGCAATCCATAAATCCTCCACATAAACACATACATATCCATACACACATATACACACAGGTATAAACATACATATATAAACAAAGTTAAATCAAAACCATATATCAATATAAATCGCCGATATAAAAAACCGCAAGATGGATTAGAAATCTTAGCAGATGTGGAGGATTTAGCCGATATAAAAAATCGCCGATACTGTTCAACGACGGATGCCATCCTCTTGCTTTGCTTGCAGATAACTTCGAGTTCACCTGACCTTTATGTTTATCTGCTTTCCTCATCTGCATATACCCATTATATATATATATATATATATATATTACGTTAGATGTTAATTTTAGAAGAAATAAGAAAAAAAAACATAAGCAGATAATAACTTATAACAATTAATATATAAAAATTAAAAATTCAGACCTGGTGGTGGGCTTTTCCCAATTGATTAGATCTTGTGACTGATTGTTCACAATTTAATTTTGCTTCAGCTTTTCCGGCGATTGACTCCGGTGCTTTAAAATTCTTGTAGTAATCTGATTTTCCATTCTTCTTCGCCATTTGGAGAATGTTACGCAGCGGCCGGTATTATGTAGGTGGAGGATCGATGGAGATGATGGGAATAAAAGATTATTAGGTTTTAGGGTGAGAATGAGAGATTATATATGATGACGACGAGAAGAAGAGAGATACCAATAGGGTTTTAATATAAAAAATGAAATAATTAAAAACATCAAAACCATTCCATTAAGATGCCACGTGGCGATTTCAAGGGGGGATTGATGTTACCAATGGATGCCACGTCAGCAAAAGTATTTTCTTTTATATATATAGATAGATGATATACTACATATATTTTTTATAAGTTCATTACATTACCATTACATAATGTTATAGTGAATTAAAAGGTTATGGGGTAGTCATTGAGTGGTTAATTTTGGTAACAAGGAATGGTTAAAAGCAATTTTAGGAAATTAATTTGCTTTGTTTTTTGTAACTTTTATATACATTTAGCCCGTTTTCATTTCACATCTTTTTAAGTTGATGTTTTGTCTAAATGACGTTTTAACCTTCACTTTTTTACTATGCCCTTATAAACGCTTTGCACTTAGTTAAAATTATTATGTTTTACACTTTTTATTAATTGTCTTTTACGCATTGTTTTCTACGAATTATGTGTAGTGCATTGTGTTTTACAATATGTATTTTACACTTTTTTATAATTGTCTTTTACACATTGTATTTTACAAATTGTGTGTAGCGCATTGTGTCTAACAAACTGTGTTTTACACTTCGTGTGTTGCTGTACGGTACGATACGTTTCGACCCGTCGCACGCCACCGCAACGCGTGGCGGGAAGATTACTAGTTAAATTCAAATTTCATGACAAACACAAATACGATTTACCAATATGAATGTATGTATTCATTTCCCACTGAACATATGATGTTTTACGTTTTTTATATTATAGATAATGATTTAATTTCTATCTTATCTAAATTGGACATAGTTTGATTTTTTATTTATATAAGTAACTAAAGATAATAAATATAAGTATATAATTTTTGATAAAAAGACATTCTGACTTTATTTCAAATATACGAATAAAAAAAGATGTATTAATACATAATTTGATTGCAAAGTACTGATTATTAAGTTTAGTTTGATTGCAAAATACTTAATTGTTACACTTGAGTTTATTTCCAATATACTAATAAAAAAAGATGTATTACTACATCATTCGATAAAAAGACGTTTTGAGTAACAATGGTTATCTAAAAATCGTTACTTAATAACCGTGTATCAATTGAAGTTAAATATTTAATTTGACAAAAATAAATTCAAAGTGGAAAGAATTGTAAAAGAAAAAAAAATACAAATATCTCTAAGAAAACTACTTTAATAACATCATAATTACAATGTCTGACTTTACAAACTGCATAAAAATACAACGAAACATAAATAAAAAGTGTTCTAACAACCAATTCCTAGAAAACGATCTTTCTTGCTCGTATATAATATCATCCGGTTCTAGACAGCTTAACGATTGAAAATATGAACTGAATAAATATAGTAATAATGGATTGACGTTTTTCTTTGATTGTAAGAATCATTGAAAAACATCAGTTCCAACTTCTTTACCAACGGATTGTTGGTAATCTATTTTCCTTTGATTGTAAGAATCTTTCGAAAAATTTGTGGAAACACATTTCAATGTGATATCATTATGCATATGCAATGGAGAGATGTAAAGTGAGAACAGTTAAAAGAATATATAAAGATGGAAAATGAATATTGGAAATTCCTACCCCTTTTATAGGATGAATATACTAATTATTCGTCAAGTTGGTTTTCAACTTTATCAGTTGGATTTCAAGTAAATATAAAGTTGCAACTTACTTTTGGTACTTTTTATTTATTTTTATTAGAATAAAACACAATTGCAACACAAATAATAATAATAATAATAAAATAATATTATTAAACATGTTACTACAAAACCGTAATCATTATTTTTGGGCGTTTTTATAAGATCTGTGGAGTGCTGAAAAATTGTTGTCACACAAAAGTCTTTCAGTATATACCAGTGGATTGTGTAATCTGTAGAAGAAATTAAAACCATGTATAACAAATGATGAAGAAAAACAGGCAAAGCATTTCTAATTATACCTTAGAAGTTTTACATATAATAAATATCCAGTTTGACATTAATATACTTTTTAATAACAAAGCATAAATATAATAACCAAAATAACTACATTACAATAATATTCATATTTGAAAATGCAAACATATAAAAACATTTAAATTTTATCATCTTCAGCAGTTGAGCTCCAATACATATTGATTCTTACATAACTTCTTTCACCTTCTCCTTCAAATACAATATCCTTGCCGTGATAATTTATTGCAGATTAAGATGAAATGTATTCCCATTAATGTTACTCATTGTTTTCTGGTGAACTTCTTCAAGAAACTCTAAATCATCGGAATACTCTATTTTAAAAATTATCAATGGTTTGCTTGTTTTCCTTCATCATTTAACTACAATACAATAATATTCTTATTTGAAAATGCAAACATATAAAAAGATTTAAATTTGGTCATCAAAAAATTTTGATTGTTATTTCGAGTCATTATTTTTATTTCGAGTCATTTTTGATCCAATTTTCACGGATCTTCATCAATTGAACTCCAATAAGATATTCACTCTTCCATAACTTGTTCCAACTTCTCCTTCAAATACACTATCCTTGCTCTGATCATTTGTTCCAGATTAAGATGAAATGTATTTCGATTAATGTTGCTTATTGTTTTCTGCTCGAGTTCTTCAAGAAACTCCAAATCATCGGAATACTCTATTTTCTCTCGGAGGAATAATTTTTCAAAACAATTTTCATAGTTAACTATTACTACATCAAAGTCGTGAGAGTAAAACCAAATTCAACATGAAGTGACTTAAAGAATTTTTCATCAACGACACTTTCACTCAAAATTTCTATTAAGAAGATTTCATCTGAATACCGAAATTCATTGTTCTTCGAAACTTTATACGTTTGTGTATGAACCTGTAAATCCATCTGGACTACTGTTTGAATTGATAATTACTACTGATAATATACATTTTTTAAATACAAAATATATAAAAAATAAGACGTCATTTTCAACAATAAGTTCAAACGTGGTAATTATTATTTGCAGTGACAACAGCTAAGAGTCTATAAGACCTACTATAGAAATGAAGAATCCACTATAGAAATGAAGAATCTAGATTATTTTATTTAGAAAATGACACTAATTTATTGTGTATAATACTTATTTTTAATATTAAACAACTAAAATAATAATAACTTTGACTCATTATATTGTACTCATAGATAAATATATTTTCAACCTGTTGTATACTCTGTTTTATAACGACTGTTCACATGTCAACAGATGTTTTTATACAAAGTGTATCAGACTTTAAAGTAAGTTTAATTTATTCTAAATACTGCTTACCACATGTGTTTACTTATTATTTAAATAAAATAATTTCATTAAAATATTGACTTAAAAAACTAAATAGAGAAGAGAAATCTTTTAAAACAACAAATCTAAATACCTGTAAAATACTGGATTAATATCAAGTACGAAATTAACAATATTCGAATACAGTTGTTCACATAAAAGAAGTTTTCTAACAAAACACAAAACAAATAAAGTAGGGAATTCAACAACTAACACAATTGCATTAAATATAATCACAACAAACGTTGACAATCACTAATTGCCATTCTTTATATAGATCGAAACATATCGTTTTCCTATATATATATATATGTTGTCTATCTATAATCAAGACATGGACGTACCAACATTGGTTCTAAAAATCTTTTGAAAACACCAATTCCAACATCTTTACAACAAAATTGCTGGTAAATGATTTTTCTTTGATTGTAAGAATCTTTAAGAAGACTTCTTGAAATGCCCAATATTTACTTCAATTGTATTTAAAAACAATAAACTAAAGGTATTACCCGAAAACTAATGATAATATTCATAGTAATAAACTTCAAGTACAAAAGTGATGACTTGAAATTAATTGCCATCTTACAAAATATTAATGTTTTCCTGCTAAAACCCCAAACAGATGGTTCAAGTTTAAACATTCCCAAAAACTAAAATTTCTACTAAATTTTCATAGAACCTTTACTCCATAATTACATAAATTTTCATCCTAGAAAATCTGTTTTGGGTTCTTTTGGCAGTAAACGATAGCTCATCAACATTTAAAATATCGGCGTCTTCAATACTCCTTTTTCCATTGGGCCTTGTACCAGAATCCTTTAAAGCTTCATCGACGGAAGACTCGGTAGTAATAGAAAAAACATACTTAAAAAAATAAAAACTACTGAACTATTAAAACTAGTGGTAATCGAGGCGGCGCGTTGCGCCTAGGTTAAACCGGTATCTAATTCTGTGTATGTAATGCACAACAGTGGAAGGACGACGTAATTTCTTTTAGTATTACAACAGCCTTTCTTTTAATTTTCTAGTGTCTGTTACTGGTGTATACGTTGCAAGAATATTGGCTTTCGGATCTGCTGTAGCGAACCAATAATTAACGGAGTTGAATAGTAACTTGCCGGCATTGAATAACTGACGGAGTTGGATAGTAGTTGACAGACTTGAGTTGAGTTTAGTAGTAACATGACAAAATTGAGTAGCACCCTAACGGAGTTGAGTAAAGAAAAGTAAAAAAACAGAGTTAAATAGTAACCTATCGGAGGAAAAAACGAAGTTGCGGCAAAAAATAAATTAAAAGAACAGAGTAAATAGTAACTCGACGGAGTTCAATAGTAATACCGTTAAGCTAACGGAGTTGAATAGTAGCCTAACAGAGTTGAGTAGTGACCTAACGGCGTTGAGTGGAGTTGAATAGTAACTTGACGGCATTGAATAGTAAATTGACGGAGTTGGATAGTAGTTGACGGAGTTGAGTTGACTTGAGTTGTACCACGATGGAATTGAGTAAAGAAAATTAAAAAAAGAACATAGCTAAATAGTAACTTAACAGAGAAAATAATGAAGTGACGGAAAAAAATTTTAAAAACCAGAGTAAATAGTAACTTGACGGAGTTAAATACTTAACGCATTTGAATAGTAACTCCGTTAAGCTAACTGAGTTGAACAGTAGTCTAACGGAGTTGAGTAGTAACCTAACGGCGTTGAGTGGAGTTGAGTAGTCACTTGACGGCCTTGAATAGTAACTTTACGGAGTTGGAGAGAAGTTGACGGAGTTGAGTTGAGTAGTAACATGACGGAATTGAGTAGTAGCCTAACATAGATGAGTAAAGAAAACAAAAAAAAATAGAGCTAAATAGTAACTTAACGGAGAAAAAAAACGGATTTAGGAAAAAAAAATTAAAAAAGCAGAGTAAATAGTAACTTGACGGAGTTGAATAGTAACCTAACGGAGTTGAATAGTAACTCCGTTAAGCTAAATAGCAACTTAACTGAATTAAATAGTAACTTAACGGAGTTGAATAGTAACTCCGTTAGTACTATTCATGAAAGTTTCTAAACTAATATATAGGTAATAGGTAATGAAGAAAAC
Source organism: Ambrosia artemisiifolia (assembly GCA_032199755.1). Classification (NCBI taxonomy): domain Eukaryota; kingdom Viridiplantae; phylum Streptophyta; class Magnoliopsida; order Asterales; family Asteraceae; genus Ambrosia; species Ambrosia artemisiifolia. Next base: position 33,874,906 of record CM063519.1, read on the forward strand.
AAACTCTTTGGATGCTTAAAGAACTTGAAAAAATGTATACTCACTTTTGATAAAATTTGGAAAGCATCATCAGAAAATTCATCAAGCTTAGCACACTTGTATTGATCATCTTCCTGACTAACCTAAGAAGTGATCAAACCAAACCAAAAAAAGTAACGAGTTAAATGCCATTTTCGTCCCTGAAGTTTGGCCTTTTTTTGCTAGTTTCATCCAAGAGTTTATTTTTTCTCATATGAATCCAAAAGTTTTCAAATTCTTGCTGGTTTCGTCCAAGTGCCTGACTCCGTTAGTCAATCTCAATTAACTGAGGGGCAAAATTCTCAATTCAAATCTCATCTATATAATAATAATAATATGTGACACCCGGCAAACTCAGGTTAATAACATTGTTTGGGTCAAAGTCTACCTTAGCGAGTCACGCGTACATCATACTTAACTAGGTCGGTTGAGTCGTGTTATGGTTCGGGAGTCGTTACTACAACCTAGAGGATCGTTAGATGTCAGCCATTAAACAGGTATGCAAGGATTGACGATTCGTAGAATCGTCAAACCTTAGTAAAAACACAAGTCTCGAGTCCCGGGAATTGGTGAACGACTGTGAACGTGTTTGTTTTCATGTATTATGTGTTTATAATCATTATGTGACTTGTCGGTATGTAAAAACGTGTTAACATATGTTAAAACGGGGTTTAACGCGCCAAATACCTAAGACCAGGCCCCGCAGGCGATTAGGGAAGCCTAATCGCCTACAGGAGGGCGATTAGCATGACTTAGAAGGCGATTGGGCTTGATTAGAGGGCGATTGGGGCTAATCGCCTGATAAGGTAGGCGATTAGCAGCCCTAATCGCCTGATAAGGCTGCATAATCGCCCACACTGCACCTGACGACTAGAAACGCCTATAAATACCACCCTTGACCTCTAAAACACCATTTGTGCAACCCTAGCCGTCCCATAACCTATCCCAACTCACAAACACCCTCTGGAACACATTTTAGCATCAAAACACACATTTCCAAGCTTTACACATCAATTTCTCATAAACCCAAGGTGTGTTCTTCATCCCCAAACCTTTGAATGATTATGTTTTACTCCCTAAAGGTCCAGACCTGAGTTATAAACCTTTGTGTCTTTGAAAACCTATTAAAAATCGTTTTTAAACAAGTCCAAACCATTATGCATGTTGTATGTGTTGAATATGATTAAAAGATAGGATTTTTATGATTTAAAAAGGATTGTTATTGTGTTGTTAAGGTGTTTACAGCTTGTTTGTATTAGGATGATGATGTCTTAGGAGTTTGGATGGTTTTGGTGGTGTATTGTGGATATTTGATATTTTGACCCATTTGGATGCTTTTGAATGGTTTAGGGTAATATGTGGTGTTTTGTTAGTCATATGATGTTAGGGTTTGCTATATAATGATGCTAGAGCAGTAGGGAATGATCGGACAACGTTGTTACATGATGAAATCTGAGTATTTGCTATTTAGGGTAAAAGTTGTGCATGTTGATGTGATGTTTTCATGCTAAGTGTACTATTTTGGGAAAACGCTTGCATTCGGGACTGGTAGAACGATGATAGGCTAGGGGTTTTGCTTGAAATATGTTTGATAATGTTGTATGATTGATATTTGGTGTTTCCACACGTTCCGGGTCTGATTTGGAAGGTTAAACGCGCGAAAAACCGGAACAGCTCTGCAGGGGGCGATTGGGGACCCTAATCGCCTGTGCTGTAGGCGATTGGGAGCCCAATCGCCTGTTATGGGGGCCTAATCACCCTCATAGCATGCGATTACGATCCTAATCACTAGTTAAGCCCTGAATTGCATGCCTTATGACCCTAATCGCCTGCAAAGCATCAGAATAGGCCTAATCTCCTATGTTAAGGGGCGATTAGCCTTCCTAATCGCCAGTTGACCTTCCTAATCGCTAGTTGACTTTTCCTAATCGCATGTACTGCTGCTGTAAGTGTATTTTGGCATTCCGAGGTCCGATTTGACACCTAGGAACATGCTAGGAACCCCGTATCATACCTAGTATCTTGGTAACACGTGCTCGGACTTATTTATGTGTTGATTGAACTATGCGCTAGACTTGTTGAACTTTAACGCATGTTATGCATGATTGCATGAATTGTATGACTTAGAGTACATGGATAACACGTGGAGTCTCGGGTCACCAATGGGATGTCGAGTCTTGTACATTTGGTCAGTTTAACAGTCAACGTGTTTTCAAACGAACCTGGTTATGGTCTGGACATCTAGGGACTAACTAACCTACGGGTTATTAGTCTAAGTACTTGTAACTGTCATATGTTACGTCGCCGCTTTACGGGGCTAGCATAGCTTGCTGATTTTAATCATTTTCGAAGTAACGCAACCTAAGGTGAGTTCACGGCCCCACTTTCTCTGGTTTTACTTTTGGGGGAGAAAACATCCGTGGAACTATGTTTTGAGAACTTTTGTCATACTATGGGTTATTTAGAGTTACTATACGAACTTTTAAGTCCCGGGGAAACCATGAATGTGCGGTGTAGCACAACGGGGGAAATGTGGATAGATCTATTGGGCGTGACCTGCCCCACTCGTCGGCTTGGAGGGCCGGGCGGGTGCATGTTGTCTCGACCTTGTAACTTGTGACATTATTCGGGCTGTAACATTGGTAACTTGTGACGTGTCCAGTAATGGTTTCCAGTCGTAGTAGTAACAAAACATACGCCTAGCTAGCGTACTTTGGTTGAACATTTTATAGTATTGACAGGTGGAACTTGGTACACTTTTGGAACTTGGTAACTTTTATTAAAACCTGTGAACTCACCGGCATTTTGTGCTGACGTAACTTTTGGCATTTTTTTCTCAGGTCGCTAAGGTAGCACTCCAGACTTAGGCGCACGCGTCTGCACGGCGTCTAGTTTAGGATTCATGTTTTCGTATGTTGAACGATTTGGATTACTTTTGGATTTTGGATTGTAAACGAAGCTTCCGCTACTGTTTAATGGTTTTAAACTTGTATTTTTAAATATGCATGTGTTCATATAGTGTTGTTTATTGTGACCGTTGACTTGGATCATGGTTTGTCACGCGCCTCGCGGTAAAACCCCGCAGGTGGAATTTGAGGGTGTGATAGATTGGTATCAGAGGCAATGGTTATAGTGAACTAGGACTGCATGTAGAGTCTAGTCTATAGCCGAGTCGCACACACACTAGACGGTCACATGGTACTAGACGTCATAGTGGGTAACATATGGGCTTGTCGGGGTGTCTTTAAATCATCGAACTCTTTGTGTTACATCATCCGCTCTTCTGTGTATTTGGCTGCTAATTCCTTAGGCAGTGTGGTGTATTGGAGTGACTTGTGTACTCTTGAGATCTGTCCAAGGCTCGGACATCTCCCCTTCGTACTCCAATAAACACACTCGCCCCTAAACTGCCGTGACATTTATGTCGTTGCGGTGTACGGCTAAGCATCCGTGTCCGGTGACTTGAACTTTAAACTAGGAGAACACTAGGAGGACCATGTAGAGCGGTTTATCATTTCGGGTGCACACGAAATCATAAACCGAAATGCATGAAAGTCCTAGTGAGCTCTGAGTTTGAATGGATGGTCCTGGATTGGATCTAGCTTTGATTATGTGAACACTAGTGGTTGCCACTAGCTGAGAATCTGAATTTTCCCTCACTCTTGTTGCCAGAGTCATGTCTGGAGTTCGCGGAGGATGTAGAGGCGGTGGTCGTACTGGTGGACGTGATGGTGGCGGTGGTCGTGGAGGTGTGAACCTAACGCAGGAAGATCTAAACAACTTGCTGCAAGCTGCCTTTCAGGCAGGACACAATGCTCATGGCGGTAAGTTGATCCTATCAGCTTTGCCTCGTTGTGAGCATGGTATCTTTCTTTTGTGGTTTTCTTACGTGTTTCGTTTCAGGTGGTGTTGTTAATCCACCCCCAGTTATGTGCACATACAAGATGTTTCGGGACTGTAAGCCCCATGATTTCTCTGGCACTAAGGGGGCTGTAGGCTTGCTCAAGTGGCTGGAGAAGGTGGAGTCGGTGTTCTTGATGTGTAACTGTCTTCCTGAGGATCGAGTCAAGTATGCTGCCACGCTCTTCCAGGATGTTGCTTTGACCTGGTGGAACTCTACTACTCGGAACATGGGTTTGGGGGAAGCTTACGCCATGCCATGGGAGAATTTCGTTCAGCTTTTGAAGAGGGAGTACTGTCCCAGGGAAGAGATCCAGAAGTTGGAACATGAGGTTTGGAACCTCAAGATGGTTGGGTTCGAAATTGAAGAGTACACTGTGAGGCGTAATGTGTTGGCGGTGCTGTGTCCTGATTTGCACATACCAGAATACAGGAGGATCGGGCACTACATTTCGGGGTTAGTACCAGAGATAGCAGGGTTGGTGGCCGCGGGAAATCTTCCTACTTATGCAGATGTGGTTCGGTCGGCTCATAGGATGACTAACCTGAAAGTGAATGAGGGTATTCTGCCAGCCCGTGGTTCGACTGTCAAAGCCCCGGAGAGTAACAAGCGCAAGTGGGAAAATGTTGGTAAGGGTTCAGCATCAGCTCCGTCACAGCAGGGTAATAAGTATGATGTTGGGGGTTCTTCTTCTTCGGGATCAAAGCAGGGTGGTTATGCTCGGAAGCATCCAAAATGCAACAAGTGTGGGTTTCATCATCCAGGGAATTGTGATAAGGCACGTTGTCACCGTTTTCAGCAGTTGGGGCATCATGCTAAGGACTGTAGGGTGAATCTTTCGTCTTCTCAGGGTCGTACTGTTGTCCCTACTCCTGCTGCTCAGGGGACTTCGGGGAAGCAGGGTTGTTTTAACTGTGGTGAGGCTGGTCATTTCAAGAAGGACTGCCCGAAACTGAAGCAGGGCGGGGATGTGAAGAACGGGAACGGTAACGGGAACAGTGGGGGCGGTGGCAGGAACGCACGCGCCTTTGTCATTGGAGCCGTGGAGGCTAAACAGGATCCCGACACAGTTACCGGTACGTTCCTTCTCAATAATCGCTCTGTTACTGTTTTGTTTGATTCCGGTGCCGATAAAAGTTTCATATCTTAGGAAGTTAGCCGATTGTTAGATATAGTGCCCGTTCCCTTAGAGGCTAAGTATTTGATCGAGTTGGCTGACGGTAAGAAGATTGAGGCGACTTGTGTCCTTCGGGAGTGTCACCTAGAGTTGTCGGGTTTGTCTTTCCCCATCGACCTTATGCCTGTACCCTTGGGTAGTTTTGATGTCGTTGTAGTCATGGATTGGTTATCGTTGTATCGTGCGGAGATCGTTTGTTTCGACAAGGTTATTCGGATTCCTCTCCCGGATGGAGAATTTCTTTCGGTACATGGTGAGAAGAGCGGTGCTCCGCTAAGTCTCATCTCCAGCATGAAAGCCCTTAAGTATCTTCGTAAGGGATATTCGGCCATTTTGGCGCTTCTTTCTGTTCCCTTTACCGATGAGAAGAAGATCGAGGATATCCCTGTGGTTCGCGAATTTCCTGATGTTTTTCCCAATGATCTACCTGGTGTTCCTCCCCATCGTCAGGTTGAGTTCGGTATTGATCTTGTACCAGGCGCAGCTCCTATTGCTCGGGCCCCCTACCGTCTTGCACCTCCCGAGATGCAGGAGTTATCTAGCCAGTTGCAGGAACTCTTGGATAAGGGTTTCATCAGACCGAGTTCTTCCCCTTGGGGAGCCCCGATTTTGTTCATGAAGAAGAAAGATGGAAGCCTTCGGATGTGTGTGGATTACAGAGAGCTGAACAAGGTGACCATCAAGAACCGTTATCCTCTTCCTCGCATTGATGATCTCTTTGACCAGCTCCAGGGTTCTAGCTACTACTCAAAGATCGACTTAAGGTCCGGCTACCACCAGTTGCGCGTGCAGGAAGATGATATTGCGAAGACTGCCTTTCGTACACGTTATGGCCATTTCGAGTTCTTGGTCATGCCTTTCGGTCTCACTAACGCACCGGCGGTTTTCATGGATTTGATGAACCGCGTGTGCAAACCTTATCTTGATAAGTTCGTCATCGTGTTTATTGATGACATCCTGGTTTACTCCAAGAACAAAGCTGAACATGAGGAACACTTGCGTTTAGTTCTGGAACTTTTGCGACGGGAACAACTTTATGCTAAGTTCTTGAAATGTGACTTTTGGTTACGCGAAGTTCAATTCCTAGGTCATGTGGTTAATGAAATAGGGATTCATGTTGATCCGACTAAGATCGAAGAAATTAAAGACTGGGAAGCACCAAAGACACCATCTGAAGTGCGGCAATTCCTAGGTCTTGCGGGTTACTACCGTCGTTTCATTCAGGGGTTTTCGAAGATCGCTCAACCCCTCACCTCTCTTACTCAGAAGGACAGAAAATTCGACTGGGGTGAACCGCAAGAATCAGCGTTCCAAAAGTTGAAGTCCAAACTTTGTTCTGCTCCTATTCTATCCTTGCCTGAGGGCACTGAGGACTTCGTTGTTTACTGTGACGCTTCAATTCGGGGTCTCGGTTGCGTGTTAATGCAACGCGAGGAAGTGATTGCCTACGCTTCTCGTCAACTCAAGGTTCACGAGAGGAACTATACCACCCATGACTTGGAGTTGGGTGCAGTGGTGTTCGCGTTGAAAATTTGGAGGCATTACTTGTACGGTACCAAATGCACCATCTACACCGATCACAAGAGTCTCCAGCATATTTTCGACCAACAACACCTGAACATGCGACAGCGTCGCTGGGTTGAACTCCTGAACGATTATGACTGCGCCATTAAGTACCATCCTGGCAAGGCGAATGTGGTGGCAGACGCCTTGAGCAGGAAGGAATCAGCAAACCCTCGTCGCGTTCGGGCGTTGCAACTCACTATCCACTCTTCTCTTCCTGACCAAATCCGTTCTGCGTAGCTAGAAGCTTTGAAGGAGGAAAACCTTAAAGCTGAGACCATGCACGGTGCTGACAAGCACCCCGAGCAAAGGCCTGACCGCTTACACTACTTCGCGGAACGCGTATGGGTTCCATTATTTGGGGGATTGCGGGAGCTTGTCTTGGATGAAGCTCACAAATCCCGGTATTCTATTCACCCTGGCTCAGACAAGATGTACCAAGATCTAAAGGTACTCTACTGGTGGCCAAACATGAAGGCTAATATAGCCTCCTACGTGAGCAAATGCTTGACCTGTGCCAAGGTCAAGGTGGAGTATCAGAAGCCTTCTGGTCTCCTACAGCAACCTGAAATTCCTGAATGGAAGTGGGAAAGGATCACGATGGACTTTGTCACTAAACTACCTAAGTCACCTAGTGGTTGTGATAAGATATGGGTGATTGTGGATCGGTTGACGAAATCAGCCCATTTTCTTGCCATTAAAGAAACCGACACTATGGATCGTTTGGCTCGTCTCTACCTTAAGGAAGTTGTTTCTAAGCACGGAGTGCCGGTTTCTATCATTTCGGATCGTGATTCTCACTTCACTTCGCATTTTTGGAAATCTTTGCACAAAGCTTTGGGTACCCAGCTGGACATGAGTACAGCTTACCACCCACAAACTGACGGACAGAGTGAACGAACAATTCAAACCTTAGAAGACATGCTTCGGGCATGTGTGATTGATTTTGGCAAGAGTTTGGAGATTCACCTGCCGTTAGTGGAGTTTTCTTATAACAACAGTTACCATGCGAGTATCAAGGCAGCTCCGTTCGAGGCACTGTACGGGCGGAAATGCCGGTCTCCTCTTTGTTGGGCTGAGGTGGGTGAGTCAACTCACTGGGCCTGAGTTAGTGTACGAAACTTCGGAAAAGATCGTACAGATTCGTAACCGTTTAGCAGCGGCGCGGGATCGGCAGAAGAGTTATGCTGATCGACGTCGCAAACCTTTAGAGTTCCAGGTTGGGGACAGGGTGCTTCTGAAAGTTTCACCATGGAAGGGCGTCATACGCTTTGGAAAGCGTGGCAAACTTAACCCTCGGTATGTTGGACCTTTGCAATCCTGGAACGGATTGGACCGGTGGCATATCGACTTGATTTACCGGCGGAGCTCGGTAGTGTGCACAACGTCTTCCATGTGTCTAACTTGAAGAAATGCCTGGCTGACGAATCTCTTATTGTTCCACTAGAAGAGATCAGGGTTGACGATCGTCTTCGCATTGTGGAGGAACCTGTTGAGATCCTCGATTACATGATTCGTAGTCTTCGTCGGAGTAAAATCCGCATTGTTAAAGTTCGCTGGAACTCGAACCGTGGACCGGAATACACTTGGGAACGCGAGGATCAGATGAAGTCTAAATATCCTCACCTCTTTCCTAAGCGCGCTTTTGAATCGAGTCATGTTACTACTGCAGCTGAATGAATCTCGGGGCGAGATTCCTTCTAACGTGGGGATGATGTGACAACTCGGGTAAATTCTCTCTCTTGGTTTCTATCTTTTTGTCGTTTTCTTTTGACTTGTGCAATTTTCGGGACGAAAATTCTTTTAGCGTGGGGATGATGTGACACCCGGCAAACTCAGGTTAATAACAGTGTTTGGGTCAAAGTCTACCTTAGCGAGTCACGCGTACATTATACTTAACTAGGTCGGTTGAGTCGTGTTATGGTTCGGGAATCGTTACTACAACCTAGAGGATCGTTAGATGTCAGCCATTAACCAGGTATGCAAGGATTGACGGTTTGTAGAATCGTCAAACCTTAGTAAAAACACAAGTCTCGAGTCCTGGGAATTGGTGAACGAGTGTGAACGTGTTTGTTTTCATGTGTTATGTGTTTATAATCATTATGTGACTTGTCGGTATGTGAAAACGTGTTAACATATGTTAAAACGGGGTTTAACGCGCCAAATACCCAAGACCAGGCCCTGCAGGCGATTAGGGAAGCCTAATCGCCTACAGGAGGGCGATTAGCAGGACTTAGAGGGCGATTGGGCTTGCTTAGAGGGCGATTGGGGCTAATCGCCTGATAAGGTAGGCGATTAGCAGCCCTAATCGCCTGATAAGGCTGCATAATCGCCCACACTGCACCTGACGACTAGAAACGCCTATAAATACCACCCTTGACCTCAATAACACCATTTGTGCAACCCTAGCCGTCCCATAACCTATCCCAACTCACAAACACCCTGTGGAACACGTTTTTGCATCGAAACACACATTTCCAAGCTTTATACGTCAATTTCTCATAAACCCAAGGTGTGTTCTTCATCCCCAAACTTTTGAATGATTATGTTTTATTCCCTAAAGGTCCAGACCTGAGTTATAAACCTTTGTGTCTTTGAAAACCTATTAAAATCGTTTTTAAACAAGTCCAAACCATTATGCATGTTGTATGTGTTGAATATGATTAAAAAGATAGGATTTTTATGATTTAAAAAGGATTGTTATTGTGTTGTTAAGGTGTTTACAGCTTGTTTGTATTAGGATGATGATGTCTTAGGAGTTTGGATGGTTTTGGAGGTGTATTGTGGGTATTTGATATTTTGACCCATTTGGATGCTTTTGAATGATTTAGGGTAATATGTGGTGTTTTGTTAGTCATATGATGATAGGGTTTGCTATAGAATAATGCTAGAGCAGTAGGGAATGATCGGACAACGTAGTTACATGATGAAATCTAAGTATTTGCTATTTAGGGTAAAAGTTGTGCATGTTGATGTGATGTTTTCATGCTAAGTGTACTATTTTGGGAAAACTCTTGCATTCGGGACTGGTAGAACGATGATAAGCTAGGGGTTTTGCTTGAAATATGTTTGATAATGTTGTATGATTGATATTTGGTGTTTCCACACGTTCCGGGTCCGATTTGGAGGGTTAAACGCGCGAAAAACCGGAACAGCTCTGCAGGGGGCGATTGGGGACCCTAATCGCCTGTGCTATAGGCGATTGGGAGCCCAATCGCCTGTTATGGGGACCTAATCGCCTATGTGGTAGGCGATTGGGGGCCTAATCGCCTTCATGGCATGCGATTACGATCCTAATCACTAGTTAAGCCCTGAATTGCATGCCTTATGACCCTAATCGCCTGCTAAGCATCAGAATAGGCCTAATTGCCTATGTTAAGGGGCGATTAGCCTCCCTAATTGCCAGTTGACCTTCCTAATCGCTAGTTGACTTTTCCTAATCGCATGTACTGCTGCTGTAAGTGTATTTTGGTATTCCGAGGCCCGATTTGACACCTAGGAACATGTTAAGAACCCGGTAACACGTGCTCGGACTTATTTATGTGCTGATTGAACTATGTGCTAGACTTGCTGAACTTTAACGCATGTTAAGCATGATTGCATGAATTGTATGACTTAGAGTACAAGGATAACACATGTTGTCTCGGGTCACCAATGGGATGTCGAGTCTTGTACATTTGGTCAGTTTAACAGTCAACGTGTTTTCAAACGAACCTGGTTATGGTCTGGACATCTAGGGACTAACTAACCTACGGGTTATTAGTCTAAGTACTTGTAACTGTCATATGTTAGGTCGCCGCTTTACGGGGCTAGCATAGCTTGCTGATTTTAATCATTTTCAAAGTAACGCAACCTAAGGTGAGTTCACGGCCCCACTTTCTCTGGTTTTACTTTTGGGGGAGAAAACATGCGTGGAACTATGTTTTGAGAACTTTTGTCATACTATGGGTTATTTAGAGTTACTATACGAACTTTTAAGTCCCTGGGAAACCATGAATGTGCGGTGTAGCACAACGGGGGAAATGTGGATAGATCTATTGGGCGTGACCTGCCCCACTCGTCGGCTTGGAGGGCCGGGCGGGTGCATGTTGTCTCGACCTTGTAACTTGTGACATTATTCGGGCTGTAACATTGGTAACTTGTGACGTGTCCAGTAGTGGTTTCCAGTCGTAGTAGTAACAAACAAACGCCTAGCTAGCGTACTTTGGTTGAACATTTTATAGTATTGACAGGTGGAACTTGGTACACTTTTGGAACTTGGTAAATTTTATTAAAACCTGTGAACTCACCGGCATTTTGTGCTGACGTAACTTTTGGCATGTTTTTCTCAGGTCGCTAAGGTAGCACTCCAGACTTAGGCGCACGCGTCTGCACGGCGTCTAGTTTAGGATTCATGTTTTCGTATGTTGAACGATTTGGATTATTTTTGGATTTTGGATTGTAAACGAAGCTTCCGCTACTGTTTAATGGTTTTAAACTTATGTTTTTAAATATGCATGTGTTCATATAGTGTTGTTTATTGTGACCGTTGACTTGGATCCTGGTTTGTCACGCGCCTCGCGGTAAAACCCCGCAGGTGGAATTGGAGGGTGTGACATAGCTGACAGCTGCTACCTTAGCGACCTGAGAAAACATGCTAAAAGAGTCAACATATAATGCTGGTGAGTTCACAGGTTTTATTTAAACGTTTAAAGCAATCCTTTGAAAACCGTTACCGTTGCTGTTAATACTATGCTTATGAGAACGCTAGCTAGGCGTCGGTTAATATTACTACTACTACGGGTGAAACCATTGCTGACTATGCCGTTTCTGTGACCCTTAATTCCTATGGACTACCGTCATCGCCGGTAATTTTTAGAGACAATATGCACCCGCCCGGCCTCCAGCCGTCGAGTGGGGCTTGTCAGTTCCCAATAGCGCTATCCACATTTCCCCGCCATATCCCATGTTAGTGGTTTCTAAGGGACTTTTTGATGAACCGTATAGTAATAAGATGAAAGCCATAGTATAACATGAAAATGAGTCATAAAAGAGTTTAAGCATGTTTCTCCCCCGAAAGCAAAAACCGTAAAATGTGGGGCCGTGAACTCACCTTAGGTTGCGTCTTCCGTTAATGAGTAAACCGTTTATGTGATATGATAGCCCCAACTAGTGGCGACCTATCATAAGATATGTGTCAAGTTAGACTAATAACCCGTTGGGTTCATTAGTCCCTAATGTCCAGTCCATGACCATTATGTGTTTGAAAAACGTGTTTGACCGACAACCAGACTACATGAGACAAGACTCGACATCCCATTGGTGACCCGACATCCCACGTGTTCATCTCATACACTAACACATACAAATCATGCAACCAGTACTTAACACGTGTTAAAGTTCAACGAGTCTAACACATAGATCAAATAACGCACAAATAAGTCCAAACACGTGTTACTATGTTACTAGGCATGTTACGGGATTCCTAGCATGTTCCTATGTGTCAAATCGGGTCTTGGAATGCTAAATTACTCTTACATCAACATTACATGTGATTAGGAAAAGTCAACTGGTGATTAGGAGCTATAAGACATGTTATTCAGAAGTTAACTAGTGATTAGGAGTCATAAGACATGTTATTCTGAAGTTAACTAGTGATTAGGAGTCATAAGACATGCTATTCTGAAGTTAACTAGTGATTAGGAGTCGTAAGACATGCTATTCTGAAGTTAACTAGTGATTAGGAGTCATAAGACATGCTATCAGAAGTTAGCTAGCGATTAGGATCACAATTGCATGGTGGGTAGGCGATTAGGCTCCCTAATCGCCTATAGGGTACGTGATTAGGGGCTAATCGCCTACAGCATAGGCGATTGGGAAATTTTAATCGCCTACGCTGTTCTGTTCCGCCTTTTTCGCGCGTTTAACCCTCCAAATAAAATCCGAAACATGTGTAAACACCCAATATCAATCATAACACATTAACAAACATATTTCAAGCAAAACCCCTAAGTTATCATCATTCTAACAGTCCCGAATGCGAGCGTTTCCCAAAATAGTAAACTTAACATGTAAGCATCACATCAACATGCACAAACTTGCCCTAAATAGCAAATATCCAGATTTCCTCATGTAACAACGTTGTCCGATAGTATCCTACTGCTCTAGCATCATCCTAAAGCAAACCCTAACATCATATAATCAACAATACACCTCATAACATCCTTAATCATTCAAAACCATTCAAATGGGTCAAAATACCAAACATCAACAATACACAACCATGGACCTCCAAACTCCTAGGACATCATCATACTAACTAATAACAGCTATAAACACCTTAACAACACAAGAACAATCATGTTCAATCATAAAAATCCTACCTTTAATCACATATAACATGCATAAAGGTTTGGGTTTGTTTAAAAACGGTTTTTATTGGATTTTCAAAGACAAAAACATTTAGAAATCAGGTCTGGACTTTTAGGGAACAAAACATAATCATATAAAGGTTTGGGGATGAAGAACACACCTTGGATTTTGGAGAAAATGATGGGTAAGGCTTGGAAATGGATGTTTTGATGCAAAAACGAGTTCCAGAGGGTGTTTGTGAGTTGGGATAGGTTATGGGACGGCTAGGGTTGTGTAGATGCCGTTGTGCGACTATAGATTAGATACTAACATGTGTTAGGGGCGAAGGAGTATCAGATAGGGCGAATGAAGAAATGGAAATGGGCGAAGGAAGTTTCTCATGGACGAAGGAAGATCAGGAAGACACAAGAAGTCACATTCGACCAGTTCACTGGGCGAATGTGGAAATCTGCCACCTTCGACCAGTGTAACTGGGCGAATGTGCAGAGGTTATAAATAGGAATTGAGTTTTTGTAATGTATAACGAGTTATAGAGTGTGTGTGTTTTGTGTGTGTGTTCCTGAGAGGTTAGAGATTATCTGTTTGAGGTCTAGATTAACTATTATCAGTCTGTAAAGGTTTAATTGAACAAGTTAATCTATGAAAAGCTTTTAAAATGATCTTGATTGTGTTTTGATTGAGTTTACTTCAGTTTGTTCTGAACTAGGGTTTCCGCACCTGGTTTAGCAACTTGTATGATCATATAATCCTGTTTTAGTGTCAAATTCTCCCTCTACAAAGTGGTATCAGAGCGTAGAGGATCATACAACAACAAATTGATAAACTCAGAGCTGATTTGAACATAATTTTCATCAATTCACATCTGTTTTCAACTAAAAAATGGTTTTTGTGTGTTTTTGAAAGATTTAGAGGTGATTTTGTGGTTAAAATTCAAAATTCCAAGTTTTAAAGTTGTTCCAAATCATCTCCGAAGCATAACCTGATTAAGATCAATCAAATCCACAAACTTTTGAAAATCAGAGATCAAAATAACCGTTTTTCAAAAGTGTAACCGTTTTTTAAAGATCAGATATGGGCGAACCTGGCATTTGTGGGCGAACGTGAGTGTTTTAGGACGAATGTGAGTGATTTTCTGGGCGAACCAAGGTGTTTGAGGGCGAACCTAGAATTTTCTGTTTGAATATTGTTCATTCGGGTCATATTTTCTACATCCGGGAGATCGGGCGGACGAAGGTATTTCACATACGGACGAACCTAGGAATTTTAGGACGAAGGTAGTAAGGTGTTGGTGAAATTTTACATTCTGGTGAATTTCTCACATTCGGGGCACTGTTTTTGGACGAACGTAACCAAAAGGGACGAATCTGATTTCTTTTGGACGAACCTGTAACAGTTTTTGGTAAATTTTTCTAAGTGTAGAATTTCTCGAAGTACGTGACTATGTGGCGTTATCAGACTACTCCTACACCAGCAACTACACAACCACAACAGCAGGTGATGGACCCATGGACCGTAGCAGCACAGAAGACGAACACACAGTCTTCGCAGCCGGTTAACTACATGACTCAGAGTGCACCTACAGTACCACAGTCTGACTACTGGGGAGTAGCAGCAGCGGTGGTAAACACTCAAACTACTAATGCTATTTCCACACTGATTAATGATTTGTCTTCAGGTAGCGGGACTCGGCCACCGAAGCTCATGGAGATTCAGGAATACAATCAGTGGCAGAAAAAGTTCAAGATACACTTGGAAGGCATGGGAGTAGAAGGTGCTGAAGCATGGAACATGATTGCTAAAGGATACACACCACCAGTTCTGGAGAACACGGGTGAACCAGTGCCATTGGAGAGCATGGCGGAGGATGAGAAGAAAAAGTTTGCTGTGGAGAAGAAGGCATTCTCTCAACTGACGCAAGCTATTACTAATGATCTTTTGCATCAGTTTGGGACGTGTACAACTTCTAAGGCTTTGTGGGATATGCTTAAAAGGAAGCATGATGGGAATGAAAAGACTAGGAATTTGAGGATGGAAGAGCTTGTTAAGGAGTTTGAGAATTTTTCATATGTTGGAAATGAAACTTTGAAAGAACTAACTCCTAGATATAATCATTTAATATCTGAATTGTCTAGCTATGGTGTACAGATTCCTATGGCTAAACAGGTGGACAAGTTTGCTGAAGCATTACCACCTAATTGGGATCAGCATGTGGATGTTCTAAAGGAGAAGGATGCTTTTCAATATTGGTCGCTTCAAGAGTTCGTTGAGAAGCTGGAGAACAAAGAGTTGGAAGAAAAGAGGAAGGCTAGGAGAGCACAGATTCCTCAGAATCCGAACTTATACTTTGGAGGATCCTTAGTTCCAGCAAGTACAAGTTCTGGAGGACTAGTAACACCACATGTTGCTTGTATATCCAATGCTGTTGAATCACCTATCATGTTATCACAACCACAACCACAAGTTCCATATCAATATTCATACATTCCACCATTCTCACCAAAACAACAAGCAGCATTTTACACTGCTGGTCAAACTCAACCACAACCACTGAACCAACCTAATCAACCAACTGTGGTTTTGGAGACTTCCAATCTTGGAAATGTAACAGTTGAAGTTGCTCAGCAACACATTGCATTAGTCTCTGCAATGGTTTCTTCATATAATGGATTAGTTGCTAGTCAAATTGGTAATAACAACTTGACCAATGAAGACTACGCACAGATTGATAAGGAGGAAATGGAACTCATTGACATTCAATGGGCATTTGCGAGCATAATGCGAAGAGCAACAGAGTTTATTGAGAAAACAGGTAGAACCGACTTGGGAACTTCTCCTAACACAACCTACGGGTTCAATAAGGAGAAAGTGACTTGTTTTAATTGTGGGGGTAAAGGTCACTTTAAACGTGAATGCACACAGCCACCGAAACAAGGCAACAGGAATCCATTTAATGCTACCTATCAGAACCGTCAACAACAAAACCAAAATCAAGTTTCTTCCCAAAACAACAACAACTACCAAAACCGTCAAAACAACTTTAACAACAACCAAAATAGACAACCAACCACACCAAACCAGACACAAAACCAAACACCAAACAACACTAACCGAACAGTCATACCAATCACTACACCAGCTGAACAACAAAATACCAATCAAGCATTGGTTACACAACAAGATGAAAGGTTTGACTGGTCGAGCATTCAAATAGGTGTTGAGGAGATAACCACTGGGGGAAATGTGGCGTGTGTTGCCTATCAAGTTGATCTTGAAGAGCCTGTGACGGTAGAGGAGAAGGTTGAAACTGAAGTTGTTAGTAATGAGTCTGAGGCTGAGACAGATGGTGATTTTGAACCTGTTAAGGTTGATTCTGAGGTTAATGTTGAAGTTGAACATGAAGAGACTAATTCAGGAGTGGTGATTGATACTGTTTCTGACATTCCTGAGGAGTGTGAATCGGTTTATTCTGATTCAGACAGTGATTCGGATACGGAAGCCAGTGTTAATTCTCTTGATGAAGATATTGATCAGTTACTTGCAGAAGCAGATTTTCTGATGACTAGGAAGTCGTGCATTGCAGATGATGCTTTCACAAAGATTGATTACTCCAGATTCTTTGCAGGAAAGGAAGCTCATTTCGCATTGATGGCCATGACTGACCCACCAAAACCTGTAAGTTCTGCTTGTAGTACTGACAATACTAGTGATAAATATTGTGGTGCTTGTGATAGATTGACTGAGGAGGTTAAACAACTCCGTATTCAACGTGATAGTGCTATCATGAACAGTCAATCTACTCGCAAAGAGTTGAATGCTTTTAACAAAGTATTAGATGGCTACAAAAAGGACATTTCTGACTTGAAAAATACTTTGTCTTTAAAACAATTGGCAATAAACAACTACATCAATGAAATTGAAAACACCAAGTTAGAAATGGCCGCCATCAAATGCTTTGCTGAAAAAGTAAACAAAAAGTTAGAAAGCTACAAGAATGTTGCTTATGTGGTAGACCACATAATTGATGACAAAACAACCAATTATCGGGCTGTACCATCTCCGGTTCTTTTTGAAAACCACAATTGTCACCAAGTGACACCGGAGAGTTCGGTAAAATCAGACTCGGCATCGGAAAATGAATCTAACACTTCAAGTGTTGGTGATCCAAATTCCGATGTTAGACCGATTTTGGGAATCAATGATGAGGGTGTTACTGCTGAAAGTGTTGACTCAGATTCAGAGAGTGATGATACTGGTTGTAACCAAACAGTTAATGTATGTGATATTCCAAAAGAAAATCACATCATTACAAATGAACCAGTTTCATCATCTCAAATTGTTCCAATGAGAAATGTTCATCATGTGGATAAATCTGAGAAGAATGTTGTGAGGAAAGATCTTAATGTGATTAAGAAAGATCTTGAGAAGAGTGAGAAAAACGAACAATGTGACAAACCTGTTAAAGTGTTTTATCGGATGGAAGGATCCGATAAGATCATCTCTGACGAGGACTTTCCAATAAAAGATGTTAACTATGCAAAAATTGACAAAATTTGGCAAGAGAGTACTATTTGGTTCCCAAAACATGAGAGAACTAATGAAATTCCACCAGCTTTGTTGAAAAAGTTGTATTTGGATGTTCCTCAAGAACCAAAGGTACATGTCACAGAGTTTGTTAAACCCAAAAACAGAGCTAATGGTTTCAATGAGCCTTCTTACTCAAAAGGGCCACTTCCTGAGAGTTTAAGAAAGCAACAGTATAATGATCAATATCCTGTTAGATCATTTGCTCAATCAAATGCTCCAAATGTTTTTGAAGAGTACCGTGCGTGCTTTAAATGTGGGGAACGCGGGCATTTACTTGCTCAGTGCCCATATGTAAGGCACAAGAGGCACGAAGTTGAAGTGAGGAATTCCATGAGGAAACCGATTGATCATTATGTGCCACCTCATAGGAGAGTTGTTCCTCAACAACCACAACCGTTTTATAATCAAAACCATTTTCAAATGAGGAACACTCGTCCAATGCACTATGATAGAAGGAATCGGATTGCGATGGAAAACTCGTGGAGGAAGCCTGTGGTGAACTCAACTTTTGATAGACAAAAGGTTACACCAAAACCGATTGTCAAATCGAATGTTGGACCTAAGTCTGTTAAATCAGATAAGGTTACCAAGAAAGTTACCTTTGCTAACAATGTTCAGAAACCGACTGAGAACCCAAAGTCTCAGATTCGTATCCTGAAAAGGACTGAACAATCTTGGACACCCAATGGTACTCCAGGAGCCTCATCTTCAAAAGTGAATGAGAAAAAGGAACCGATTTTGAACAATCAGAAAAAGATTGATAAAAATGTTGTTAAAAATGTTTGTGAAAATGTCATTGTTAAACCTGATGTTGAAAGACCCAAGACTCAGGCTTGGGTCCCCCGAAAGCACTAAATGATTTACTTTTTGTGTGCAGGGAGCTTCAGCTGGCCCTATTAGCAGTCTTTGGATTGTTGATAGTGGAGCTTCAGGCCACATGACAGGGGATCTTGCGTTGCTGTTCGACGTGAAGAACATCAATGGAGGGTATGTAGCGTTTGCGGGAAACAAAGGCGGATATATCACGATGGAAGGGAGTGTGAGCAATGGGATCGTGAGTTTTGAGCGGATATCGTATGTGAAGCAGATAGATTACAATCTGTTGAGTGTTAGTCAAATTTGTGACAAGAAATTTACTGTGCATTTTGATGACAAATCCTGCTATATCTTGAAACCGGGCTTTACAATTCCTAAAGAGTGGATAATGTTGAAGGCACCTCGCGTCAACAATCTATACATTCTTGATATGTCCAAG
Organism: Ambrosia artemisiifolia; assembly: GCA_032199755.1. Taxonomy (NCBI): domain Eukaryota; kingdom Viridiplantae; phylum Streptophyta; class Magnoliopsida; order Asterales; family Asteraceae; genus Ambrosia; species Ambrosia artemisiifolia. The sequence continues at coordinate 33,893,755 of CM063519.1, forward strand.
GCGATGACATCACAGGGGCAAATAACATGCTTTTTGTCCAAGGCGACTGAAAAAGAATCGATAATGTGGCACCGAAGAATGGGGCACATTCATCTGAAGAAAATGAATCAACTTGTGAGGAATGGACTTGTCGAGGGAGTTAATGTGAAACATTTCCATTTGAATGACAAGTGTGTAAGTTGTAAAAAGGGGAAGCAACACAAACAGTCCCACAAAGTGAAAAAGGTTAACTCTGTTGAGATGCCACTAGAGCGACTGCACATGGATCTTTTCGGACCAGTCAAGCGTCATAGTCATCTTGGAGAGCTTTATTGTTTAGTCGTCACTGACGATTACTCAAGATTTTCATGGGTGATGTGTTTGCAAAATAAAAGCGACACTTTTATGAATCTAAAAGTTCTGTTCACTCGATTGGAGAATCTCTACAATGTGAAGATAAAGAGAATTCGGAGTGACAATGGGACGGAGTTCAAAAATGCAAAGATGGATGAACTTTGTGAAAACAAAGGTATACATCATGAGTATTCGGCTCCGTACACCCCTCAACAGAACGGTGTTGCTGAACGAAAGAATAGGACTCTAATTGAAGCGGCTAGAACAATGCTTGCTGATTCAAATCTTCCGGTAATGTTCTGGAACGAGGCGATTTATGCAGCAAACTACACACTAAATCGGGTTCTAACAGTGAAGAAGTTTGGAAAAACATCTTATGAGCTGTTACACCGAAGGAAGCCGAACTTAGAGTATCTAGAACCTTTCGGGGCGCCTTGCACTATGTTGAATCCAAGCGAAAAGTTTAGTCCTAAAGCCGAGGAGGGTTACTTTGTTGGATATGCAACCCCACTCAAAAGGGTATACAACAAGCGAACTCGTCGTGTGGAAGACTGGGCTAACGTGGAAGTTCAACGATATACTCAAAATATTCAAGGCACGGGTCCTGATTGGATGTTTGATTACAAAGATTTCTTTGAATCATTCAATCTAGAAAGCTTGGTTGAAGAAGCTGTTATTCGATTACTTTACGAGTGTGAAAATGCAACAACTTCACCGTTGGTGCGTCCGATCACCGTGAACCCCCTACCAGCTTCTAATGATACCAATGCTCCTATACAAGAAGAAGAGATATTTCAAGAGGCTTCAACTTCATTAGACACTTCAGAATCTGAAGATGAACAATTTGAAGAAGCTATTCTTGATCAAGCTGAAGAACAGGAGGCACCACCAGTGAACCCAACTCCAAATACTGATGTGGCTTCATCATCAAATACGGGTCATGATCTGGATGCTGTAGAGAACTTGACTGTTCAGACAGGAGTGCAAGTACCTGATTATCCGGAATCTCGGATACATCGTATTCACCCGCTGGAGCAAGTTATCGGTGATCCTGGAAGTAGTGTTATGACCAGAGGGCAGCTTAAAAGCGTTAATACGCCAGAGAGTTTTGGTGCTTTAGCTTTATATGCCAAAATTCAACAATCTGGTAGTCAAAATGATTGGTCGTTTGCGTGTTATGTGTCGCAGGTAGAGCCAAGGACATACAAGGACGCTTTGAAGGATGATGCCTGGGTGGAAGCTATGCAGGAGGAGTTATTACAATTCCAGAAGTTAGGAGTTTGGACGCTCACAGATTTGCCGCCGGATAGAAAGAAGATTGGCACCAAATGGGTGTTCAAGTGTAAGAAGGATGATCGTGGGGTAATTGTTCGGAACAAAGCCAGATTGGTCGTGCAGGGTTTCCATCAAATCGAAGGGATTGATTATAATGAGATCTATGCACCGGTAGCACGAATCGAAGCTATTCGGATGTTCCTCGCGTTTGCTTCTTATAAGAAATTCAAAGTTTACCAGATGGACGTGAAAAGCGCATTTCTGTACGGGAAAGTCAAAGAAGAGGTGTATGTCGGGCAGCCACCAGGCTTTGAGGACCCAATCCACCGGGATAAGGTCTACGTGCTGAACAAAGCTCTTTATGGCTTGCACCAGGCTCCGAGGCAGTGGTACGAGGAGCTGAGTACATACCTCATCAACAAAGGATTTAAGCGCGGCCTCGTCGATTGTACCCTCTTTACGAAAAAGACGGGAGATGACTTGCTTCTAGTGCAGATATATGTTGATGATATAATATTTGGTTCTACTAACGAGCTTTTATGCAGGGAGTTCGAATCTGTCATGCAGGAAAAGTTCGAAATGAGCGCAATGGGGGAGATGCAGTTTTTCCTAGGCTTGCAGGTGGACCAAAGACCCGACGGGATCTTCATTCACCAGACGAAATACGTCTCCGATATCTTGAGCCGGTTCCAGATGGAGGACTCAAAGCCAATGGATACCCCGATTCAACCCAATCACGGGATTGGAGTGGACGCTAAGGGGGAGCTGACGGATCCTTTTACATACAGAGCAATCATCGGATCTCTGATGTATTTGACGGCGTCTCGACCAGATATTATGTACGCAACGTGTCTCTGTGCCCGCTATCAATCGAAGCCGAAACAAAGTCATCTGACGGCGGTCAAGCGTATCCTTCGATATCTGAAGGGTTGTCCCTCAAAAGGACTTTGGTACCCTAATGATGATAATTTTGATTTCATATCTTTTAGTGATGCAGATTGGGGTGGCTGTGACAAGGATAGCAAATCTACTACAGCTGGTTGCCAGTTTTTCGGGAGCAGGTTAATCACCTGGCAATGCAAGAAACAGACTTCCGTAGCACAATCTACCTGTGAAGCCGAGTATATTGCAGCCTCGAGTTGCTGTTCTCAAGTACTCTGGATTCAACAACAAATGGTGGATTACGGTTTGCAGTTTCTTAAAACTCCTATTTACTGCGACAACGAAGCCGCTATTGCATTAACTAAAAATTCGGATAATCATTCTAAAGCGAAACACATCCGGATCAAATATCATTTTATCCGTGATTGTTACGCTAAGGAATTGATTGATATGGTCAAAATACATACTGACTACCAACGTGCAGATTTGTTTACTAAAGCTTTTGACCGTTCACGCTTTGAATATCTTTTAAAAGTAAACAATATAAAGGAAAAACAGGACTAATCGGCACCTCGGTTTATCGCTTTTTAGTTTTTAGTTTTTATATTTTGCTAATTGGGAATTTCTCTTTGCTAATTGGGAATTTCTCTTTACTTTCGTAATCCTCAAAGAAGTTGATGCTTTCAAGGGGATTGTAAAATCCTCAAAGAAGTTGATGCTTTCGAGTGGATTGTTTCTTTTAAATTTTGTTTTTGTTTTTGTTTTCAGAAAAATGAAAAATACCAAAAATATGTTCTTTATTTTAGGGGGAGCCAATTTTTTTCAGAAAAACCAAAAACATTATAAAATACAAAAAGACCTAAAAATTAGAAAAATAAAAATGATTTCCTGGTAAAACAGAGGAAATGATAGTACATCAGTGGGATTCTGACACAGGCTAAAGAATTGTATAGTTTATGAGGCGTGTGTTGATTACATGTGATATGCTGATAGGCTTCGTAGACTAAATATTGCGTGCATTAGTGATACAAACATAACGAACTACGCGTTCGTGGCTGAACACCTCATGGGCATATGGTCTTAGTACCGTAATTTCGTTTGATAGGATTGCCAAAATCTGAGGTTTCGGGTCGTTATGTTATGGTTATCCGGGATATTCTGATAAACTTTTGTCGTATTGATTTACGGACCTAGTTTTATCAGAATATTTACTAAAAGAGCTTAATTGCCAAAACCGGAAGTTACCGAATTGAGGAACTTTATGTTTTAATTGATCATAGATCATTATTACATCGTATTGATCATCTGATGCAAATCAGTGATTAATATCAGCCTCAACCTAGTGTATACGCACATGTTACTCTGCTGCATTCATTTGCTGACCTGTACACCTCTGTGCTATATACTTTGTAACTTTTACGGATAACTCTGACATAATCACGCGTTACGACGAAGCTTTGTGCAATTACTTGATACGGGAGTATGTCGTGTGTGTGGGCACCACATCGTGTTAGTCTAATACATCTAACTCGTATCATTTTAAAGCATTGCGTAATTGTCTGCATGTGAGCTTACGTGGACCACAATATCAGCAATTGCCGTATCACATACTGTTTCTAATGATAATATTAAACAAAAAGATCAACGCTGTGCTCAGATTTCTCAGAAAACTGATATGATCCTCTGACCGGATTTCACAAAATGTTTACTGTTTTCATTTACTTTGCTGCATTTTATTTTGTTGCAATTTACTTTTAATGTCAAAAAGATACAAAATCCAAAAAGATTTTAGGTGTGTTTTGATAAATTTCAGAAAATCCAAAGTTTTTGCATTTCTGCTTTATTTTTGATAACCGGGGATGCTTGATAGTCAATTTTTGAGATTTGACTGAGATTTGACACCACCAATTGGGCTTTGTATCAGTCTAAATGTGAAAATTTGTGTTTTGGATGCTTAACGGATTGAAAAAATGTTGAACGGGATTCGAATTTGTAATTTGGCAAATTTTTTCAAAATTTCCATTATTACATTCGCCCTTCATTGTGGACGAATGTGGACTTTTGTTTCACCTTCGGGTTGTTCCATTTGGGCGAATGTAGTTTTTAACCAAACTTAACTTTCGGGTAAAAAACAAGTTTTACCTTCGTGCCTTTGATTAGGGGCGAAGGAGAAAATGTGATACATTCGTCCATATGCTACGGGCGAAGGTGGAATCCATATATACCCCATTTGCAGATTCGACCAACCAGTTCCAATTTTTCAAAATTTTTCATCATAACCGAACCCTGTTGATTTTGTTTCCTCTGCTTGTGCCTTTTATTACCTACTTCTTACTGATCATTTTCGTGTAACGATTACAGGTAATGGACAAGAAACAAAGCCGGAATCGTTTGATTATACACCGGACCTAGGGTTTTAATTTTTGTGTTGATTGACTGGTTTTTGATGTTTCTTTTTGCTATACATTCATCCCACATCAGTTTTAGGGGGAGAATGTGTATAGAATTAGGATTTAAACAAGTTTTTAATCATCGATTGGTCTATAAAACGAGTTAAACCCTAATTTCTCATTAAAACTGTTGTAGAATGAATACTAATTGAAATTCATGATACACGAAGGTTAATCGGTCATGTTAGTGTAAAATCTAATCAAAATCAAGGCCTATAAACACAGTTTGAAAATTTTTAAATTTTGGGTCAAATTCAGTTTCTCCTTCGGTCCATCGTTTGGACGAAGGTAGAACAATTGGGACGAAGGAAATACTAAATGGGCGAATGTATCTTTGATTCAAAATCTTTGTACATTCGACCTGAAAAACTTCACCTTCGACCAAAATATTCTACATTCGACCAGTCTTTTTGGGCGAATGTGGAATCTCAAAAACCTAAAATTTCAAATTTTGTCGATTTCGTGTTTTGACGTTTTATTTTGATTTTACATTTCAGATGGCTGAAGAACAAGCTCATGTTGATATTCCTGTGGAAACTACAGTGACTGATCCAGTTCCAGAAAATGTGCAAGAGGAAGGATCATCAAGCGGATCTAAATGGCCGTTTGAGAAGACTCACAACGTTTGTGCATATCTTGGTGATGTTGAGAAGAATGTAGAATTTACAGAGATTATTAAGTTCTTGAAGAGATGTAGAGTGGTTTATGCATTGGCAACTCCAACTATTATCTACAAGGATATAGTTGAGGACTTTTATAATAATGCCAGATATGATTACTTTGATAATCAGACTATTATCAAGAGTAAGATTCAGGGAATGGAGATGTTCATTACTGAAGCTGACATTAGAGAAGCTCTCCAGATTCAGTTTGAGACAAGTGAGGATCCAAGAGAACTTTCCTGGACTGAGCAGAAGGCATGTTTTCTAAGAATGAAATACAAAGGACCGATTACTGATGGTTCTATGTATAAAAGCAAGCTGAGCGTGCAGTTCAAATATTTTGCTCACGTCATTTTGATAGTATTTGGATGTGTTAGTGGGGGTTATGACGTGATGAGGAAGAGTTTAAGCTCGTTAATGGTTGCATTGACTCTCAATAAGCCATTTAACGTTGCTGGGATGATACTAGATCACATGTTGGAGATGTTGAAAGGTTTGAAGAAGAAGTACTTTATGCTTTATCCAAGATTTCTGATGATGATCTTCGATCACAAATATCCACATTTGAAGAAAGATCCAACACAGATACTTAACATGGATCATATGAATGTGAGAACCTTAGCAAGAATGAAGGGTTACAAAGGTATACCTGAAGATGAAAGACCACCTTACAGAAGGTTATTCGGAGCTTTGGCTAGAGAGGATTATGAAGATCCTGGAAAGAATCTAGCAAGGCATCCTAACAGTGATAGTGATAACGATGATCCACTTGTGTATGCTGATGCAAACACAAAGAGGAAAAGGCAGGTTGTCAATCCCGGAGCCAAAGGGAAGGGCAAGGGAAAGACAGAGCAGGGTAGTTCAAAACAAAAAGCAGTGAGGAAGAAGACTACTGCAAAGAAGGGAACAGGTTTGGTAGATGAGGAGTCTGTTGATTCTGAGGAGACTGAAACTGAGGAACAATGGGATTCGGATGCTGAGAATGTACAGACTATCAAACAAAAGGCCACTTTGGTTGGTGAGTCTGAATCTTTGAACAGATCAATAGAAGAAGCTAATAAGGGAAAGCAATCTATTGATGCTGTAGATGAAGTGTTGACTGTTAATCTGGATGAATTGAATGAGGGTGAAACAGTTGTTGTGAATTTGCCCAAGCCCAAACACAAGTCTATGGCTAAGAAGACAAGCACTAAGCAACTCAGAGAGAAGGAGTTGAACTTATTGTTGAAGGGAAAAAGATTACCGGATGCTGGAACATCATCTAAACAATCTTCACCAGCTGCAAAGAAACAAAAGACTAAGGAGGCTACAACATTACCAGTGGAGCAGTTCAATATTGCACTGGATAATGTTCTGAACATGTTTACTAAGCCTCAGAAGGGAAAAGAAGTTGAGGATGAGCCATCTAAGTCTAAATCCAAGTCTAAGAAGATCACTGTGGATAATGAAGTGATGAAACAGATGAACAAAAGAATGGATGATATGATGAAGATGCTTGTGGCTCAACAAGCTGAAATTGCCAAGTTTAAACAGAATGAGGAGAAGATGCTTCAGATAGTTGTTGCTTCTAAAACCAATCAAGATGAAATAGATGAGAAGGTCAAGAAGCTTGAAGCAAAGAATCAGAAGCTTGAAGGTAAAGTTCTGAGAAATAAGAACAGATACAAGGCAATTAAGGAAGATAACAAAGAACTGAAGGCTGAAAACAAACGCCTTAGTGATCTGATTCAAAATCTGTACAATGAAGCACCCAAGCTGAAGGAGGGTGAAGAAGATGAAGAGAGAGAAGTTGAGAAAGTAGATTTTGAACCATCCGAATCTGATAAAGAGGAGGATGAGGATGATGATGAGAATGAAGAATCGGATAAGAATGATGATGAAGATGATAACAATGATGATGATGATGATGCTGAAGGTTCAGGGAGTCAAAAAGATGATGATAGTAGTAGCAGTGATGATAATGATGGAGGAGATGATACTGCTAAGTTTACTTTTGAGAAGAGACCACCATCTAAGAAAAAGAAAGACACAGGTGAGTCTAGTTCTAAGCAGAAGGGAGAGAATGTAGATGATGAGACTGTGTTCTGGAACGAGAAGGTGAGGTCGTTATCTGATGATGCAAAACAAGTTTACAAAGATATGTTAGAGAAGAGAGAGTGGACCATTGAGTTCACGGGTCGTTTTGCAGAAATATTCCAAACAGATGATATGAGATATGAGTTGGAATATAACGATCCTGATCTTGAAGAGGGGGAAGTACCTGCTTCTGTGGCAAAGGAGATATTGGATGGTCTTGCACAGAGAGTAGGGAAAACTTTTGAAGAGTTTATTGTTGATGAGTCGATTCCACATATTCCTGAAAAGGATGTTGGAACTCACTCTGATGATAAAGAAACCCCTGAGTTTGAGGAAGTTGAGATAGAGGATATTACACATGAGGAATATCCACAGTACTTCAGACAAAATGATGAAGACGTGGTGTTTCCTGATTTTACAGAAAGGCATAATACATCAGCTAGACAAAAGGCAAGAAAAAGAAGTGCTGAATTTGTTGAAAAGGTACTTGGATCTGATTTGCCAGAATCTTCAAGTAAGACTGATGAGTTGAAAGAGTATTTGAAGAAACTAAGATTGATGGATGAGAACCGACCAAAGCCCGAAGCTCAAGGAAACTTCTACAGGTTTCATAATGCAAAGTTCAGAGGCAGAGCTCTTGGGTGGACATACTTGAGCAGGCTGAAGTGCTTAGCTGCTAAGTGGGAATCAGGAATCTTGTACTTCTACAGATTCATTGATTTGCTAACTCTACCGTACTGGGCGGTTAGAGATCTTTGCAGATTCCCTATGTCTGGTGCTTCAGTGAATAATTCACACGTCGGTTGGTGTGCAGATAAATTGGTTTGGGAGAGTAGGACGAAGTGGAATAGATTCAAGCCACAGTATCCCCGGAGGAAAGTTCACAGGGATACTGATCCTCGAACTAAGTTGAAGAGGGTTACCTTGATTTATAAGGCACCTGAAGTTATGAGAAAGATTCCTTTGATGCCTATGCCTCAACACTTCAGTGCTGACTTCATATTTTGGTATTATGATTGGAGGAAAGCAGAAGCTGTGATAGTGCTGAGAGATGGAAAGGATAAATACAAGCATGTGCATGTATTTGATCCTATGTGGCTAATCAATTGCACCTTCGAAGACATCATCATGTTATTCTATAATCCGATTCATCATGAGCCTAACGATGCAGATCAAGCAAGGAAATACACACAAGTTGTGGGTGTTTGCTTTGCTTATGACATCAATGCTGGAAGCAATCTAGAAGGGAAGCTTGGCAAGAAGGTGAAGATGGCGAATGTGTCAAAGCCGGTAAAAAGAAAGTTAGAGCCAGAAATGACGAAAGAGCAGAAAAGTATACTGAGGATCAAGCTGCTAAACAAAGCCATGGATGAAGACAGGAAAAGATCTAATCAATAGTCGAGGGGGAGTTTGTAGATGCCGTTGTGCGACTATAGATTAGATACTAACATGTGTTAGGGGCGAAGGAGTATCAGATAGGGCGAATGAAGAAATGGAAATGGGCGAAGGAAGTTTCTCATGGACGAAGGAAGATCAGGAAGACACAAGAAGTCACATTCGACCAGTTCACTGGGCGAATGTGGAAATCTGCCACCTTCGACCAGTGTAACTGGGCGAATGTGCAGAGGTTATAAATAGGAATTGAGTTTTTGTAATGTATAACGAGTTATAGAGTGTGTGTGTTTTGTGTGTGTGTTCCTGAGAGGTTAGAGATTATCTGTTTGAGGTCTAGATTAACTATTATCAGTCTGTAAAGGTTTAATTGAACAAGTTAATCTATGAAAAGCTTTTAAAATGATCTTGATTGTGTTTTGATTGAGTTTACTTCAGTTTGTTCTGAACTAGGGTTTCCGCACCTGGTTTAGCAACTTGTATGATCATATAATCCTGTTTTAGTGTCAAATTCTCCCTCTACAGGTTGCACAAATGGTGTTTTAGAGGCCAAGGGTGGTATTTATAGGCGTTTCTAGTCGTTTAAAACACGTCAGGCGATTGTGCAGCATTATCAGGCGATTAGGGCTTCTAATCGCCTACCCTATTGGCGATTAGGGCTCTAATCGCCTACCCAAACCTCCTAATCGCCTACCTTATAGGCGATTAGGGCTAATCACCCCCTATCAGCATGCAATTACACGTAATCACCCCTTATCAGCATGCAATTATGGCTAATCACCTATAATATCATGCAATTACGTGTAATCACCTATAACATCATGCAATTACGCGTAATCACCTATAATGTCATACAATCACGTGTAATCGCTGTTTTAACATATGTAAACACGTATACACATACCGACAAGTCACATAAAGATTACAAGCACCTAATTCATGAAAACAAACACGTTCACACTCGTTCACCAATTCCCGGGACTCGAGACCTGTGTGTGTTAAAACCCCAATGATGCAAGACTCGACTCGACTGACCCTGTCATGTGTAATGTATGCACGACTCGCTTAGGTAGACTTACTGAGTTTTCAAAAAGTTAATTACCGGAGTTTTCCGGGTGTCACAGTTCTTATAAAATTGGTTCACATTTTGAATATCATTGATCAATACAACCAAGAATATATAATGACACAATGTTATATCTTATATAAAAGAATTAATTAATAATAAGTTTTGAAAATATTACTCTCAAAACTCTTATTATTTGCAACTAAACCCGGTTAATCTTCAAATTCGTAAATCCGATTCCCTAAGATAATTTTAAACTTATCTCTAAAAAACTAAAAAGTTAGGGCTTATTTGTATTATGAATCCAAAGATCTGTTTTACAACATCTGATGACATGTCAACAGATGTTCTCAATACAGCTGTCATCGAATAAAACTTTAGATGTAATGAAAAAACTGTCATCCAAAAAAGAATTTCACTTAGAATTTGCAATATGCCACGTAAATGAATTACTTGATTAACAATAATAACAATAAAAATATTTGGTCTCAAAACTCTTATTATTTGCAATTTGCAACTCAACCCTGTTAATGTTCAAAATCGTAAACACACTTCCCTATGATAATTTAAAACTTTCCCTCTTAAAACTTCAAAAGTTAGGGCTTATTTATTAAAATAATAATAATAATTATTATTTATTTATAAAAGTCAAAGTATGCTACATAAAAATCTTTAGAAAATAACAAACTGATTTTAAATAGGTTTCTTATAAAATAACCTCTCAACTTCAGTATTATTAATCAATACAATGTCATATCTTATATAAATTAATAATTCCTAAGGACAACAATAACAATATTTACAGTCAATACACTTATTATTTGTCACTCAACCATGTTAATGTTCAAAGTCGTAAACACGGTTCCCTATGATAATTTAAAACTTTCCCTCTTAAAAATTCAAAACTTAAGGCTTATTTGTCTACTTAATGGGAAGATCTGTTTTACAACATCTGTTGACATGTAAACACATGTTCTGAATACGCATGTCATCCAATACAACTTTAGATGTAATGAAAAAACTGTCATTCAAAAAAGAATTTCACTTACAATTTGGAATATCCCATGTAAATGAAATACTTGATTAACAATAACAATAACAATAACAATATTGGCTCTTAAAACAGTTGTCTTCGAATACAAACTTCAGATGTAATGAAAACTGTCAATAAACTTGCACAACATGTTTTTTACAACACCTCCCATCCAACACAATTTCATGTTTATACAATATAATATTTAGAAACATCTCTTCATTAACAGATCTTAAAAAACATCTCCCATCCAACACAATTTCATGTTTATACAATATAATATTTAGAAACATCTCTTCACTAACAGAGTGTAGACAATTCGTCTACTTATAAATTATAAAAGAAACATCTGTTGACTTAGCAACAGATGTAATGAAACAACTGTAATACAAACTTCAGAAAAATTGGATAGATCTTCACAAAACAACTATCTTCAAATACAACTTCAAATTATACTACAGAATATTTACAAACATGTTTTAAACGTAGACAGACATTACAAAAAACTACTAAAAGAACGAAAATAATTCTTTTTCTAATCTTCAGAAAACTTGAAACTGACGTAGCTAATACATTCAAATCAACTTTGAATATAACATGTCTTTATACACCCATCAGTCTTCAACACATATTTGTTTCTTTGACTGGAAAGAATCTCCAAAAGATTAACCTTGAATATTCAACATACTCAAGGTGCTTCCTCACATACTCTACTTGCTAACAGAACAGAAAAAAACAGTCACGGTTATACTTCAACCACAACCCTTGAAAAACAAAGTAAAGAAATAAGAATTTGAACAAACATACCTGTTGACAAGTACAACAACGGGAACAACAAAAGCGGAAGTAGACGCAGACGACTTCCTCAAAAGATAAGCATAGTGGCGTAAAACCATAATTGCAATCAAGGTCTTGCCTAATGCCATCTGGAAAGACTCTCGAGTGATTAAGCTAACGCCTTTATCTGTTAACGGTCAAACATTCACAAAAATACTAAATCAAGAATCACTCAAAGTAATGTTTAACAGAAAAAAATTAACACGCATTAAACACTCGCATACATGGCATTAAAAAAGTAAAGACATACCCTTCTTGAGTTTGACGCTGCCGATCTAAAACCCTTGCTAATCGTACAACGAATATTTTCCTATGATTGTAAGAATCTTCCAAACAGGAAACCTTTTTCAACGTAAATACTCTGGTTGCTGATTAAGGACACAAAAGATTGAGGGTTACTGAAAACCAAAACGGAATAATTTTATTCTTATTGATATGATCGGTTAGAATTAGGTTACATGATACTCGAATCCTTCAACATGAACTTGAATGTGAGATAAGCAGCTGTTACGGTTTCAAAATTATTGGAGAGATTTAAAAATTATGTAAGAGAAAGAGAGGGACATGATGCCTTTATATAGTTGTGTAATGGGGTGTCGAATTTGAAATTTGAATTTCAATTTGGAGCTCAAATTTAAAACCAACAGTCCTTCAAAACTCTGTTGAAGCAAGTGGCAATATTTAATTAATTTATTAATAACAGCTGTTCAGGCAAGTGGCTTACCACTGTTCAGGAAAGTGGCATTATTTAATTTTTGATTTACAGTTGGTTACTGACGTCAGTTTTTGCATCACGCAGACATTGGTGGCCTACCTAAGGTGTTGACATATCAGCTTTTTGACGTCACTCACGACTCTCCTATTATTGAAAGTATAGATTGATTATATTAAGTAAAGAGTAATGGAAATAAAAAATCCTAACTATTGACTATTGGCCAATAACAGTCCCAACTACGAAAGTAACCACTACCGGTCCCAACTTTCAACATATTGTCCACAATGGTCCCAGTTAGTCTGATCACTAACTCCGTTAGTGTAATGCTGACGTGGCATGCCACGTAGGATCATTTTTGCCACCTAGGATGCCACGTAGGATCATTTTGTCACCTTGGATGCCACGTATGATCATTTTGCCACCTAAGCATGTCATATCAGCATCACACTAACGGAGTTAGCCTCAGTTAGTTTGGGACCATTGGTAGCCAATATGTCAAAAATTGGGACCGCTAGTGGTTATTTTCGTAGTTAAGACTGTTATTGGCTAATAGTTAATAGTTGAGATTATTTATTTCCATTACTACCGTAAGTAATGGAAAACTACATTATATAAAATTACTTGGCTTTCATTGGAAATTCAAAATCTTTGTTTGAATTCTACATGTTAATTTTTTTTCCAAATTCGAAATTCACAAGTTGAATAAAAATATTAAAGACCATGATTTGAATTGAATTTCTTAAAGCATCACTAGTACAGAACTTGTTTGAAGGTGCGATGTATATAATTTGAAGGTGCAGTGCTTCAACACCACCAATAGATAGGGCATCATACTATAGACTAGTGCCAAAAACACACGAGTCTCGATCAATTATGAAATGAAATATCATATTAAATCATTCAAAATATACAGGATCAACTTTACAGTCATCATAAATGGAAAGGGAGCAAACATCTATATTCTACATGATAAACTTTAACTGTTTAGTTCAAATTAGGTCACGATTCAAATATAAATAAGCGAGTGTCGTTGAATTAAACCTTTGATGCAACCAATAACAGCCGATTAGAATCGATACACACCAACATATGAAGATAAAGTGCTCCTACGGAACAGAAAGCAGAATAAATATGTGATTAACAACGGTTAGGTAAAAAAAACTAAATGCGACGAGTTGCTTTTACCTAACGGAAATGGTGACGGAGGCAGAAGAATATGAAGCACGAGGAGTAGATAGTTAGGGTTAGAAGTTGAAAAAGAGAGCAAACGAAGCAGCAGTTCTGTGATTCATGGATGTGGATTTGGGGGGAGTTGAACTGAAAGAGGGGTTTGGTAGGGAAATTTTTGGGGGTGAAAATAAATGGATGTGGATTTGGGGGGAGTTGAAATTGAAAGAGGGGTTTGGGAGGGAATTTTTTGAGGGTGAAAATTTTATAATTTACAAGTCGAGTTTAGATGAACTCTCCGAGCCTAAAAATAAGGTCGTTAATTAAAGAGCTTGAGTTTCGCTTATTATGTTCAATTCGACATATATGATCTACCATTTTCCAGTGTGATCGTATAAGGCCCAATGTTGTACATTATGACATATATAATCTACTATTATCAATTATGATCCGGTTAAGGCCCAATATGATCGAGTAAGGCATGTATGATTTACTATTGCCCATTCTAATCCATTAAGGCCCAATATGATCTATTAAGACGTGTATAATCTAATATTGCCGATTGTGATTGTATAAGGCTAGTTATGATCCATTAAGACATGTATCATATACTATTGCCCATTGCGATCCAATAAGGGTCACTATTGTCTATTAAGACATATATGATATACTATTGTTCATTGTGATTCATTGCCCAGTATGATCCATTAAGGACCAATGTGGTACATTAAGACATATATGATATACTATTGTCAAATGTGATCTATTAAGGCCCAATATGATCGATTAAGACAAGTATAATCTACTAATGTCGACTGTGATGATCCATTCCCCAATGTGGTACATTAAGACGTGTATGATCAACTATTGCTCACTTTGATCCATTGAGACCCAATATGATCCATTAAGACATGTATAATCTAGTATTTCCCGTTGTGATCCTATAAGGCCCATTATGATCCATTAAAACATGCGTGATCATAATTGCCTGTTGTGATCCAATATGGCCCAATATAGTCTGTTAAGAGATTGCCATCGGTTGGTTAGGGTCCAAGAGGATAGGAGAGGAGTGAGAGGTCGTTATCTGTGGGTTAGGATGTGAGAAAATTTTGGGTAAAGAGGCAGTATTTATGGGGGTGGGGGTGTGGGAAAGAATTAGTAGGGGTGTTCAAAATGCGATTCGAATTCAAAAAAATTCAAAATTCGACTTAATTCGATTCGATTATCAAGAGTTCGATTCAATGATCAAAAATTCAAATTCGATTCAATTCGAGTTCATTAAATCGTATACGAATTTATGATTTTAAATTCGATTCGAAATGCGAATAAAAATAATAAACAAATACACACACACACATATAACTTTAGAACTTGGACTAATCTATAAATTTAACCTAAGTCATAAATTAGCCCATTACCAAATACCAAGCCCAAGCCTAACTAAAGCCCATAAGCTAAGTCTTAACCTTAAATGAATTTATTCGAATTTGCATCGAATTCAAGTTTCTACGAATTCGAATTGTTTCTTATTCGATTAGGAATTCGAATCGAGTTGGTCAGCTTTTAATCGAATTGGAATCGAATACGAATTCAGTAAAAAAATAAATTATTCGATTTGTTTATGTTCGTTTGTTTAATAAATGAACGAACACGAACACAAAAATATGTTCGTTTAGTTAAACGAACGAACATGAACAGAGGCAACGTTCATTCATTTATGTTCGTGAACGTTCGGTAACGTGTTCGTTTATGTTCGTCTGTGTTCGATATTTAATAATGTTCTTAATTTTTATAATTTGTCTTGATATTCTTCTACTTTTATTTATTTTACCCAAATTAATAAATAAACTATTTATATGAGGTAAATATATGTATGTTAATTCGATTTTATAAGAAAGTTAATATATGTCCGTATGTGTTTGTTTTCGTTCATGAACACTTTTTTGTCTTCGTTTGTGTTCATAAGCGCTTGCTTGTGTTCATGAATGTCCGTTTGTGTTCGTGTGCATTCATAAACAAATTTAACAAATTAACGAACACAATAAACACGGACATGAGTGATTTCTTAACAAACGAACACGAACATAAAATCTCGTTCGGTAAATGTTCATGAACTGTTTGTGAACACATATTTTCCTTAACAAACGAACACGAACAAGGTTTTATTAGTGTTCGTTCGGTTCCTTTGTAGCCCTAATCTCAAAGCTATAAAAAAACTAAAAATGGTGGGAAAGCCGCTCAAAATGTGATGTAAATTTTTTTTATAGATATTTAATGTTTTAGGGTAAGGAATATTATTATTATTTTAAAGGTAATATGAATCTCATCATGAAAAAAACCCAAGCATCATTAATTCATTTGTGATTCATTTGTGTATAAAGGTATATAGAGGTGCGGGTGTTTATGTAAACCGCATCACCAAACTCATGTACTAGTGCATCCACAATGTAGGTGTCCACAAATTGTCACCTCGGTGTCACTCGACATGTACAAACTTTCATTGTAAACTCTCAATTTTCCCATAATATAGAAATTTTCACAAACCAAACTTTCTGGTTCGTCCCCCTTAACGTATCATCTGGCACCCACGATTTCTCATAGTGCGGATACTCACACACTTGGGGATTGATACCCATGCCAAATTCCAATTCTCATCAAACTCTTTAATGAAATTGGTTATTGATGAAAATTTAAATCCTTAAAAATGAAAATGCTATTGCTCTTTCAAAAAAAAAAAAAAGTAAATAAGTTTAATTTTGTATATTAAATAATGGAAGACATTTTTAAACCATGTATGATCAATCAACATCTTAAAACATATTAAAACGAATTTTATTATTATGTATCAAAAAATTACAAACAAAATATATCAAAATGTGAACAACAAAATAAATAACATGAACATGATAACAAATCATTCAAAAACATAACCTCACAAAAACGCCATGCAAAACATCACAATACCTCCAACTAAACCCATCCCCATGTCCATACTCCTTCCACCTCCATTCTTGGACGGGGTCGCCCCGTCCCCGTCCGCAGCAGGGGAGCTAGGCGCCTTAGCTGAGGGCTTCGTCCCAGGTGGGGACGAAGCCCCCTCAGGCGCTGGAGCATCCTCCGCGTACAACAAAACTTTATCCACCACATACACCGCAAGCGGAAAATCCTTCTGCAATGCGTTGTTAATCTGCGTCTCGACCACTCCGGTCGAGACGTTGACTTGGCTTTGCCTACCAGTGAAATTCAACCCCAAGCTCCCGTGGCTGCTCCCAGCCTGTGTTTGAACCGGGTTGCTGACCGTGACAAGGTCGTCCATGCTATAGAACTTTGGTAAAACATGATACAATACGAGTTTCACTTTATCTGCTTCTGAGAGCCCGTTAAGGGTGCCCGCGGGGAGGTTTTGGAAGGCGTTATCGGTCGGTGCGAATAGCGTCATGCCTTGGTTCGAGTTGTTGAGTTCGTTAGGGAGTTGGTCAAGGACTCGGGTTTGGTTGAGGAGGCGTAAAAATGAGGCGAATTGGCCTCCACCGACGAGAATGGCGGTAATGTTAATTGGACCGGCCGGGCCGGGGGCCGGGGCGGATTGGGAGAGGGTGGAGGGGAGGTGGAAGAGGAGGGTGGTAAGGGTTAGGAGAATGAGAGGGGAAGCCATGGTGATGGTGGTGTATGGGTGGGGTGTGGTTAGTGTGTGGTGGATAATATATATGGGTGGTGGGGTGTGGTTAGTAAGGTGGTGTGTTGGAATGAGTTGGATTTATGGTGATAACGGGAATATGTTGGCTGGCATAAATAATGTGTTCAAGATAAGAGTGGTTATGTTTTTTGGTTCTTTTATTTCAACTTGCACTAATTTTTACTATTTATGTGTTTTAAGTTTTAACAACTAGAGGGGAAGGTCAAATAGATCTACTAAGAGATTAAAAATAAAATTAGATCTGAAAAAGTTATGTATATATATTAGTTTATTTTTATAATTTTTTAGAACCAGAAAGTTGGGTATATTTAAACTGTTTCCATCTGCCTGGTGTATTTGAACCGTTTGGATTTAAACTGGACATTTATCTATTAGACCTATTAAATTGGTGAACTAGATAGAGTAATTGGACTATATTAAACAATATAGTTTTTCTTTAAAAAAAGTGATTAATTGATTTATTTATATTTAGCTTTGTAATATACTAAAATTGCAAATTCAAAGACAAAGTAGTTTTATGTTTTGTTTTAAATTAGCATGACATTATCTGGTTTTAAAATCGGTTTAAGTAATGGACTAGTAAGCAGGGCGGACCTAGTTAATAACTAGGTACCGCGTCCGTTGCTGCTCAACTTCGCGTGCATAGTGGAAAATTAGTGAAAAATTTAGTTTTTTTTTACGAAAATTGGAAAGCGTTGCTACTAAAATGAAAAAAAATGAAAAACGTTACTACTGAAATTCATTTCTAGATCCGCCACTGCTAGTAAGATGCTCGTTAAATGACCTGTTTTGAAACATGATTTTAGGTAAACATGAAAAGAAGAGGTGTAACGAAATGAGTTCAAGTTGAGTTTAGCTTGCTTAATTTTAGTTTAAATCCTAAGATCTTTTTTTTTTGAACGCCCAACAAATTGGAATCACTCACGGAACACTGGAGTATCATCGTGCCACCAGTGTTGCCACGCGATCATATTCCACCACCAAGTCACCAATTCAGGAGGAAACTCATAATTATGAGAAAACCCCCTTTGTGAGATTCGAATCCAAAAATTATAGCCCCTAAGTCTTATTTCACCACCAAGATACCACTAGGCTTAATTTTAGTTTAAATCCTTTCTCGTATCATACATTTAAAGCTCGGGTTCGAAATTTTAGTAATTTCACAAGGTCGAGTGCTAGTCATACATAAACTCAATCTGTTTATTATTTAATTGCTTGTTTTGTTTTATTTTATTGCAAAATGTTGTGCTAATTAAAAACAACCAACCAATTAAAAATAACAACCAAAAGTGTTGACAAAGGGGATTATCATTAGTGGTCACCGCTGTCATCAACTCCTTGTGGCCCATTATTTGCCCATTTATTTTGATGTATGAATTTGATACTTCATGCCCACCAACTCTTTGTGAAACACAAAAGTGATAGAAACTTGCAACTGTTTGATATATTCTCTTTGGTTACTTGGTAAAAGTTGTACCCAAACTTTTTTTTTTCATACTTGAAACCCATTCATAACTCTGTATGCTTGTTTGAAGCTTATTAGACATCTTTTGTTCATTCGGGAGGGTAAATTAATCATATCTTTCCCAGGGTTAATGTTTTAAAAATCTGACCAATAGTCGAACCAGTTGTTGTACTGGTTTATTGGTCCAGTTAGTCATAAAAATCAGATAAAGCTATTATCTATTTTAAAATAACAAGGACCGTAACAATTAGAAGAAACATCTCAAGAATATAGCAACTACTGTTGCTACAACAAATATCTGTCTAACGATGGTTCTGAGTCACGAGGGAGGTTCAGGGGTTCAAGGGTTCCACTCTGCCTAACGCAGGTCGTGGTGTCCTTCTACGTTGCAAACGTAGAAGGAGGTTCAAGGCTTGTATTGTTTATTATATATGCTTTAGGATTCTGATCTGAGATGAACTCAAGACCAGAAGTAGAAATTCTTGGAACTCGAGTGAAGAAGATTGTTCTTCCCACGTGAGAGACCAAGAGAATATTTAGAGTGAAGTGAGAGTGATAGATGTGGTGTGTTCAGGGCTGAGAATCAGCTTCTCATTTATAGAGAAGAGGGTTTTCTCTAAAGGGAAAGCATATAACCTTGATCCTATCTGCAACTAAAGGACATTCCACAAAAAGCAAGAGGCTGCTATGGACCTGCGGTCTATAGACTGATGTTACTCCATCAGTTTGTTTGTTTATCTCGATGAAAAGGACGACGTGACAAGTCATCTTTTTGACTTGTGATGCCACTGGCTGTAGAACCTTTGTAGGCTCCAACCTTTCAAGCGTTTGTTCGATAATATTGTTTATTCGTTTTTGCTTTAAGCTACCCACGTCATCAGCCCCCCAAGTCAGAAGGTTTGACGAGTTATCTTGAAAGCTTCTGACTGTTTTCTTAGTTTATTCCTTGCTTGAAGGGTTCGAGGGTTCGCTGTGATTTGGGCGGTTATTACTCAGTGTTTTAATTTTGATTGGACCCTGATGTGACATGTGGCAGTCTGTTCAGGGCTTATTACTGCATGTCATTATGACAGTTACATTTTTAAATATTATAACCGTTTCTTTTTTTTCTTTTTAATCCCTCTACATTTTATTTTCACTTTACTTGTTTCACTTTTTCATCTTCTTCTCCACAACCGTTTCCTCCATCATTAGGGTTTCGTGATTTTCAATCATCAGGTTAGTTTCTTTCCTTCTTGTATAGTGTACTGATCATCCTTTTTAAGCACAATGGGCGCTAAAAAGGACATGGCCATTACGTTTTCAACCCTTTCTCAGAAAGAGGTTGAATCGTTCTGTTCAGAGTGGGATATAGACCTGTCTTTTAATCCTGTTGCTCCAGCCAAGCAACTTGCTGTTTCTGATTGTCCATCTGGTTCCATCGCGTTATATTGTCGTCACTTTGAGTTTGCAAATCTTCGTCATCCCTTCTCTGTTTTTCTATTGAATGTGCTTGAGTATTATAGGGTTTCTCTTGGTCAAATCCACCCACATGGTATTGGCCGTGTGTTGCATTTTGAATGTTTGTGTAGAGCCCTAGGTTATGATCCCACTTTGTTGATGTTTAGGCGATTCTTTCGCCTTGCCAAGAATGGTGACTGGTTCACCTTCGAGGGATCATCAGTGGAGACGAACCTCCTTTCCTCCCATGTCACAACTGTTGGGCAGTGGAAGACTAGGTTCTTCTGGGTCTCTGATTCGATTTTTCCTTTTAAGCCTATTTGGAGGCATCCTGAGGCTGTTCTCAATGAGGGAGAACCTTCAGAATCTGAACTTGATCACAACTTTTTAACTGCTCTTAGAGCCTGTCCTTCAAGGCTTCGTCCTTTTGCTGAGCCATTCCTAGTGTTATCCGGTGTTAGCACTCGCTGGGACAAGCCTGGTAGAGATCCCGTTGTAATGAAGGATGATCAGGGTATGAGTTTTTGTTTGTGATTGATTTCATTGTTTCTTTTTGTTTTGTCCTTATACTTTGTATATTTTGCAGTCATGTCGGCTCTAGATTTCATTAAAGGTGATGATGCTTCAGGCGTTGTGTTTGCTGATGCCGAAGCAGCAGATGGGGAAGATGCTTTAACCAAGTATGAGAAGGGTAGGTATGACGGGACCAACTATGTTGCCGTTCCAAATGTCAAAGGTTTTGCTAAAGCCAGTTCATCGAAGGCTTCAACAAGGAGGTCCAGCAGACGACTTTTAAAGGCTGCGAAATCTGCTGACCCTTCTGAAGCAGTAACTGTTAGTGATGATATCGAGGAATCTGATGATGGGAAGGATCAGACGGTGGATGACACTCCTGTGGATGTGGTTGTGAAGAAAAGCAAGGGTAAAAAGGTTAAGGTTGTGAAGGAAGCGGATGTGTCTGGTAGTTTTGATGAAGAGGGTGTGTATGTGCCTGGGTGGAATGTAAAGGCATCTGACAGTTTCAAGTCCTCTGCTGTGTGTGAGGAAGTTTTGGCACACTTTGCTACTCCAGGTGCCAAGGCTTGCCTTGAGAGTTTAGATGATGACGCTCTTCTAGAAAAGATGATGGTGGGAACCTGCAACTTGGCAGCTATGTTACCAGAAGGGATCAGCAGGTTTAGGAAAGTCATGGGTGAGTATAGTGAATTTGCAAAGAAGAAGAAGGAAATGAAGCAGTCCATAGCTGACATGAAGAGAGATGCTAAGGAGTATGCCCAAAAGGAGATCACTTTGATTGCCCTTATTGATGAGCTAAAGAAGGGACATGAGGCTGAGATGGCAAGGCATGAAGCTGCCAGGTTGAAGGTGGAAGCAGATCAACTGGCCTTGGAGGCAGAAAAGAAGGCATTTGAGAGTGAGAGGAAAGAGCTAGAAATCTCTCTTGCTGCTGCTCAGGGTGACAACAAGTGGCTAATTGAAGAGGGCTTTCAACAAGTTGTTACTTACCTCCTTCACTCTGCAGAATTCAATTCAGCCCTTGGAGAAGTGTACACCAAGCTATTGACCCATGGTAAGCATGCAGGTTTTATTGCAGGGTTCAAAGCTTGTGAGTCTGGCCAAGCCTTGGAAGAATCTCCTCTTTATCAACCCAACTCCTTGGATGTGTTCAAGGAGACTGTCCTCAAGATGGAACACTCCAGCTATCCTTATGTGGCCCAAGTCTCTTCCCTTTATGGGAAACCCTTGAAGGAGCTGAAGGAGTTGAAGCCTACTGGTTTGAATGAAGCCGTATCTGCTAAAGTGCTTCAGGCTGTTTCCAAGAAGAGGGCACACTCGGGTGATAGTGAAGAGACCTTGGATATGACTGATACACTTTCTAAGGATGCCAGTGTTGAAGCCTCTGAAGCTGGTTTGGTGGAGAAGCTGCCCAAGAAGGGAAAGAAGGCAAAGAAAGCAAAGGTGGTCAAGGCTGGGAATGAGGATGAAGCCTCCAAGCCTTCAGGGTCTGGTAATGACGCCTGAACCCTTTATTCATAGCTTTCTTAGCATCTTTGGTTTGTAAAAACAATTAACTATGTGGTTGTGTTTTAAACACTTGTTATCTTTTGGTTGAACCTGTGATGGTTCGTTGGTGGTTGTGGGCTTAAGCCCTTTGAACAATTTATGTTGTTGCTTGGCTTTTGTATAAAGCCTGTTAATGTTAAGCCTTTAGGGCTGTTTGTTTAAGTTTTATGGTTGTTCATTCTTACTTTGTTTTTTATTGTGTGTTCGTTTGTCTTTGTTATTGTTTGGGGATGTTTATCCGGTAGCACCTTCAAAGGTTGAATGCTGCAGTCATTCATCCTTAAGGTAGTCTAGGCAAACATGTCACCAGCTATCCTATATACACTTATATAAGTGTTTTTTATGTTATTTTCGTAAGTTTGTTTTCTAAACTTAAGGAACGATTGGTGTAGGTTGTTCAAGCCTGTCGATGAGATTTATAAAGTTATTTTTGTTTATCTCATGGAGTCGAATTGATTTAGGAACTCACCCCTTATATAGGTCCGTTCAACCCTCGAACCTATTGAGCGAAATGGCCTGGGAGCTCATCCCCTTACACGGCCCCTGCCATGGAGTTTCTTGCAAGGTTCTCAACCTGATCATAGGATAGAAAGACAATATTTCCAAAAGAGGATTCATGGATCCTTTCATTCATTAGATGATAGCATTACATAAGTTTTTTGAAGAGAACAACTTTTCGTACAACTTAAACAAAGAACCTTTTAAGGTTCTTACCATTCCAATGTCGAGGGAGCTTCTTGCCTTCCATGTTGGCAAGCTTGTAAGACCCTCCTTTGTGAGACTCAAGGATGGTGTAGGGGCCTTCCCATTTTGGTCCTAGCTTTCCTTGATTCTCTTTTTTGCTTGCTTCATTGTTTCTGAGAACCAGGTCTCCTGGCTTGAAGCGTTCATGTTTGACCTTGGCATTGTAGTAAGACTCCATCTTTTGCTTGTACTTGGCTTCTCTTATTGCTGCCAAGTCTCTTGCTTCTTCTAGTAGGTCAAGATTGAGTGATGTTTCATGCTCGTTAGCCTGGATGTCGACATGAAGGGTTCTGGGTGTGGTGACCCCAATCTCAGCAGGTATGACTGCTTCAGATCCAAAGGTGAGGCTGTAGGGTGTCTTCTTGTTACTTGTCCTTTCAGTGGTTCGGATTGCCCAAAGAACACTTGGCAGTTCTTCCAACCAATTTCCTCCTTGACGACCCAGTCTGGCCTTGATCCCTTCAACCACACTTCTATTCATCCTTTCAACCTGCCCATTGGATTGAGGGTATGCTACAGAGCTGAAGACTTGTGTTATTCGATACTCTTTGCACCAAGCACTGAACGGCTTTTCTGCGAACTGTTTGCCATTGTCTGTAACTAACACCCCAGGCAAGTCGTATCGACAAATGATACTTTCCCATACAAAATCAATTATCTTTTTTCCAGATATCTTTCCCAAAGGTTTCACTTCTGGCCATTTCGTGAAGTAATCAACAGCAACCAACAAGAACTTGACCCCCCCTTTAGCAGGTGGGAAGGGTCCAACGATATCCATTCCCCATTTGTGGAATGGCCATGCTAAAGTGATTGGCACCAAATCATGCTTGGGACTCTTTGGGACTGGTGCATGGATCTGGCAGGCTTCACATTTCTTCAACTGTTCTGATGTATCACGATGCATGGTAGGCCAGAAGTAACCAAGGTTCATGAGTTTTGCCACCACTGATCTTGGACCACAATGAGCCCCACATATTCCTTCGTGAACCTCTTTGATCAAGTACCTGCTTTGTTCAGGACCAACACATCGAAGCAATGGAGCCAAGTACCCCTTTTTATAGAGTATGTCATCTTGAATTGTGTATTGCTTAGACTTGATCCGAATCCTTTCAGCTTCAACAGGATCTTGGGGCAGTTCACCTCTTTGCAGGAACTTTTCAAATGGAGTCATCCAATTTGGTTCATTTTCAGTAATGACATCTTGAACCTCAATTTCAGATATTGAAGGATGCTTGATCACTTCAACCAACACTTTTTTAGTAAGGTGAGCAAAGTTTAACGAAGCAAGCTTGCTAAGAGCATCAGCCTTCTTGTTATGAGACCTTGGGACTTGTTTGATTTTGCAACACTTGAAGGTGTTCATGATTTCTTTAGCTTTCTCCCTATACTTTTTCATGTTAGGTTCTTTAGCAATGTAGCTATCATTCACCTGATTGGAAACAAGTAACGAATCGGTGAACACTTGAAGCTTGTGAACCATCATCTTTTTTGCAAGCTTGAGTCCTGCGATCAAGGCTTCATATTCTGCTTCGTTGTTTGTTGTCTGAAATTCCAAACGAAGGGCATATGTGAATTCTAACCCTTCAGGGTTGATTAATACAAGGCCAGCCCCTGATCCTTCAACGCTGGAAGCTCCATCTGTGTAAAGCTTCCAGGCTTCAGGGTCGATAGGTTCGTCTATGGTGATATTAACTTCGGCTGTTTCCACCTTTGGAATTTCAGCAATGAAATCAGCAAGTACTTGTGCTTTAATTGCTTTTCTTGGGACGTAGGTGATTGTGTGTCCACCCAGTTCAACAGCCCATTTGGCTAGTCGTCCCGAAGTTTCAGGTCTTTCAAGCACATTTTTGATTGGTTGGTCAGTGACCACTTGTATGGGATGTGCTTGAAAGTACCTTCGAAGTCTTCTGGCTGTTTGCACTAAGGCTAAAGCCAATTTTTCCAAAGGAGGGTACTTGACCTCTGCTAACTTTAATGTTTTACTGAAGAAATAAACGGGTACCTGAGCTTTGTCTCTTTCTATGGTGAGAACAGCGCTGAAGGCTTCATCAGTAACTGAAAGATAGACAGAGATCGTTTCCCCAGCTTCAGGTGTTGCAATAGTGGGAAGGGAAGCCAGATGATGTTTCATGCTGTTGAAGGCTTCCTCGGCTTCTTCCGTCCACCTGAAGTCTTTCTTGTCAGTGCAACCTTTGAGGGTCTTGAAGAATGGCAGCGATTTTTCAGCTAGCTTTGAGACGAAACGCTTCAAGGCAGCAAGTTTACCGTTCAAGCTTTCAACCTCTTTCTTGGTTTGAGGCGACTTCATGTTGAGGATGGCTCGAACCTTGCTTGGATTGGCCTTTATGCTTTGTTTTCCTACAACGTGACCCAAAAATTTTCCTTCTTCGAAACCAAAGGAACACTTGACAGGGTTCAGCTTCATGTTGATTTCTCTGAGCTTGTTGAAGGTTTCTTGTATGTCAGTAAGCATTTGATCTTCAGTTTTGCTCTTGATGACCAGGTCATCAACGTAAGCTTCCATGTTCTTGCCAATCTGCAGGGAGAAGGCCTTGTCGACCAACCTTTGATAGGTAGCACCTGCATTTTTTAAACCAAAGGGCATTTTTCTATAACAGAATATACCCTTGTCAGTATGGAAAACAGTTTTTTCTTCGTCTTCCTCCTTCATTTGTATCTGGTGATAACCTTTGTAGGCATCCAGAAAACACTTGAAGGGGAAGCCTGTAAGCGAGTCTATTTTCAGATCAACCTCAGGCAAAGGATAGCAATCCTTAGGGCAAGCTTTGTTGAGCTCTTTAAAGTCGATGCACATCCTCCAAGAATCATCAGGCTTTCTAACCATCACAGGGTTTGCAACCCATGATTGATATTTTACCTCTCGAAGGATACCAGCTTCAACTAACTTATCAACCTCTTGGCATGCAGCCTTGCTTCGTTCTGGGGCAAGACTTCTTTTCTTCTGAACAACATGCTTGACATTGGAAGGGATCCTTAGTTCATGTTCAGCAACATCTCGTGGGATCCCTGTCATGTCACTTGGGCACCAAGCGAAAACGTCCATGTTATCTTTTAGCAACACTTCAAGCCTAGTGAGAGTGTCACCAGGAAGGGCTGTGTTGACTCGTATCCTTTGATCAGGGTACCTGGGGTTGATGCTGAGACCAAGTTTGCTGTGATCTTCATCGATGGTTAACACTGACGTGGAAGGTTGGAGGGTTCCAACACCCTCTTTGGTGGGGAATTTTGCACTCTTTTGGCTAATGGAGACCGTCATATCAAAGATTACTACCCCAGGCCTTCCAATGATGACGTCATAGCTAGACGGCAGGTCCAAAACCACGAAGGTCAATGGTTCAGTCCTTCGCAGTCGACCATCAGAAAAGGTTACATCAAGTGTTAGTTCGCCCAGAGGCTTGATAGGTATGTCAGCAATGCCTTTTATGGCAGCTTCAGCAGGCCGTAGCATGGAGCGTTCTTCAGGGCTTAGAAGGTTGAAATATTTAGCAAACATTATTTCAGTAGCAGCTCCAGTATCTATGTAGGCCTTTTGTGTTTTGGTGGAACCTACGAAGGCTTCAAGCACAAGTGGATCACAGTGCTTTTCTCCCTTAGTGTAAGGGAAGTAGATGCGTTGCCGTTCCCAATCTTCCAATCTTTGCCTTTTACTTGGGGTTTCATTCTCAACAAAGACCATGGCAACATCTTTCTTTTTACCATCTGCCATGTTTTCTTTCACACCTTTGACTAGGTTGGCCAGTTCCCCGGACTTGACAGCTTCTTCGATTCTTTTCTTGAGTTGGAAGCAGTCGTTGGTGTGGTGTCCCTTCTCTTCATGAAACTCACAATACTGGTTTGAGTTCTCATTTCTTTTACTTTTTGGTAAGGGACGAGGAGGTCTGAAGGTGTGTTTGACTTCTTCGGTTGCTAGAATTTCTTGGGGAGTTTTGGTGAGGGCTGTGAAATTGACGTTCCTGTCTCTGCTTGGAGGGTTCCTACTTTCAGACCTTCGTGACTCAGATCCTCTGGATCTTTTGTCATAGGTGCCATAGTTGCTCCTCTTTCGAGTAGGACTGTTGCTCCTCCAGCTGGAACCTCTTTTTCTTTGTTCCTTGATGTCCACAGCCTCTTCTCCTCGAATGTGAGCTTCAGCTCTTTCTAAGGCCTCTTCAAGGGTTCTAGGGAGACTCTTGTTGAACTCCCTGGTTAAATACTTCGAGTTGATAGCATTCATGAACCCTGCAACCTTCATCTTTTCATCAGCACCGACATAAGTAAGGCCTTCTTTCTTGTATCTTTCAATGAAGCTCTTTAAGCTTTCATCGTCTTTTTGTTTGATCTGGAAGATAACGGTTGCATCTTTGACACAACGTCTTTGTTGTGAGAAGTTGGCCAGGAATCCTTTACCGAGCTCGTCAAAGGTTCGGATGCTTCCAGTTGCTAAACCGCTGAACCAGATTCGTGCAGATCCAACAAGGGTTTGCATGAACATCAAGCAGCATTCGGGATCACCCCATTTTTCGATTCGGGCAGCTCCTGAGAAGATCTGGAGGTGATCTTCTGGATCATCAGTGCCATCATACGTTCTTATATGAGCTGGCATTTTTAGCTTGTTGGGAAAATCATAATCTGCTATCTCAGGTGAGAAGCAAGACAGGCTGTTTGGCTTATAGGGTTGGTTGACGGTGTGCACAACCCTGTTGTTGGTGATCCCTCCAGTGTTTCCTTGTTGTGCTGCGATGGCTTGACTAATGAGTTGCTGCCAAGGGAAGTTAGCCATCATTTGAGATATCATGTAGGGCATAAGGTTGAAGCCTTGAATGCCTTCAGATGTTACATTGTTGGTTGCCACTGGGAGGCTCATAGAGGCGTTTCTGGCCATGGGGAGTGAAGCCATGGCCTGCTCCCAGGAAGTGGCTGTTGGAGGTGGGACACTGGTCACCGGTGACTGCAGGAGTTGATCCAGAGTCAGTTCGTGTCCCAAAGGCATACCAGCGGTGGCAGCTTGAGTGGTGAACAAGGGGAAAGCAGTAGGACTGGGCCTTGCTTCATAGTGGGAAGCAGTGTGAGTGTTGCTGGGACCAGCATTGTTGTTTCTGGGTGAAGGTCTGCGTCCATAGGTGGCAGTGAGAGGGGGAGGAGGTACAGGAGAGAGTGAGATCTCTTCCTCCTCGTCATAATCGAGTCGGAGACGCACTCCTTTGTCTCTTTCCCTCATAACATACTGGTTCAGTAGGGACCTCAGCTGCAAGAAGTTTCTCTCCACTCCCTCAGGGGTAAGATCTATACGGGGTGGAGTTTGTGCAAGATCAGGGAGAGGAGACATTACCCCAGAACGAGTAGGAGGTGGAGTTTGCAGGTTTGTAGACGCTGGGTGAGCAGGTGGGGACTGAGTCCCAGCTGAAGTTCCTCCAGGAGTGGAAAAGGACACAGATCTGGCCGGAGAGGTCTGATCTGTGCTAGGGGAGATCTGGTTGACCTCATCTGGAGACTCAGGGTCAGACATGGAGAGAGTCGGAGCTACACAACTTATTTCAAGTAAAGAAAATGGCGCAGCCCCACGGTGGGCGCCAACTTGTTGCTACAACAAATATATGTCTAACGATGGTTCTGAGTCACGAGGGAGGTTCAGGGGTTCAAGGGTTCCACTCTGCCTAACGCAAGTCGTGGTGTCCTTCTACGTTGCAAACGTAGAAGGAGGTTCAAGGCTTGTATTGTTTATTATATATGCTTTAGGATTCTGATCTGAGATGAACTCAAGACCAGAAGTAGAAATTCTTGGAACTCGAGTGAAGAAGATTGTTCTTCCCACGTGAGAGACCAAGAGAATATTTAGAGTGAAGTGAGAGTGATAGATGTGGTGTGTTCAGGGCTGAGAATCAGCTTCTCATTTATAGAAAAGAGGGTCTTCTCTAAAGGGAAAGCATATAACCTTGATCCTATCTGCAACTAAAGGACATTCCACAAAAAGCAAGAGGCTGCTATGGACCTGCGGTCTATAGACTGATGTTACTCCATCAGTTTGTTTGTTTAGCTCGATGAAAAGGACGACGTGACAAGTCATCTTTTTGACTTGTGATGCCACTGGCTGTGGAACCTTTGTAGGCTCCAACCTTTCAAGCGTTTGTTCGATAATATTGTTTATTCGTTTTTGCTTTAAGCTACCCACGTCATCAACTACAAACATTCATAAAAAGGTAATTTAACTTGGAAAAGAACTATATATTCATACTTTAAGTTAAAATTTAATTTCTGAAAATTATAACAATATGAGCCGAATCCATATAACAATGTTGGTATAATCCTTTAATGATGTTTCACAAGCTTAAGCTCAACTCGAGCCCCCCTCGTTTAGTGTTAATAAGTTAACATATTAAATAAAAATAGTATAAATAATAGGCTCGCAAGCTCGATAAGTGAAGCTCAGGCTCATACTGGTTTACTAAACAAGCTTATTTTTAGGTCCGGGCTCGGCTCGTAAACAAGTTTAAATAAGCTAGGCCGGCTCGTTACTAAACAACGTCAAATGAGGGATATATACTGTTAAATACGAGTATTACTAAAACAAATATTACACTAAGGCTTGACGAGTCTGACTAGCTTCACATACTAGGCTCAAGCTCGGGCTCAATAAGTAAACAAGCTTTGTTTTAGGCTCTACCTCGGCTCGGGCTCGATAAAGCTCGGTTCTTTTCGAGCTTTTTATCAAACCGATCTCAAATAGCTCGCGAACGGGTCGGCTCGTTTCACCCCTACCTATACTCTACCATTCTACCAACATTCTTACAAACCTTTACATTTCAACATCATTAAAACTTTTTTCACATTTTTTTCCAAAAACCAAATTGTTTTGTATGCTAAACTAATTTGAAGTAATAAAAATGTTAAATGTTACATTCTAATATATTTAATTCAATACATAAACTAATGTAGGTAATGTTTAGCTCTAATAATATCATAAATCATTTCAAGGTTCAAGTAGAAATGATTTACACCATCATTGGGCCGTTATCGACCGATTCCATAACCAATATGAGGTAGATAAGCCACGTGTTCAAGAGTTAATCAGGTGATGTTCGGGTTTGATCTCTAGACCCTCATAATTTATCACTTCTTTACCACTGAAAACCATCATGGGGACTTTCATGTTTCCAATTTAACAAGGTATAAGTGGCTTTTTAGATAAAGAGAAATTTTCTTCTAGTTGTTGGAAAGCGTTCGTTTGATCATTAAATTGTGCATACATTCGTGTCTTTTGTTTGAACACTATGGTTATGGTTATGTTTATGCGCCTAGAAATCAGTGGCCTTATGCCATTTCCGGTAGTTGAGATGCTCACACATATGTATGTATATGCCCTAGCAAATGGTATGCATTCCGGTAGTCCACTGAAGTACACTAATGTGGTTTCTTCATAGGTGTTTGACGTTTAGTAATTGTGTAAACGAGGTTTGGTATGCATTCATTAATCATGATTATAACGTAAAGAGAGTTTGAAGAAAAAATATTAAAGTGTATATGTAAATATCCATTGAAAACAATAAAAAAAACAAAAGTCAAAAACAACCCAATCCAGCCTCATATGAAAGTGATATTAGCAATTGTACTCATTTGGAAATATAGACGTCATTTTAAGATTTTTTTCAAAACAATCTAATCTAATCTATTCCTAATTCTACATCGTCGTTTTTGCGAAACTCAAACCTACCTCATCAAAGACTCAATTTTACTGATGGATAAATATTTTAAGTAATACGAAAGTAACGAAACAAGTTAGATAATTATACAAGTAAAAGCAAAAGGTAAATCAATTTGAAAGAATTCATGTACATAAATTTGAAAATATTTTAAGTGGAGCAGGAGTCGAGTGTCAAACATATGGATGAATTTATTTTGCTAGATTCTTTGTTGAGTCGTTCGGAAAAAAGCAACGGGAATGGATAGGTAGGGCGTCAAGTATTTTCAGCGTCGGGCTATTCAAAAGCTTCTTAACTCAGGTATGGATTGTACCGTTATGTGTTCAATTGGTGCAAGTAGATTCCGCCTAACGCTATGTTTCATAGTTTCATTTAGCAGGGGGAGAGAAGAGAATTGGAAGGAATGAAAGAAAAAGTGTATTCCAGAGTTTTTGTATAGAGGGAAAGGAAGGGAAGAGGAGGGAAAATAGTGGGGGTTTTTAGGCATAAATTTTGTGTTTCCAATTTTGAAGGATTACGAGAGAAAGGAAGGGAAGGAAGATAAGGAGGGATTCCTTTCTTTTCCCCCCTTAAATGAAACTCTGAAACAGAGTGTAAATGCAGTATTTTCACTTGGAAGGAGGAAATGGGGAAAAGCCCTACGGCGGTTGGGCTTAGAAACAGGAATGTGCTGTTGGAAGATGTCATATGCCCATTATGCGACCTTGGAGAGGAGACGGTGGATCATCTTTTCACCTCTTGCATCTTGGCTTTGGTTCTTTGGCGGTCCGTGTCTTCGTGATGTCGGGTTCAAAACTTTAATGCATGAGTTAATTGCAGTTTTCGTCCTTGTGGTTTGCCCCAACTAACAGGTTCAACACGAGTATAACTCTCTAAATCTGAAACATCCTAAACCTTTTTAAGGGAAAATACACGGCGGAAATACGAACCAGAAAA
This sequence comes from Ambrosia artemisiifolia, assembly GCA_032199755.1. Classification (NCBI taxonomy): domain Eukaryota; kingdom Viridiplantae; phylum Streptophyta; class Magnoliopsida; order Asterales; family Asteraceae; genus Ambrosia; species Ambrosia artemisiifolia. The sequence continues at coordinate 33,925,686 of CM063519.1, forward strand.
TTTCTTGCTTGATAAAAACATTCTCGTATGTTTTGAACCCATATCAACTAAATATTATAGGTGTTTCATACTTTCATCTTTTATTGTTTCTTATTACATCAAATACAACTCGTCTTTATTAATTTACATGACCGTGACCGCGACGCCGTACAATTCGTGTCCTCACTCGACCTCCAACCATTTCTTGCTTTGTGAGCTTGACTAGACAACCTGCAACTACCACATAACCATTTCGTTAGTTCATTAAGTGATCGACTTCATGCAAATATTCACAATATGGAAATAACATCAACAGTACTCAATGGTCATATCCAAATGCCTTTTTATAAGTTTGGATCCGGTCTCCAGATCCTATCCTCCAATTTCCATGCATTCATACTTACATACCTGCATCTTTATTACCATCCTCATAACAAAAAGATTAATAACACTAAAATATACATGCACGTACAAATCCCATGTACAAGTTATCTTGACCCGTCATACTATTCTTCCTTCATGTATTCTCAAGGACAAACATGACGTTTCCAAACCTATACTCAATCTACACATAACGACCAACCTTTACATACAAAGCACTTTAACACATTCCCGGGCATAAGCAAATATGCACACATTCTATTACACTAGCATCCAGCGCGTGATAATTCCACTTACTAAACAGTTTACCATTTGTGTGACATTGGATACTATGCAATTCAATCTAAATAGTTACACCTATGATTAAATGTATCCATCTATATATATACACACATATCAATACGTATATTTTACCGTTCATTCTTATGCCATATTTGTTAATCTTGGGTTTATTTCATGCTTAATTACCCTCACTTCATTTTAGGGATGAGCTCGGGACGGTATCGGTACCGAACCGATACCGATCCCGACAATACCGATACCGAAAAGTCCAAAAAACCAACACCGATACCAATACCGAACACATACGGTATCGGTACGGTACCGGTATGGTATCGGTATTTTACCTTAAAATACCGATACCATACCGACCCCGTACCGATACCGATAATACCGAAACCAAAAATCCATAAATATGGGAACCGATACCGATCCCGAAACCCCTCGGTTCGGTATCGGTTCGGTACGGTATCAGGATCGGGACGGGACGGGATCGGTATTCGGCCTTGTACGCTCATCCCCACTTAATTTATCTTCCCTGCCCATTTATTCCAACTACTTTCATTGTTGTATGGTGAACTATACCCGTTCACCAACAACATCAATTCGCTAACCCTATTATAAATTACCATTTCATACTTGTTTCCCATTCTTTATTTATACATAAACATACAATTACTAAACCAAGAGTTTGCATCATAAGTCACTTACCTTTGCCCGTAAGAGTGTTTTCGTCTTATACGCGTTTGACTTATAGTCCCAAGCTTTTTACCTTACTCGAGATCATATCCACTTGACCCGTTGACTTTTAAGCTTCTTGTACCTAGCTTACTTGTCTTAGATGAATAGATAAGGCTTAAAACCCAAAGAATTAAGCCTCAAATACTTCAATTTGGTGGAGAATTGTATCAATTTGTGAAGATGATGAACTAGGTTACCCATTTCCTCTTCCCTTGTTAATGTTGACATAAACACACACAAAAATGTGTGTTTTGATCTTAAAATGCAAAATTTTAGTTATGTTTGGCTAGTTGTCAACTATAGTCCCTCAAGTTTACCCCAAAGCCTTTTGTTATAAAAAAACTCAACTAACCAAGTTAGTTTCTAGTGTTATTTATCCATTATATAGATAATAACATTCACTAGGTTATTTCCATACTAGAACATAACCCACATTCTTATTGTCTAAGTCCCGTTTTATTATTTTGCTAATTGCACCTAATGGCGTAACTAAGCAAAAATCGATTTTTGGGCCGTTACAAGTCTACCCCCTTAAAGAAGGTTTCGTCCCCGAAACCACTTTCGTTACTACCAAACTCATCCTACCATTATTCTCCATTTGTTTGCTCATTAACTAGATTAATTAGAACACACACACACACACACATGTAGGTATGTGGGCGAAACCGTTTACGATGTATCCACTATGTGTTATCCCGGATTCCTTGACATTATCATCCTTAGGCATTCATTCTAGCCTATCAAAGCTAAAATTCTGGCATAATGCTAAATCCTTTGCCAACATCGTTTCCACTTATTTATCTTCTCTTTTGTTTCATTCAAGATTTCATACCATATTGCGAGGCCACATCATAGACTATACAACGACTTAACCGTGAGCAAACATAATTATATGTCCATACTTTCTAATATTAACAAGCTTTCATGTAATTATCAAGCATACCAAACTATCATTAACATCTTTCACCTCATCCACCACACTAGATCCTTTATAATTGCATTAGTCACATAAGTATTCATCATGATCCTACTACAAAATTCCACTATTATCATTCCTTTTTAATTACTTCCAAATATTTCATCATAGTTAGATCATGAACATACGCATATTGAAATCGTTCAATCGAGGTTATCACTATCATAACATAACTACTATTTTACCCTCTCTTATTCATACCTAACTTAAGAGTTAGACATTGTTCTAAAATCAGTACTGAACCAGTACATCTACCATATACACCCCTTTATGGTAAATTCTGAGTTATTCTATTCATGCTAATTTGTTTGTTACTTCATTTCATGTACTACTTATTGTAGACACATATATCCATTGCTTAATAACATCGAGTCTAAGCTAAAATTCATGTATCTTTTGACCTTTAAAAGTCAAACTTTCCAAACTACATCATACTTGAGATGCCATTCATTCATACAGGGGTAATATTCAACATATCAATTTCCTACTTAACAATCACAAAATAACCAAATTTACTAACCTTCCTTTCACAGCGTTAACCAACCATCCATATATCGGATTTACTTGCTCCTTCACAAATCCATGCCATACCTAGCTTGGTTTAGTTCATTCACATGACGAGTTCCAACTCGATAACATCATATCACCTATCTTGTAGATTTCATCATATCCAAAATTCGACCATTCGTATCTACAAAGTCATTGGTTAGACACATATTTTGCATTCATAATAATTGTCTTCCAATAGTCCATGCAAAATTCTTTCCTTTGCATGTCTAAATATCTAAAATTCTTCGATAAAATTCCCGTTACAATACAAAATCAATTTACGCATCTAACATTCCTACATATGATCTTTACATTTTATTTATTACTTCACTAAATCTCAGAAGTTTGACTTTTCAAAGTCAACTGCCACTTCTTACTAATTTATGACCTTCGGTCATTATTTTTATCTACTCATTTTATTTATAGTTTAAATTATGGGTTTTGCTTATTTTCCATTTAAGCATACCTACAAAAACCTCATTCTATCATTTCATGCAAAATTTTCCTTTCTTGTTAAATTGAATTCTTCACACGGGTCTTAGTATATAAGTTGTCCCTGTCTCATTGATCATTTACTAGCATGCTCAACATGTAATTACATTTACTTACCACACCAGTAACTCGGAATTGGTTCCGTTCCATCCATGCAATCCTGTTAGTACTTGCGTTACACTTGCCAATTCAACCCGTTTGACTTTTTGTAAAGTCAAATTATCCATTCATTCTTAGCTAGCTTTCTACAATTAGTTGCCATCTATGCCCGCTGATAACTGCATATGAAATATGTATTCATGTATCTTGTAGATCACATAACACGTGTATCCCCAACTAAGTTACTGCCACTAAGTACGTATAACTTTCCAATCTATCTCAGCTAGAAATGGAAACATTCCCCCCTTCATCCCTACTCGAATGACCCGTTACATGGGTTATTCTATATTTCTACAACATTTCACCTAATTTGTTACATTAAGGCCATTTGGCAATTTTTTATGTTATTAAGGATGAGCCAACCAATAAGTAAGCTGATGGACTTACCTATGGATTCAAATCTTTCATTCCTACCTTTCATTCATATAGGTTTGATCCATACTTACCATTGGATTTAGACTTTTCATTTCTATCTTTCATTCATATAGGTTTGATCCATACTTACCTATGGATTCCTACCTTTCATTCATATAGGTTTGATCCATACTTACCTATGGATTCAAACTTTTCATTCCCACCTTTCATTCATAACGGTTTGATCCATACTTACCTATGGACTCAAACTTTTCATTCCCACCTTTCATTCATATAGGTTTGATCATTGATCCATACTTACCTATGGACTCAAACTTTTCATTCCTACCTTTCATTCATATAGGTTTGATCCATACTTACCTATGGACTCAAGCTTTTCATTCACACCTTTCATTCATATAGGTTTTCTCCATACTTACCTATGGACTCAAACTTGTTGATGCACTATTATGTGGACGTCACTGTCGAATAAACTAGGGTTGAGTCTTGTATTGTATTACATTAGATTGTGGTGATCCATAAGGGCATTTTATGGATCTGATGCATTTGTAAATATAGACCAAAATATGAAGTTTGGTTCGACCTCCTCATAGGGGCGAAAGTGGTTTTATGGTTTGGACTATAAATAGCAATCTCATGTGTTGGTTTTCATTTGGAAGATTTGAGTTTGTGCTTAGAATGCTCTCAAGGGGGAGGTCATGCCCGACCTCCCCCGGCCCCGAGATAGATGTTTATCCTACTGATGACAGTGTTTGTAACAGTTTCTGAAGTAATACGAATCTGTGATGACGTTGTTTTCATATGTTTCTGTCTCGTCTTGAATCTCCCGTCTGAAACCGAGTTATTTTCACTTATTCGATCCATGAATTCGGTTTCTAACCGGATTCTCAAAACTTTTCATTCCCACCTTTCATACATATAGGTTTGATCCATACTTACCTATGGACTTAAGCTTTTCATTCACACCTTTCATTTATATATGTTTGATCCATACTTACCTATGGACTCAAACTTTTCATTCCTACTTTTGATTCATATAGGTTTGATCCATACTTACCTATGGACTCAAACTTTTTATTCCTACCTTTCATTCATATACAGACTGCTCTCTATCACTTGAGTGTCATCTACCATAACCCACAATTGTCGTCTAGTTACTTATCTATTCATTGCCATAATTAGTTTATAGGCACAATTCACATACATTTGGTTTAATACCTTCTTAGGGAACCCCTTCCCATTTTACTTTTAAGAAGGTTTATTCCACCCACGTGTATCCACACGATCACTTACTTTCCAATTTACCAGACATACCTGTGACAATTCTCATGGTCACACATGTATCATATGCTTCTTGCGCACTGGCCAAGTGCGCAGTCCACATATCATCCACGTATCTCCATGTAATCATCACCTTATGCCTGCAGACTGGGTTTCAGTTTCATGCTACTCTTTCAATTCTTTCCATAAATAACATGGTTGTTTTTCATCTAAATTTTACCGTCGCTGGGGATTTTCTCCCTCCGGTACCAATGTATTAATACTGCGTACCTGCGAGCACTCTATCCCTTCGACAATTTCCGATATCAATCTTGAATCGTATCCTTGGGACCTCTTCATCATCCACAAAAGCTCACCTTAACATAAACACCACAATTAGTTTTTAACATGTCATGTGAGTTAATATTAAATTCTACCTTTGGCCCTTGATCGAGTCTTGAATTGTACGGGTCACTGATTTCAAGAGCACACATGTTGGAGTTCAAGTACTTACCACCTTGTACAAGATTTCACTCAAACCAGGGCTCTGATACCAACTTGAAACACCCTAAACCTTTTTAACCGAAAATACGCAGCCGAAGTACGAACCAGAAAATTTCTTGCTTGATAAAAACATTCTCGTATGTTTTGAACTCATATCAACTAAATATTATAGGTGTTTCATACTTTCATCTTTTATTGTTTCTTATTACATCAAATACAACTCATCTTTATTAATTTACGTGACCGTGACCGCGACACCGTACAATTCGTGTCCTCACTCGACCTCCAACCATTTCTTGATTTGTGAGCTTGACTAGACAACCTGCAACTACCACATAACCATTTCGTTAGTTCATTAAGTGATCGACTTCATGCAAATATTCACAATATGGAAATAACATCAACAATACTCAATGGTCATATCCAAACACTTTTTTATAAGTTTGGATCCGGTCACCGGATCCTATCCTCCAATTTCCATGCATTCATACTTACATACCTGCATCTTTATTACCATCCTCATAACAAAAAGATTAATAACACTAAAAGATACATGCACGTACAAATCCCATGTACAAGTTATCTTGACCCATCAAATTATTCTTCCTTCATGTATTCTCAAGGACAAACATGACGTTTCCGAACCTATACTCAATCTACACATAACGACCAACCGTTACATACAAAACACTTTAACACATTCCCGGGCATAAGCAAATATGCACACATTCTATTACACTAGCATCCAACGCGTGATAATTCCATTTACCAAACGGTTTACCATTTGTGTGACAATGGATACTGTACAATTCAATCTAAATAGTTACACCCATGATTAAATCTATCCATCTATATATATACACACATATCAATACGTACATTTTACCATTCATTCTTATGCCATATTTGTTAATCTTAGGTTTATTTCATGCTTAATTACCCTCACTTCATTTATCTTCGCTGCCCATTTATCCCAACTACTTTCATTGTTGTATGGTGAACTATACCCGTTCACCAACAACATCAATTCGCTAGCCCTATTATAAATTACCCTTTCATACTTGTTTCTCATTCTTTATTTATACATAAACATACAATTACTAAACCAAGAGTTTGCATCATAAGTCACTTACCTTTGCCCGTAGGAGTGTTTTCGTCTTATACGTGTTTGACTTATAGTCCCAAGCTTTTTACCTAACTCGAAATCATATCCACTTGACCAAATGACTTTTAAGCTTCTTGTACCTAGCTTACTTGTCTTAGATGAATAGATAAGGCTTAAAACCCAAAGAATTAAGCCTCAAATACTTCAATTTGGTGGAGAACGCATCAATTTGTGAAGATGATGAACTAGGTTACTCCTTTCCTCTTCCCTTGTTAATGTTGACATAAACACACACAAAAATGTGTGTTTTGATCTTAAAATGCAGTAATTTTAGTTATGTTTGGCTAGTTGTCAACTATAGTCCCTCAAGTTTACCCCAAAGCCTTTTGTTATAAAAAACTCAACTAACCAAGTTAGTTTCTAGTGTTATTTCTCCATTATATAGATAATAACATTCACTACGTTATTTCCATATTAGAACATAACCCACATTCTTATTGTCCAAGTCCCGTTTTATTATTTTGCTAATCGCGCCTAATGGCGTAACTAAGCAAAAATGGATTTTTGGGGCGTTACAAAATCCATGTGGTTTGTCGGGCTAACACTTTACGTCCCTCTAATTAACGTCCGTTAGTTGTTCTATTAGTTTGTGGGTGAAATGCCTATTATACCCCTCAATCTTATGTGAAATGACTATTATACCCTCATCTTCTTCTTCTCCAACCAACCAACCCACCCACCACCATCACCATCATCTCCAGTGTCACCCTATACAATAAGTCATTTATACAAATCGATAAACGAAAATCGAATCAAGCTCACACGATCATAACACACAGTCATAAACCCTAGAGATAAACAGCAAAATGAAATTCATTTAAAAGCACGATCATATGATTCAAATCACATATGTATCGATTTAAGTTGAAAAAAATGGTTTGGAAACGATTAAATGAGTAAGGGGTGAGAAATAGAATTACAGAGATAGAAGAGTCGATCTCTAAGGAGGAACAAGTAGATGAGGGACGAAGGTGTTGTAGCAGGACTCCGTCTCTCGATTGCTTTTTACATATCTTCTCTTCTAATAATAATAATAGTAGTAGTAGTAGTACTAATAATAATAATAATAATAATAATAATGGGATGGATGGATGGATGGATGGATAATAGGTTTTGCGTGTGGATTTGTTTAACACTAGTAGAATAGAAGCAACGATGATAGGGTTGGTGTTGATTGGGTTTGAAATCGATTGAGGTGGTGTTGCAGGTGGTGGTGGTGGTGATTAGTGGGTTGGTTGGAGAAGATGGGGGTATATTAGTCATTTCACCCACACACTAACAAAAAACCTAACGGCCGTAAGTCTCAGGTACGTAAAGTGTTAGCCCGACAAAAGTCAGGGGCTCAGAGTGTCATACTCGTGCTGAACCTGTTAGTTGGTGCAAACCACAGGGATGAAAACTGCAATTAACTCTTTATGCATTATCCTTTAGAGACCTTCTTGAAATACATAACCATGTTGAGTTATGAGACCTGACTAAAGAGGTGTTTCGAGTCATAGTAATTATAGGGTGTTTAGCTATGAATGATATCACTCTCCGAAAATGACGGGCAGGGATCGGTTTAGGGTTGATACTTGGTATGATGCTCCATCAAGAAACGGCAGGAGATCAAAACAACATGAAGGTTCGTCGTCCAGCATGGAGATCACTAAGGTTTTCGTTTCAAATTTGCCAGAGAGAGGTTCTTCGGCTGACTTGGTTTTTGTTTTGAAGGGTTTCGGTGTCATCCATGGAACGTATATCGCTAGGAAATATGATAAGCTTGGGATCCGGTGGCACTAGAGAATGATCTCAAAGACGTTTGGATTGGCAACTACAAGTTGTATATTGTATTAGCGAGGTTTGTGGACGGAGAGAAGTAGACTAGGAAGGAGACCAAGGTTTGGCAACCAGTTAAGGAGCCTGAGGTGCATAATAGGGTTCTGGAGGTTCACGTTAATGATGTGGTATTGGATAAGCCGGGACCGAGTGTCGTTCGTCATAGGTCTTTTCGTGATACCCTCGTTGACAAAGATCCTGTGCAGGGGCCGATTGATGTAACAGTGGAGGATGACATTCCAGTTTTTGCGAACTGGAGTGGAATGGGCTTGGTGGGTAGGGTTAGAGAGTTTCAGGCTCTAACAAATATGAGAAGGTGGTTGTCTTGGGTTGTCAAGAGTAAAGTTCGTATTAAGTACGTGGGAGGTTTCTTCGTTATTTTATTGTTTGATGTTGTTGAAGATAAAGAGTTGTTTCTAGCAAGCAAAGAGGTGTGGGAACCGGTTTTTGAGAGGTTGGAAGAATGGGTTGGTCAGATGCTCAATTATGAGCGGGTTGCTTGGATAAAAGTGTATGGTGTTCCATTATGTGTGGCTGGTAAGCAGGTTTTTAACAGTATCGGTTCTAAATTCGGTGTTGTGGTGCAACTCCCGAACTCATGTGATGAAGAGGTTGATCTGTGGTATGTGTTGATGGGGATTCTATGTACTTCAGTGGGTAGAATTCATCAATTTGTTAGTTTAAAATGGAAGAAGGATTCATTTCCGGTGTTTGTGGAGGAGGAGTCCGGTGACTGGATTCCGGATTGTTTGGTTGACGTGGATGACGAAGTCTCGGCGGTGGAGGAAGTCGGTGACGATGAGATCATGGGATCGGACGATGAAAATTCCGGTGACACGGGAGTGAACGGTCATGGGAGTAATTTGGAAGGGGCTGAAATTGTGGATCATAATCAACCTCCTAATAATATTGCCAATAAAGAAGGAAACGTTCCTAGTTTACAGGAAACTTTTAGTCAAAATTTAATGGAGGAGAGTAATTGTAGGGACACTTTGAAAAAGAGAGGGAAAGGTTTTAGGAAGAAGTCCAGATCCAATAAATCTGTCTCTCTAGTGGGCCAGGAGAGGCCCAGAGAAGGAGATGATTTGTTTGATTTGGACCGGTTTATTTTTACTGTGAACGGGAGCCCAATCAGTCGGGCGGTAGAGGTAGAAACTGAGGGTTCACATGATATGTTTCATACTCCTGATTTGAACAAAGAAGCGAACGAGATTAGTATTGGGAATGAGTTTACTAATGTTGAAAATGTCGAAGTGAACTCACAATCTATTATTGACTCTCATACGAATGAAGTTATGGAAACAATTCGAGTGGGTAAGTTACTTGGTGTTACCAATATTGAGGAGTTTGAAGTGCCTTTGGCCAAGACAATGATGGAAGAAGGTTCTCAAATTGGTTGTAAATGAATGTTTTATCATTGAACATTCGCGGGTTGTGGTCCGATGGCAAGGGACCATGGGTTCGGAATATTCGCAATAGTAATGAAGTGGGTTTTGTTATGCTACAGGAAACGCAATTCACATCGATTGAGGGGCTGGATATGGGTAAGTTTTGGGGCAATTTCGAGTTCCATTACGACTAGGTTGGTGCGACGAGATGTTCAGGTGGCTTGGTATCTTCTTGGGATCCAAAGTGGTTAGTGAATACAGTGGTGATCAAGCACATGAACTTTCTTCTTGTCTCGGGTGTGATTAAATATAGCGGTAAGGAAGTTGTGTTCATTAACGTTTATGTTCCTCATAAGTTGGTTGATACACGGGTGGTTTGGAACGAATTAAAGAATGTTATTCAATTGGACGATAAGTTTTGGATTGTTGGCGGTGACTTTAATTGGGTGAGAAATCGAGATGAGAGGAGGAATTCAAAGTTCAAGGATGCCGATTCATCGGAGTTCAATGATTTTATTGAAGATACTGGTCTTTGCGAATTCGCTTTGAAAGGCCGGAAGTTTACTTTTTGTGCAGGGAATAAGTTAAGTCGCATCGATGGGATTTTCGTTTCATGGAATTTTTGGGATGAGTGGCCTAGTGCGAAGTATCAGATGTTGAATCGGGGAGAGTCGGATCATTTTCCTTTGCTATTAAAGGTTGTTTATCGGAGTTTCGGTGCGAAACCGTTCCGTTTTTTGAACTCTTGGTTGCACAGGATAGGGTTGGAAGAAGTTGTTAGCCATTCTTTGATGGGTTGCAAAGGCTTTCATCGAAAGCTAGACGAGGTGTTTTTATTTAAACTCAAAAAGATAAGGTTTGGAATTCAAGAATGGATAAAAGATGTTAAGGCCAAAGAAGTGGAAGGGGAGTTTTGTTTGAAAAATGAGTTGTTCGAGTTAGAGCTGCTTTTAGAAAGTAGCTGTGACAACCGGCAACTTCCGATTAATACCGATGTGTTTATAAATAAATATTTATTATAAATATTGTTACTTATTGAGTTTCGGGAGTTTACTGACCGTTTTTACAATCGAAACTGCGACCGATTTATTTAACGCGATTTAAACGCGCGAACTGAAAGCACGCATCGGGTAACGAAAATAATTATATTTTTGCTCGGTTTAAGGTTATTTAATATTTCGAATAAAACCGACCACGTTTTATAACTAATTATCGGGCCTAGAAATAAAACCGAGACGTTTTACGTTTATACGGGTTCGATACGCGGTACAAGTCACCTACCAAGCTAACCCTAAGTATAAAGGGTCTCATTCACCTCTTTCTTCTTCATAAACTTGGCAGCCACCAACATAACAAAACCCTAACCTTCCTCTCTCTAGAAACCGGATTCTCTCTCTCTACCTCTCTACTCTCTCTCTCACTAACCCTCTCTCTCTCCCTCTGTTGAAACAGCAGCCGAACACCACCCACCTCATGGTGGTGGCGGCGCACGTTTTAGACCCAAAAGGGGGCGGAGGTGGCGTAGTGGTGGTAGATGGTGATGGCTTTAGCAGGTTTGATGGTGCCGGGCTGCATGTGGTTCGGTTCAGATGCGTGGTGGCTGTGGAAGGTCCAATCGGGTGGTCGGTAGTCCCGATTGGTGGTGTTTTGGTTCGAGTTAGTGGTAGCTCTGTTCACGAGATGATGGTTGTGGTGTTGTGTCTGGTCAGATTAAAGGTGGGGGCGGCTGGTGGTAGTCGGGTTCGTTGGTGGTGGCTGCTATGGTGGTTCCGAGTGGTTTTTGATGGTTGTGCTCGGGTTTGAAGGCCGATGGTGGTGGTTTTGCACAAGTGGGTGGTTGATGTTTCGGGTGTTGGTGGGTGGTTGATGATGGTCCGATTGTGGGTATGGTTGGTCTATGGTGGTCGATGGGTTTAAGCAGGTGGTTGGTTCTGGTCTGGGTTCGAGTTCGGGTGGTCCGGGTCTGTTTCAGTTTGGGTTCGATGGGTCAGATTTGGTTCTGATTTCGAGTCGCGGTTTAGGTTTGGTCCGGTTCGTGTCTGGAAGCAGAGTCGGGTCAGATTCAGGTCCAGTTCGGGTTTCAGTCGCGGTTGCGGTCGGTTCGGTCAGATCTGGTCAACGCGCAGTCAACGGCTCGGTGCGATTTGGTATACTTAAATTAACATTTATTATTATTGTTGATGTTGTATATTTATAGATATAACATATATTTGTAAATATTATGTATTTATGAATATTATATATTTATAAATATATTGATTCGATGAACTAGTTTTGACTCGTGAACGGACCGAATAACAATAATAAACGGTAACTATAAACGAACGATTTGGTAAACGATTAACTTGACGTGACTTATGGTTTCGAACTCGGACTAAATATAATTGGACTATATTGTCGGACTATATTATATATATATATACTGGTATATATATATTTATAGGATCAAGTATAGATAGATGTCGGAACGTATAGTCTCGTGAATCGGAAATGTGGATTAAAGGAATTGATAACTTGTGTTTGTAAGTTGATTTTGGGGAAAATTGTAGACAACGGGTGTTGTCTGGTTGGTACAAAAACAGAGGAAACTCTGCCCGAATTTTTATAAAAACAAAGAGTAACGGACTGCTATTTCTATAAATAAGTTTCCCTAAGTGTTTTGGACAAGTACATTTTATACAAATTGAAATGCTTTTAAAGACGAGCTATTTGTGACAATAAAGATGGTTTTCAAACAATATTTGAGATAAAGTAACAATTGTTATTAATCGGTTTTAATAACTAAACATGTATTTCTTAAAGAGCATTTTTCCTAAAAGTAAGTATACTGGACACACATTTATACGGATTACGAGACGAACTAGGATTCAGGATAATTATACGTTTCGGGGTGTTAGTCCAACTTGGTTACTTACGGATAGCGACAAGCGTGCAACTCGGTTCGTCGAGTTGAAACGTTTTGAGACTCGTGTTGGTTAATAAGCTAGGCTTATGTGTGATAGACTGTTAAGGTGTCCTTTATTGGTAATTAGGGCACGAGGAAGTCGGTCGAGGTTTCAGGCTTTGTTTGCTAGCTTAGCATGGACATTAAGGTGAGTTCATACCCCACTCTTTACTGTTTTTTGTAAATGTTTTCGGGGGGAAGACATGCTTCTGTTATGAAAAACTGAGGAACTTAAAGCGAACAAAGTTTTGGAAAATGAAACGGGTTGCGTGAGTTTACGGCCCCACTTTACTTGGTTTTCACTTTTTGGGGGAGAAAACATGTGTTAAACAACTATTTGGTAACAACTGTCATACTATGGGTTTTCTAACGGTTTACTATACGATCTTTGGAAGTCCCGGGGGAACCATGAATGTGCTGGTTTGCACAACGGGGAAATGTGAATAGCGCTATTGGGAGTGACCAACCCCACCCGTCGGCATGGAGCGCCGGGCGGGTGCATATTGTCTCAAACAGGAACAGGTTTACTATTCGGGCACAACATCTGGTTTGCGAGTTAGTAATGGTTTTCCAATCGTAGTAGTAATAAAACATACGCCTAGCTAGCGTACTTTGGTTTACATTTAACATAGTATGGACACGTTGAACTTGGTATCTCTCGGTAACATTCTTGGAACATTTGGTAACATTTTGCAAAACTTATGAACTCACCAACTTTATGTTGACTTTTTAAGTATGTCTTTCAGGTTTAAACTTTGGTAACGGCACGGTTGGAGTAGATGGCAGTTGGGACCGGGGATCCTAGAGGGTTAGAATTGGCGTTCAGGGAACCAGAGTCTTAGATGCATCTTTCCGCTGCGTTGGCAAAGGCACCAAACGTCACAACCGACCAGGGGAAAAGTCGGGGTGTGACAGTTTGGTATCAGAGCCATAGGTTTTAGCGAATTAGGTGTCTGTGTAGATATCTAGGCTTTAACCTGAGTTTGTTTCGAGATAGGGACCAAAATTTCTAAGACGTAATATTTAGCATGAACGCCTAGGAACTGAAATTCCAACCGTTGCCAAGTGTGTTACATGACTATTAATGTATTTAATTACACTAGCTCAGCGTACGTTTCTTTGTCGAAAGGAACATTTGTTTTCTTATGTGAATTGGAAGTCAGAATTTTCTATAATGGTATATAGAAAGGGTAATAGCACGTAATGGCTAAGTGTACTTCACGGGTGACTGGTGAGTCATCGCATTAGATATCAGAGTGGTTATTCACATAGAGTAGCTGAGTCATTGTTTCTTGGTATGGGAAACAATTTACTTGTTTATATACTGTGTGTATTTATGTAAACTATATATAGTACGTATCGCCAATGGTTGCCGACTCAATCTTGGACGTATTGGGAACGCACGCATGTGTCACGTTTGTTGGACGAGTTTTGCCAATGATGTTGCGAAGCTGGAATGCAGTCGGGTGAAGCACTCGGAAAGGTGGCGCACACGACAAACATTTTATTATGTGATATATACGTACTATTATGTAAATGTGACGCTTGCTTGTGATACAACTCATGATGGAGGTTAATAGGATGATCTTGTGAGGTAAATTTTCGATAACGTAGACGTCACGTTATCGCAAATCTACAGGCACTTGGTAGTTCTAAGAATTTCTATCGTGAGGGTATCTATATTGTTATGTGTTGTTGTAAATATTTATATTTATATATATATAAATAATGGATAAGTGTTGATCATTCTTTTGTTGTTGCGGATGTGATTGCCAATTCTCCCCTGTTCGTGTCATTGGTGACTTCGTTTTTCTTGAACCAGTTTAAGATCTTGATGATCTTGTTCCTTGAACTTCTAAGGTTTCTGTTTTAGAACCTAGTCATATCTTTTGGGTATGATTCATTTCTCTCTTCTTTTGTGTTTGTGGCCTTCAACATTCAATCGTAAAGGAATCTAATTTTTGTTGATTCCTTATTCTTTTCACAGAACTAGACACGTCTTTTGTACACACGTGTCAACTATTGTATGCTTGGATTCTTTAAACTTGTGAAGGTCCATTGTAGGGCTTCACATCGAGCAACCGATTCATTTATGATTTGTTTATCATTACGTTGCTCGTAATGCTTGTTTTCTAGTCTTGATATGTCAGGCCGTTGTGGGTAATGAATCTTTTGATACTTCGTCGATGAGCTTCTTTAGAGTCGATACTTCAGTTAAATCGAATTGTTGGAATTTGATACAGCACCTTGTGGTGAATTCGACTAGTGATAGTGGATGGTTTTATTTGGCTTGCCTCATTTTCATCAGTTTGTTTGTTATTGTCTTAAATCGAGACACGCCTTGCGGTGTGTAATGAAAGGTTGGCGTACTAGTCGCTTCGTTTTGATGTTGTTGTAGGCATGGATTGGTTGTCTTTGTATCGCGCTGGGATTGTTTGCTACGACAAGGTTATTCGGATTCCTCTCCCTGATGGAGAAATTCTTTCTGTGTACGGTATCAAGAGCGGTGCTCCGCTAAGTCTCATCTCCAGCATGAAAGCCCTTAAGTATCTTCGGAAGGGTTAATCGGCCAATTACAGAGAATTGAACAAAGTGACCATCAAGAACCGTTATCCTCTTCCCCGTATTGATGATCTATTCGATCAACGCCAGGGTTCTAGCTACTACTCTAAGATTGATTTAAGGTCCGGTTATCACCAGTTACGTGTAAGGGAAGCTGACGTTGCAAAGACTGCCTTTCGGACACGTTGTGGCCATTTTGAGTTCTTGGTCATGCCTTTCGGTCTCACTAACGCACCGGCGGTTTTCATGGATTTGATGAACCGCGTTTGCAAATCGTATCTTGAGAAGTTCATCATCGTGTTTATTGATGACATCCTGATTTACTCCAAAAACAAGGCCGAACACGAGGAACACCTGCGTTTGGTTTTGGAACTTTTGCGACGGGAACAACTTTACGCTAAGTTCTCAAAGTGTGACTTTTGGTTACGCGAAGTTCAATTCCTAAGACATGTGATTAATGAACTAGGAATTCATGTCGATCCAGCTAAGATCGAAGCGATCAAGGACTGGGAAACACCAAAGACGCCAACTGAGGTGCGACAATTCCTAGGCCTTGCGGGCTATTATCGTCATTTCATTAAGGGGTTTTCGGAGATCGCTCAACCCCTCACCACTCTTACTCAGAAGGATAGAAAATTCGACTGGGGTGAACCACAAGAGTCAGCATTCCAAGAACTGAAGTCTAAACTTTGTTCTGCTCCTATTCTGTCCTTGCCTGAAGGCACTGACGATTTCGTTGTTTACTGTGATGCTCCTATTCGTGGTCTCGGTTGCGTGTTGATGCAACGCGAGAAAGTAATTGCATGTGCTTCTCGTCAACTCAAGGTGCACGAGAGGAACTACACCACCCATGACTTGGAGTTGGGTGCAGTGGTATTCGCGTTGAAAATTTGGAGACATCACTTGTACGGTACCAAATGCACCATCTACACCGATCACAAGAGTCTCCAGCATATTTTCGACCAACAACACCTGAACATACGACAGCGTCGCTGGGTTGAACTCCTGAATGACTAGGATTGCGCCATTAAGTACCATCCTGGCAAGGCGAATGTGGTGGCAGACGCCGTGAGCAGGAAGGAACCAACAAACCCTCGTCGCGTTTGGGCGTTGCAGCTCACCATTCATTCCTCTCTACCTGACCAACTCCGTTCTGCCCAGTTAGAAGCTTTGAAGGAGGAAAACCTTAAAGCTGAGACTATGCATGGTGCCGACAAGCACCTCGAGCGAAGGCCTGATGGCCTGCACTACTTCGCAGAACGCATATGGGTTCCTTTATTCGGGGGACTTCGGGAGCTTGTCTTAGATGAGGCTCACAAATCCCGGTATTCCATTCATCCTGGTTCGGATAAGATGTACCAAGATTTAAAGGTGCTCTACTGGTGAGCAAATGCTTGACCTGTGCTAAGGTCAAGGTGGAATATCAGAAACCGTCGGGTCTCTTGCAACAATCTGAAATTCCAGAGTGGAAATGGGAACGGATTACAATGGACTTTGTCACGAAACTACCTAAGACACCGAGCGGGTGTGATAAGATATGGGTGATTGTTGATCGGTTGACGAAATCAGCCCATTTTCTCGCCATTAAGAAGACCGACATCATGGATCGTTTGGCTCGTCTTTATCTCAAGGAAGTTGTTTCTAAGCACGGGGTGCCGGTGTCTATTATTTCGGATCGTGACTCCCACTTTACATCTCACTTCTGGAAGTCTTTGCACAAGGCTTTGGGTACCCAGCTAGACATGAGTACAGCTTATCACCCACAGACTGACGGTCAGAGTGAACGCACGATTCAAACCCTAGAAGACATGCTTCGGGCATGTGTGATCGATTTTGGCAAAAGTTGGGAAGGTCACCTACCGTTAGTAGAATTCTCTTACAACAACAGTTACCACACGAGCATCAAGGCAGCTCCGTTCGAAGCACTGTACGGGCGGAAATGCCGGTCCCCTCTTTGTTGGGCTGAGGTGGGTGAGAGTCAACTCACTGGGCTTGAGCTAGTGTACGGAACTTCGGAAAAGATCGTACAGATTCGTAACCGGTTGGCAGCGGCACGGGATCGGCAAAAGAGTTATGCCGATCAGCGTCGCAAGCCATTAGAATTCCAAGTTGATGACAAAGTACTTCTGGAAGTTTCACCGTGGAAGGGCGTCATACGCTTTGGGAAGCGTGGCAAACTTAACCCTCGGTATGTCGGATCATTTACGATCCTGGAACGGATTGGACCGGTGGCATATCGACTTGATTTACCGACGGAGCTCGGCAACGTACATAACGTCTTCCATGTGTCTAACTTAAAGAAGTGTCTGGCTGACGAGTCTCTTATTGTTCCACTGGAATTCGAATCGAGATATGTTACCACTGCAGCTGAATAAATCTCGGGGCGAGATTCCTTTTTAACGTGGGGATGATGTGACAACTCGGGTAAATCTCTCTCTTAGTTTCTATCTTTGGTTTGTTTCTTTTGTTACTCCTTTTGGTACTTGTGCAATTTTCGGGACGAAAATTCTTTTAACGTGGGGATGATGTGACAACCGGCAACTTCCGATTAATACCGATGTGTTTATAAATAAATATTTATTATAAATATTGTTACTTATTGAGTTTCGGGAGTTTACTGACCGTTTTTACAATCGAAACTGCGACCGATTTATTTAACGCGATTTAAACGCGCGAACTGAAAGCACGCATCGGGTAACGAAAATAATTATATTTTTGCTCGGTTTAAGGTTATTTAATATTTCGAATAAAACCGACCACGTTTTATAACTAATTATCGGGCCTAGAAATAAAACCGAGACGTTTTACGTTTATACGGGTTCGATACGCGGTACAAGTCACCTACCAAGCTAACCCTAAGTATAAAGGGTCTCATTCACCTCTTTCTTCTTCATAAACTTGGCAGCCACCAACATAACAAAACCCTAACCTTCCTCTCTCTAGAAACCGGATTCTCTCTCTCTACCTCTCTACTCTCTCTCTCACTAACCCTCTCTCTCTCCCTCTGTTGAAACAGCAGCCGAACACCACCCACCTCATGGTGGTGGCGGCGCACGTTTTAGACCCAAAAGGGGGCGGAGGTGGCGTAGTGGTGGTAGATGGTGATGGCTTTAGCAGGTTTGATGGTGCCGGGCTGCATGTGGTTCGGTTCAGATGCGTGGTGGCTGTGGAAGGTCCAATCGGGTGGTCGGTAGTCCCGATTGGTGGTGTTTTGGTTCGAGTTAGTGGTAGCTCTGTTCACGAGATGATGGTTGTGGTGTTGTGTCTGGTCAGATTAAAGGTGGGGGCGGCTGGTGGTAGTCGGGTTCGTTGGTGGTGGCTGCTATGGTGGTTCCGAGTGGTTTTTGATGGTTGTGCTCGGGTTTGAAGGCCGATGGTGGTGGTTTTGCACAAGTGGGTGGTTGATGTTTCGGGTGTTGGTGGGTGGTTGATGATGGTCCGATTGTGGGTATGGTTGGTCTATGGTGGTCGATGGGTTTAAGCAGGTGGTTGGTTCTGGTCTGGGTTCGAGTTCGGGTGGTCCGGGTCTGTTTCAGTTTGGGTTCGATGGGTCAGATTTGGTTCTGATTTCGAGTCGCGGTTTAGGTTTGGTCCGGTTCGTGTCTGGAAGCAGAGTCGGGTCAGATTCAGGTCCAGTTCGGGTTTCAGTCGCGGTTGCGGTCGGTTCGGTCAGATCTGGTCAACGCGCAGTCAACGGCTCGGTGCGATTTGGTATACTTAAATTAACATTTATTATTATTGTTGATGTTGTATATTTATAGATATAACATATATTTGTAAATATTATGTATTTATGAATATTATATATTTATAAATATATTGATTCGATGAACTAGTTTTGACTCGTGAACGGACCGAATAACAATAATAAACGGTAACTATAAACGAACGATTTGGTAAACGATTAACTTGACGTGACTTATGGTTTCGAACTCGGACTAAATATAATTGGACTATATTGTCGGACTATATTATATATATATATACTGGTATATATATATTTATAGGATCAAGTATAGATAGATGTCGGAACGTATAGTCTCGTGAATCGGAAATGTGGATTAAAGGAATTGATAACTTGTGTTTGTAAGTTGATTTTGGGGAAAATTGTAGACAACGGGTGTTGTCTGGTTGGTACAAAAACAGAGGAAACTCTGCCCGAATTTTTATAAAAACAAAGAGTAACGGACTGCTATTTCTATAAATAAGTTTCCCTAAGTGTTTTGGACAAGTACATTTTATACAAATTGAAATGCTTTTAAAGACGAGCTATTTGTGACAATAAAGATGGTTTTCAAACAATATTTGAGATAAAGTAACAATTGTTATTAATCGGTTTTAATAACTAAACATGTATTTCTTAAAGAGCATTTTTCCTAAAAGTAAGTATACTGGACACACATTTATACGGATTACGAGACGAACTAGGATTCAGGATAATTATACGTTTCGGGGTGTTAGTCCAACTTGGTTACTTACGGATAGCGACAAGCGTGCAACTCGGTTCGTCGAGTTGAAACGTTTTGAGACTCGTGTTGGTTAATAAGCTAGGCTTATGTGTGATAGACTGTTAAGGTGTCCTTTATTGGTAATTAGGGCACGAGGAAGTCGGTCGAGGTTTCAGGCTTTGTTTGCTAGCTTAGCATGGACATTAAGGTGAGTTCATACCCCACTCTTTACTGTTTTTTGTAAATGTTTTCGGGGGGAAGACATGCTTCTGTTATGAAAAACTGAGGAACTTAAAGCGAACAAAGTTTTGGAAAATGAAACGGGTTGCGTGAGTTTACGGCCCCACTTTACTTGGTTTTCACTTTTTGGGGGAGAAAACATGTGTTAAACAACTATTTGGTAACAACTGTCATACTATGGGTTTTCTAACGGTTTACTATACGATCTTTGGAAGTCCCGGGGGAACCATGAATGTGCTGGTTTGCACAACGGGGAAATGTGAATAGCGCTATTGGGAGTGACCAACCCCACCCGTCGGCATGGAGCGCCGGGCGGGTGCATATTGTCTCAAACAGGAACAGGTTTACTATTCGGGCACAACATCTGGTTTGCGAGTTAGTAATGGTTTTCCAATCGTAGTAGTAATAAAACATACGCCTAGCTAGCGTACTTTGGTTTACATTTAACATAGTATGGACACGTTGAACTTGGTATCTCTCGGTAACATTCTTGGAACATTTGGTAACATTTTGCAAAACTTATGAACTCACCAACTTTATGTTGACTTTTTAAGTATGTCTTTCAGGTTTAAACTTTGGTAACGGCACGGTTGGAGTAGATGGCAGTTGGGACCGGGGATCCTAGAGGGTTAGAATTGGCGTTCAGGGAACCAGAGTCTTAGATGCATCTTTCCGCTGCGTTGGCAAAGGCACCAAACGTCACAACCGACCAGGGGAAAAGTCGGGGTGTGACAGTAGCGATTTAACTGTGGAGGAGTCTTGGATTTTTGGGGAGGGTAAAAATAGATTGAAAGAGATTAAGTATTTAAAGCTTAAAGAACTCAGACAAAAGGCTCGTGTTAAGTGGGCGAAGGATGGTGACGAGAATAGTAGTTTCTTTCACGGTTGTATTAATAATAGGAAAGCGCGTAATGCGATTCCGGGGCTTATGATTAGCGATCGATGGTAGACGAAACCGAGTGTAGTAAAGAAATAGGTTTTCTATTATTTTAGAAATAAGTTTGTTGAAGAATTGGATGTTCGATCGTTTCTTGATTACTGTGGTTTGAAATGCTTGAACGAGGGGGATGCAGAGGGGATGGTGGTTCCATTTTCTGAAAAGGAAATCAAAGATGCGGTGTTTAGTTGTGGGAGTGATAAATGGCCCCGATGGCTTTAACTTTCGGATTGTGAAGAAACTTTGGTCTTATTTTTCTCAAGACTTTATTAATATCTTTCATTATTTTTTTGATAATGGGGTGATTAGTCGGGGGGTGGGGTCATCGTTTATAACTTTGGTTCCTAAAGTGAGCGACCCGACGGAATTGGGGGAATACAGGCCTATTAATTTAATTGGGATAGTTAGCAAAGCTATTTCTAAAGTTTTAGCCAATAGACTTAAACAGGTCATGGGTTCGTTGATTAATGAAACTCAATCGACTTCTATTGCCGGTAGATATATTTTTTATGGGCCCCTTGTTGTCAGTGAAGTTTTAGCTTGGGCTAGAAGAAGTGGCAAAGAGTTTTTTATGTTTAAAATTGACTTCGAAAAAGCCTATGATAATGTGATGGCGGAAGAGTAGGGGAGGAGGTTAATATGATGGCGGAAGAGTTGGGTTGTTGCCTGGGGGTAACTCCGTTCAAGTATCTTGGGATCCATGTTGGAGCTAATATGAGTATAATCAATAATTGGGAGCCAGTGGTGCAAGTGTTCAAGAATAGGCTCTCGAAGTGGAAGTCTAAGGTTCTCTCTATTGGCGGAAGAGTCGTTTTGATTAACTCTGTCTTAGAGAGTCTCCCGTCTTATTATTTCTCACTGTTTAAAGCCCCTGTGGCGGTTATAAAAAAGCTCGAGACGATGATTAAGAAGTTTCTGTGGGGGGTAATTTGGAAGCGAATAAAGTTCATTGGGTTGGTTGGGAGGTTGTTACTCGTCCAAAAAACGATGGCGGACTTGGTTTGAGTAGGTTGGATGTTTGTAATAATGCGCTACTTCTCAAGTGGATATGGAGATACCTAATGGAGGGTGACGCCATGTGGAGGAAAGTAGTCGATGTTGTTCACGGGTCTAAAAGACGTTGGTATTCGGTTCCATGTAATAATTATGTTTCGGCTGTTTGGTCCAAGATTGTTATTTGTGGTTCTCGGCTTATTATCAATGGGTCTAGGTTTAACAATTTGATCCAAGGTAAGGTTGGGAACGGGCTGAACATTAAGTTCTGGATAGATTCGTGGATAAATCGCCTCCCGTTGAAGACTTTATTTCTAGCGTTGTTTTCTCTTGAAAAAAAAAATAAATGGTGCTTGGTTGCGGATAGAGTGGGTAGTAATGATCTTGCGGGTTCTATGACTTGGGAATGGAAGAGATACCCGAGTACTCGGCAGGAAGTTGAGGAATTAATTGAGTGTTTTCGGATAGTATCTGGCACGTCTCTAGCTTCGAGTAAGGATACATGGGAATGGAATAAAGATAACATGCAGCAGCTCTCTGTTCAAAATGCAAAAGTTTGGATGAGAAGCGGCACGTCAAAAGTTGGTGGCTTAGTTTTCCGATGGTGTAAGTGGTTGCCGATCAAGTGTAATATTTTTATGTGGCATCTCTTTTTAGACCAGATACCTACAAAGGTTAATCTTTGAAGAAGGAACATCATTTCGGGCGAATGTAAATGCGTTTTTTTGCGAAGATGACGAAGAAACAGTAGACCATTTATTACGGGGTGCCGAGTTGCTAACGGAGTATGGTGTGGGATTGCGCGGTGGTGTCGTATACCTCCGTCATTCTTGTTCTTAGTCAGCGTTGTGCAGAATTGTGTAGACCTTTTGAACTGTTCGAACAGGAGGAAGGAGTTGTTACTCGGCATTTTTGCTATAACATGCTGGCGAATATGGAAGACAAGAAACGAGAAGGTTTTCACGAAAATAAATGTGAGGGTTTTTGAGATTATTTCGGACGTCAAGTCATTGGGTTTTCTTTGGTTTAGAAGTAGGGGTAATAGTGAAGGCGTAGATTGGAAGGGTTGGCAGTCATTTAATTTTGATGTAATGTAACGCTCTTTGGTTTGCGGCTATCTCCATCTTGAAGATAGTGCGCTTTTGTGTTTAATGAAGTAAGCCTTTAAAAAAAAGCTATGAATGATATCAAGTTTAGCAACAAGGTGATGCGTATTGGTAAAGTTAAATCCGTTGGATTTTTATGGTTGAATAGTAAATCGAAAACTAATCAGGTTTTTAGGCTAGCTAGTGTAAATTTACAATTATGTAATGTTGTTCTCTCTTAGTACCCTGCTTTTGTGGTTGGCTTTTTTTTTTTAAGAAAAAGCACCATCTTTTTCTGTTTTCAATGCATATGCTTTTTAAAAATGGTGGTTATATTAAAACCCCCCACTTCTATTTTCACCCCCTGAAAGCGTCTCGCTTAGGCCTAAGCGAGGATCTTTGGTTACTTTTTAACTACCTCGGTACGATGTCAGAAAAAGTTGATTTGTGACCCGAAGCGCCTCGCTTTGGCTTAAGGGAGGCGCTTCGAATCAAAGTTTTATTTTTTGTTATTTTTTGGTGTTTTAAGTTAGTTTTTTATTTTGTTTTTTTTTTTATTTTTTTAATATAATTATTGTAATAAAAGCAATCCATACAGATTTCGTTTTACCAGTTGCGGAAATAAATCAATAGTCGGATCGACGCTAATAAGCAACTCATACAGAGTTCGTTGTACCGGTTGCAGAAAGAAATCAACAGTCAAATCAAAGATTTTGTTTACCCTCCCATTGATTTCAAATATGTTCTTTTGACAAGCGTCTGGCTGACCTGAAGTTTCTTTGCAACCTAGTTCCTTTTTATTATAAACAATATTAAAGAAGGACTTGTGCTATTGCTTGCATAAACAACATTATGGATCCTTTGATCAAAAAATATATTCTCAAACAATTCTTAAAATCAATCTTCCGATAGTCCACACCTTTCTACTGAAGAGAAATTATCATTGATTTTCCACGATTTTGTTTACCTTCCCATCGCTTTCAAATATGTTCTTTTGACAAACGTCTGGCTGACCTGAAGTTCCTTTGCAACCTATTTCCTTTTTATTATAAACAATATTAAAGAAAGACTTGTGCTATCGCTTGCATAAACAACATTATGGATCCTGTGACAACCGTCACCCTCATCTTGTACCAAGTTGTCAAATTTAGTCCTATACGTATGTGTTAACATATAAAATGTGCAATAATTGTATGATTTTATAAAAGTTCAAGTTTTTATTTTTTTTAATAAAAGTTAAAGTTTAAAGAAAAAAAAAACTGTTAAGTTGTTAAGTTTAAAAAAAAAAAAAAAAATTCTACTGCCATTTTCGTTTTTCCGGCCAACATTTCCGGCGACCGGAAACCTCTCCGGCGAGGCCTTAAAAACCGATTTTAAACGCGTTACAACGTCCGATATCATTTCCCAAGCGTTTCTCCTCTTATTTGCATTGAATTCCTATCATTTAATCGAACATAAACACGGTTTTTATTGAGATTTAAATCCGGGTTTTGTGCAAAACGGCCGGAACTTTAATCGCATTAAAACTAGACTTTTACTGGACCATTATGTAAACCGTTTGTCCCATTATATTTCTGCACTCATTCCCTTCGAAAACCCAGAAGAAAATCACATCAAAACGAATTCTAAGCTCTCCAAATCGTGATGTTTAGTTCGGAACTTGAAGCTTCGTTCGCGGCCATAATATGTATTGTAAGTTCGATTTATTTATGCCGTTTTCTTTATTCATCTTGTCCGATCAAAAGCCCTCTAATACAGAACATCATCGTGTCTTAAATCGGGTTTATTAAATCTAGGTTAGGGTTAGGGTTCTTGCTAGTTGAATTGGGGAAGATGATGTACTAGTAACTGCGTTTATATAATTTATTTTCTAAACAAAACCAACAAACATGTGTTGTAGTCTAGTGGTGGTGGAACATTTTGTGGAAGAAGGCAACCTGGGTTCGAATCCAGGCATCCTCACCAGTTTTTCAGATTTTTTTTATTATTTTATTTGTTCTTATTTGTTATTTAAAAACACAATTATAATACATATAAACTTAGAATATTTATAGTAAATTCATTTTTGCTCCAAAAATTATGAAAATTTCGGTATAACATCTTGACACCCTAAAGAAAATTATCTCATTTTTAGTTGCTGGAAAATATTTATTTTTCATAATTTTACTAATTTAAATTGTTTTAATCATAATTAATTGATTAAAAATTCATTTTTAATGATTTTAATCTCAAACTTTTTGGGAAATTATTTCTAATCATCGTGAACTGAAATAAAAATTATTGGTTCAGAAAACATTTATTTTTATTAATTTTCCTATTTTTAATCGTTTAAACATGATTTAAATTCACTAAATCAGTTTTAAATATAAATAAGTTTATAAAAATTATGGAAAAATTATTTTAATTAATTTACATCAGAATGCATTCATTTCCTATAAAAATAATATTTTTGGATCATAAATTATATTTTTTCTTATTTATGTTTAATTAGACATAATTAATCATTTATTTATTTATATTATTTAACATCTATTTTATAAATACTTTTCTTATAAAATAGAGATAGTCTTATGTTGAAGTCTTAGTTATTATTTGTGGTTTATGGTGTAACTCATAATTATTTATTTAGACATTTATGATTATTATATTTATTTAAGTTAGTTAAAGCAATTAATTAAATTACTTTGTCTTAATTAATCAAACATATTTTTATCTAAATATTCAATTGGTAATAATTATATTACCTAAACCATATTTACAAACTTTGGTATATATTTTTTTCAATATACAACGTTTATATTAATTCGACTTATCATAAAAACTCTAATTCCCCAAATCAACTTAGCAAACCCTAATGCTTTAGACCCTAGTTACCTTAGAGTCATAGACTTTTCCCTTATTAGTATTCTATTACGTATAGGTTGAATTCTTCGCAATTCCCAAACTAATCTTGTGACAAGTTTTGTTAGATTGGATACGCTTAGCAAAACTGTGAGTATATCTTTCCCCTTTTTACTGTTTTACTCTTTTGGGATGACTCATGTACAATTATTACTAAACTTACGTATGTTATTTACAAAGCAATGTGCTCTTGATATGTTTTGTGTGAATTGTATGAACGATTTGTCAAAGTCATTAACCTTTGGGCCGCACCTAACAATGAGTAGTACTACGAATTATTTCCCTTGGTTACTTACGTGAATGAGTTAAGTCCTTGGTCATTGTTATGGTTTTTCTTGAACGATGTGTGAACGATTATTGAACGATGTGAGGCTTGATTTTGACCCTTTTACATATTACATTATCATAGCACATATATTGCGAAACACTTTTCTATTGTATGTTTTCAAACAGGGTATGCTCACCAATACATTTTTGTATTGACCAAATTATTTTCGTACATGTTTCAGGTTCTTATGAGATGACTTTTAAGCTTTTGGAATTTTACTTAGATTTTGGATTCATTGTATTTCAGTTTAGTGATATTTAGAATCATTGTAATTCAATTCAATGTAATAAACTATGTAATCAATATATCAATATTTACACTTTTAGTCCATGAGCTATTGAACAATCGTCACTACGTGACACCTCAATGTTTTTGCCATCGGTTGGGGTGTTACAGATCCTTTGATCAAAAAATATATTCTCAAACAATTCTTAACTGCAATGATCAGGAACATTCCAAATAACTGTTCAATTTCAGCTTTTATTTAACTCATGAAAGATCCACCAAATCATTTCTTCAAGTTCATTTCACCAAAAAAGGCATAACTGTAATGATCAGGAACATTCCAAATAACTGTTCAGTTTCAGCTTTTGTTCAACTATTTTAGCAACTTCCATATAGAAGTTATCAATCTCACTGTCCAGTTATCAATCTCACAGTCCAACAACTGAATTTTACTTGCTTGCATGAAAAGTTATTTTTAATTGTTTGGGAATATATATTTTGATCAAAAAAGGCATAACTGTAATGATCAGGAACATTCCAAATAACTGTTCAATTTCAGCTTTTGTTTAACTATTTTAGCAACTTCCATAGAGAAGTTATCAATCTCACTGTCAAGTTATCAATCTCACTGTCCAGCAACTGAATTTTACTTGCTTGCATGAAAAGTTGTTTTTAATTGTTTGGGATTATATTTTCAAAACATTTAACCTTTCTGTACCTGTGGCCAAAAGAACTAGGCTTCAAACACTACGGACATGGCCAGCTCCCATTTCCACCAGTAATGAGTAACCTACTAACCTCTATTAATATACTTTATTTATTCTTCTTCATCTTCTTCTATTTGAAGTGTAGAGTAGTATCCTTTCATCTTCTCTTATCGGAGAGATATCTGTCAACGATGAAGGAGGTATATGTACAATGATGTGGTTTCTTTTATATAAGGAGGTATATGTACAACGATGTTTTACGCTAAATAAAACTTACGCATAACTTTTTGCTCTAGTGGTGTGGTCTACCTTTTTGCAAAAAGACATTTGGTCTTCAAGACTTCTAGGAGTCAGGTATGCATCATGACCATAGATCAATTATTTCAGGTTGCTTTCATCGTTGACAGATATCTCTCTGAGATGATAAAGGTAGATCATGGAAAGTTCAACTCAAGAAACAAAGATGAAATAGATTAATGTTTTTTATATATGAATAGTGACCCTCTAGCAATCGTCGTTGGTATTAATGGCAAGATATGTGGCTTTAGTCCTTTACGCAGGTTTGCCAGAGGGTCATTATTCATATATAAAGAACATTAATCGGTTTCATCTTTGTTTCTTGAGTTGAACTTTCCATGATCTACCTTTATCATCTCAGAGAGATATCTGTCAACGATGAAAGGAAACCCGAAACAATAACTTATTACATTATTATTATTATTTACATTATTATCGTATTTGCAACTTAGTTCCTTTCTATCAAAAAACAAAAACGAAGTTTAAAGGCTGAACACGAGTATAATCAAACAAGGGTTCCTCTGAAAAGACATTGTACAATGATTTAGACATGCAATATTTGAAAATTATCATTTCCTGACATGCTTGGTAACACCTTGATCTGCAATATTTGAAAATTATCATTTCTTGACATGCTTGGTAACACCTTGATCTTCAATATTTGAAAATTATCATTTCTCGACATGTGGATGCTCTAAATCCCAGTTAATCTAAAATGTTACTAAAATGTGAGGACCTTGATTGATTGAAAAGTAATTAAAAACACTTTAAAATGAATTAAAACAAATTGTTGTGTGTTAGGTTTAGTCGGAGGACCACGTACACGGATTCATCAAAGTTGTACAAAGCTGGATGTTTCTACTGAAAAACACAAACGAGCAATAAACGAACCGAAACGCCTCAAACGAATTTTCTTGGCTTGGAAACAACTAAAAAGAACTAAAAATGAATTAAAATTATTTTTTAGTCAATAACAAATAATTTTAAAGAATTAAAAGAAATTCATTTTTTTTTAAAAAAGCCAAAGCGCCTGGCTTTGGCTAAAGCGAGGCGCCTGTGTCTAATCAAACCACTCAAGCGGCTAGCTTTGGCCAAAGCCAGGCGCTTTGGCCTTTTTTTTTAAATAACAAATTTCTTTTAATTCTTTAAAATTATTTGTTATTGACTAAAAAATAATTTTAATTCATTTTTAGTTGTTTTAAGTTGTTTCCAAGCCAAGAAAATTCGTTTGAGGCGTTTTGGTTCGTTTATTACTCGTTTGTGTTTTTCAGTAGAAACATCCAGCTTTGTACAACTTTGATGAATCATTGTACGTGGTCCTCCGACTATACATTCAATACCCATATTTTTCAGAATATAATTTTTGCATGTCTATTAATATGCTTGACTTCCGGACTATACTATAACTGATCGTTGGTGGTTTTCAGAGCACCTTGTTTGATTACACTCGTGTTCAGCCTTTATCAGGTTGTCTTCATCGTTGACAGATATCTCTTCGATAACAACTGAATTTTACTTGCTTGCCTGAAAAGTTGTTTTACTAATTTCAGATTCTTGATACTTTTAACAATCGGATCGGCGCTAATGCGCAATCCTTCACAGTTCGTTGTACCGTTGCAAAAATAAATCAACGGTCGGATCGAATAGATATTCCTCATGATGAGTAGGAATTGTTTACCTTCCCATTGATTTCAAGTATGTTGCCTTGATCGTTGAAAGCTATCTCTCCGATAACAACTGACTTTTACTTATGGAATCTTTGTACGAAAATCGAAACCATCTCATTCCATGTTCTCCATATCCATACCTTGTTTCAACAGTTATGTCTAGTTATCAATCTCACTGTCCAACAACTGAATTTTACTTGATTGCATGAAAAGTTAATTTTAATTGTTTGGGAATATATTTTCTGATCAAAAAAGGCATAACTGTAATGATCAGGAACATTCCAAATAACTGGACAGTGAGATTGATAACTTCTCTATGATAGATATCTCTCCGATAACAACTTAATTTTTACTTGCTTGCCTGAAAAGTTGTTTTACTAATTTCAGATTCTTGATACTTTTAACAATCGGATCGGCGCTAACGTGCAACCCTTCAGAGTTCGTTGTATCGGTTGCAAAAAGAAATCAACAATCGGATTGACTAGATATTCCTCATGATGAGCAGGAATTGTTTACCTTCCCATTGATTTCAAGTATGTTGCCTTAATCGTTGACAGCTATCTCTCCGATAATAACTGACTTTTACTTTTGGAATCTTTGTACGAAAGTCGAAATCATCTCATTCCATGTTCTCCATATCCATACCTTATTTCAACACACACCTTCAACCCATTCCGAATGGTTTATCCTTCAACACAAGCTTTGTCATCACAGTTTCCAACCACTAATACCCGATTGATGATACTCATTTTCGGTTGATACAAAGTATATCAGAGAAAGCTTCAGTTGAAAGTGGATACCATGGACCAGAGAGATTTAAGCTAATCAAACTCATATCTCAAGTCGGTGCAAGTTCTTTAAATGCTTACTGACTCTAAAACTTATACATTACATCAATTTTGAAGATAACTCTTCTGTTATCGGAGAGATATCTGTCAAAGATGAAGGCAACCTGAAACGACATGAACATTTATAACCTTTCTGTACCTGTGGCCAAAAGAACGAGGCTTCAAACACAACTTTTTGCTCAACGTAATATTATTGTAATATAATATTCAGATTCTGATTGCACCGAATCTAGTCTTCAAGGTACCTCTTCTTTCAAGTTTCTTAGAATCATTGAAGATAACTCTTCTGTTATCGGAGAGATATCTGTCAACGATCAAGTAGGTTGGTGGACTTAAGCACCTGAACGAGAAGTTGAAATTTTGAATGATGTTCGTCGATTGCACCGAATCTAGTCTTCAAGGTACCTCTTCTTTCAAGTTTCTTAGAATCATTGAAAGTGGATACCATGGATCAGAGAGATTTAAGCTAATCAAACTCATATCTCAAGCCGGTGCAAGTTATGTTGGAGCACTTTTCATCTATCTCATCACCTTTTTCTAATTTATTTCAAGTTTCTTAGAATCATTGAAGATAACTCTTCTGTTATCGGAGAGATATCTGTCAACGATCAAGACAACCTGAAAGTGGATACCATGGATCAGAGAGATTTAAGCTAATCAAACTCATATCTCAAGCCAGTGCAAGTTAGGTTAGAGCATCTTTGATCATCTTCTTGTAATTTCTTTCATTTGATCTTCACACTTGCTTTTGGAGCTCTGATCTTCTTCCTATTATCTTTGTTTATTATTTGCAACACACACCTTCAACCCATTCATGGTAAACCAGGGAAAAATGGCTATAGTAAAACACTTCAAGATTATGGTTTTGTTTTGTGGATCAGACGAGGACTTGCCTGTGTTATTTGAGCATTGCCTAACACACACAAGACGAATGTTGCAACATGAGTTCGACCAAGATGACACGCGAAGCTTTAGACTTCAAGCGGATCCCTTGATTGCCAACTCACCTCCCGTAGAACATAGGCCTCTACAAAGTTTGACTGATTCGCTTATTTAATGAAATTTAACGCGCATACCGCATTCGAAGATCAAGTTCTTCACATACTTGAAATCGATTGGAAGGTAAACAATAACTAACAAAAATTGTACAACAAAAGAAGAAAGTGTTAAAATCTTTGACTATACGTGGTTGATGATGTCAAGTTTAAGTCGTTGATTCATTTGGAAATCGAAAACGCATATATAGACGTTTGATTAGGGTTATTACTTTGTTTGTGTTAAAATCTTTGACTATACGTGGTTGATGATATCAAGTTTAAGTCGTTGATTCATTTGGAAATCGAAAACGCCTATATAGACGTTTGATTAGGGTTATTACTTTGTTTTTAAAATTTTTTTAACTTTTTAAATTATTATATTAAAAAAATAAAAAACCAATTCAGAGCATCAAAAACCACTCCAAAATAAAAAAATGATTCGAAGCGTCTCGCTTAGGCCAAAGCGAGGCGCTTCGCTTTTAAAAATCAGCTTTTTCTGCCCCTTGTACTGACCTCCTCAAAATGAGGTTAAAGCGCCTCACTTAGGCCTAAGCGAGACGCTTTGAGAAGGGTTGAAATAGAAGGAGGGGAGTTGAAATAGACGGAAACTTTAAAAACAATCGTTTATAAGGCTGGCATTTAAGGGTCGAAGACTTTTTTCACATCTTAGATAGGGAGATATTAATAAATGTACTTACTCTCTCAATAACCAACTCATATCATTTAATCAACTTGAATGTGACAAATCAACTTACTTTTTTAATTAACTGAAAATTGTTTTAAATCAACTTGAATGTGACAAATCAACTTATTTATTTTTTTATTATAGTAAATTAAAATTAATAATAAATTGTATATTTTCAATTTTGAACTTTTACCTTAGTTTTTAAAGTTATTTATAAATAGTTTTCCAAATATGGTTTCATTTATCTATTTACCCAAACAGATTAAAAAAATTGTTTACATTATATTTTTTTATTTATGTTTCACACTTCTAATATCTAGGTGAGTGTGTTTATTTGTTTCTTTTATTTCAATTAGCACCGACACTTTGACTATTTGTTTGTACCAGCTGAAAGGGAAGGTCAAATAGATTTGATAATAAAAAAAATTATAAAAAGCTAACCATGTGCACGAGGCTTTTGAATTTGTGGGTCAGAGCCTGATGTACGTATTTTTTATCTTGCATATCTACGACCTCCAGGTCACAAGAGGCGGTTGATGTAAGATCTGCTCTTTGAGTTATATTTGCTCTAAGTATAGTACTTTTAACTTCTAAGTAAAAATAAAAGCTAAGGTTAAAGTTGCATGCTTGGGTTTGATTTCAACAAGTTGAGTTTAGCTAATTTAATTAACTTAGGGGAATTTACATTTGAACTCAAGTTTTTAATTATACTACAATTTTATGAGAAAAATGATCGTTTAGTTTATTATTTTTTATTTATTTTTTGTTTGATTGTCCACAACTCTTTATGTATATATCATTGTAACTATGTTTATGTATATATCCTCTGTTGGTGGTTGTCAGTGGAGACCGTTGGTGAGGTGGCCACATGTGGTCTCATTGGTCCACGCGGATGAGAATTGTACTTTTTGTCTCCTGCGCGCACGACGCGCACGCGTGGTGACAGTCTTGACGTTTGGTGGAGTTCCCTGATTGGTCTCACGTCGTTGTCAGCTGTACTGTCTAGTCCCCATGTCCATAAATGGACGTTGGGATTTGCCTTGCTGGCGTCCTCTAATTGGTTGGACGTGCACCATGTCTCTACCACATGTCCCTTCAATATGATTGGCTCGCACCGGAACGTACGATGTACATTTTGTCTTCCTTGTGCTCATGTAACTTTACTTGCAAGGCAATCGTAGATTAGTTGGCCGTACGAGGTACCCGGCGTTGTTTAGTTGGCCGTTCAAAAAAAAATTGGTAAAAGAGAACAATCTAACCAAGTGCTAAGTTTGTGTGACACATAATTATGGAGCCGAAAAATCAACCAATATCGTAAACGAGTACATGATTTAAAACCAAAGGTAACACAGGTGAATTAGTATTAGACATATAATAATAACAATAATAATAATGATATTGATAACCAAATAAAAGTCATTCATGCATAGGAATTTAAATCACAAGAAAGCTACATGTAATATGATTTGTTGTAGCATCTCTGAACACAGAAACTTCATATGTTCACTGTATCAATGCGTTGACTTTCTGGCAGAATTGACCAATTTGGTGACTGAACAGCTCGCAACCACTGGAAATCATCCACATTTGCCCAACTTCCAGTTTCATCATCTAAATTCGATTCCCGGAGATCGCTCTCAATCCCATCATAACACAATCTGTATGGCGCAAATCGAACCCCTGAGCTCTGCTCGATTATGGGTCGACTCCTGCATCTTAAATAAAAGTCACTCTCTTTAGCATCATGAATCCTGATCTGATGTGATGCAACCACAAACAAACACCCTTCCACCTCCTCAATCAAGATCGAACCCAACACGGGCCCCACGTAAATCTTGCAGTTTTTCAGTCGGTTTATAAATAAAGTCCGAACACATCCCTTCAATCTCACCTCACAGTTGGTTAGATCTGATAGCACAAATTCTCCAATCTCTGAACCATTAAATTCCTTTGTTAATATCTCATTTTCTTTACTCCTGAACCCTGGTGAATCTTTAACCTTATAACTCGATTGTTGTACTGGCTCCTTCTCAATGGCGTATTTCGTACTAGAGTTTGCGGGTTCTGGTTTTTTTGCAGGTTTGTTTTTGAATGAGAACTTTTTTCTTGGTTTGACTTTTGAAGCGACTGTATCTAATGTTTGTTTGAGGTCAGAGATGGCTTTCAGGGACGATCGTACTTCGTATGGTGGTAAAAAGTAAGAGTTTTCAGCGACAAGTTTTTCAAGTTCGGTGATAGAGAGGGATATTTTTTCGAGTTCAGGTTTGAGATCTAGAGTCGGATCTGTATCTGGGGTTTGTTGAATTTGAGCAAGGGATGACTCTATTGCTTGTTTGGAATTTGTGAAAAGCAAAAGAAATGATTTGGTGGATTCAAAGGAGGGATCTTTCGAGTCAGTTTTGTTGGAAACACGCGATTGGTGGAGGTTTGAAAGGCGCTCGATCATGGCTGCATGTTTGCGTTGGGTGGTTGGATCGAGGGCAGGATCTGTTGACATGTCATCAGTGGTCGTCGAGAGAGCTTGTTGGTTATTCATTGTTGTTGATAGCTAAACCTACATAATGTCCAACAATGAAAAAATGTAACTATAGGCTTATAAGTTGCTGAATTATAAAAGAATAGAGGAACCACTTCCTTTACTTTCTGTCTTGCAATCTGTTCTCTACCACTACTACTAGTTGTAGAACAGTTTAATTTAAGCTTGCTTGCTTGCTAATTCTAGCAAGGTAGATTCTCCACATTGTGAATTTTTTATTTTATATATCAAGTAAATCACATTCTCAGGTCAAAAACCCAGGTTTGTACTTCAACATGAAATTGAGTAAGTTAGGAAACGGTACTGAAAATTTCATTACACACGACATCATGCCCTAAGTTAAAAACTGCTAGTAATATAATATAACAGTTGAATAACACATCAAATACAAGTTCTTCAATCTAAAATGCAATAGATTAAACCTATGAAAGTAACCAAACAG
The DNA here is from genome assembly GCA_032199755.1 of Ambrosia artemisiifolia. NCBI lineage: Eukaryota > Viridiplantae > Streptophyta > Magnoliopsida > Asterales > Asteraceae > Ambrosia > Ambrosia artemisiifolia. The sequence goes on from CM063519.1 coordinate 33,960,634, forward strand.
ATTGTAAAACACAGGTTATGAGACAGCACGCTCTCTAGGAATTTCACCCCTGTAAGGACGATTCACACTAAGAAATTGCTAGGATCTTCAAACCGATCCGGAACTCATGCGCCAAAATCACGAATTAAACCAACATGACACCAAATTGTTAACGAAAATTGGAAAATAGAAACAACAGAACACACGAATTTTAGAACAAACATATAAATTAAGAAAACATAGATTCTGAAAGCGTTTTAGATTTCGAAATCAAACAATATATACAGGAATATCAACATGCTGTAGTACAGGGGAATCCCTGCAGCGTTGCTGCGATTGAAAAGGAAATTAGTCTTTACTGAAGAAGAGGGTTTTGGTTGATGGTAAAGTGCTATCCAAGTTTCTCCCAAAACCTGAAACCCGACTTTTATTTTCATTTTGTACACCAATGACCAAACTTTTAAATAGCTAGATTTGTTATTCACTGGCAGGCTGGCTTTCCATGTTTCTATTTTGGTCACTTTCAAACAAAGTCTAGTCAAGTCATGTCTTGATTAAGTTTTCAGATTCATAGCTTTAGCTTTAACATACAACACTACAACAGTAACTCCTACAACAATTTCTATTCATTACACCTTTTCATGATTACTACAGCATGTTTGTTTTTCTACATGTTAAGAATGCTTAGTGGGGAAGGAACACATATAAACCAATGCAAAAAAAAAAGTCCAGACCAGATGGATGAAATAGAATTCTACAGATTCTGATATCAACCTAAACTGAATGTAACTGATTACAAATTAGGATACCTATGAGAAACATAGAAGTACTACTGATATGATATATCAATATTTGGCCCTAGCCCCCTACAGCCAAGTGCAGCTCAATCATTTTAAGAGCCTAAGGCGAAGTAAAAGACCTAGGGCCTTTACCAAGGCTTCATGTTTACTTTTTCATTTTCCTTTTTGAACTACCTAATTCGTAATTTCGATTTTGATTCAACATGGATAGGACTAGTCTAACAAATCTGCCGAAATCAGATAAAAATCAGCATAAAATCAGAATAAAATATGCCTCAAATGAACGTAAGATATCAGAAAAATTTGTAGTATACCTAAAACTAGACTGATGGTGTCCGTTCCAGAATCAGAACCTTGTATATCTGCATGAGAACTAATTACTTATTAGATTAATCTTTGAATGTGCATACTAAGTTACTACCAACGATTAAAGCCACAATCCAATCTGTAGAAATCATAAACTTTGTAAGAGCATACAAAAGCAGAACTTCTGAAGCTTTGATAAAAAATTATAGATAAATAATTTAAAACAAAAATTTTAAGCCATTCAATGTTGGTTCAAGTAGCATACAGATTATCTGTCTATTCATTCTTGGAAGTCGACCGGCATACTTAACAAAAAGCAAGTAAATCTTCAGATTTTGGAAAATAGGTTTTTGTTGTTTTTGATGTTTCTCAGTTTTGTTACCTAAGCATGTCAAACCATGGTATGGTATTTGTTTATCTTTAATGGATAGAGACATCTTAGTTGTTTATGATTTACCCCTCTTTCATATCTCAAAAAAATGAATCAGCATAAAACCGGTTCATGCGAATGGCAAAAGATAGCTAAAACGTAATAGATAATGCTAACTAAAAGCAAAAGAAACTTCATCATTCAAGTAAACCATCAGGCATCAGTCAATGATTTACACAGATATAACCAGTGGCGGATCCAGGATTTGTTTCCAGTGAGTTCACTATTTTTAAATGCTCAAATTTCATAAGACAGGACATAAGAGTTTCGGGTCGGTTTGATGGTTCGAGTTGGGTAAAGCTCATCACATAATAAAAATATGATAAAATAATAGAAAAAAGTGCAAGTTTTATGTTTGTGATAACCTCTAAAAGTAGCCTGAAAGCACTAGTTACAAACTTGTTGCACCAATTGTTTGAGTAGTAGTTTCTGTCTTAAATAAATACTTATTGTCCTCGTCTACCTATATTATCTCCAACTTTCTGATGATCTTGCCGTATTCCATCTAACACATGATTCTGGTTTTCATTTTTGCCTAATTAAAGTGAAACTATTCATAATGTATAACAAGTATCAAACAACTTAAGAAATATTCTCTTTTCACTTATTTTTCACTAATTATGATTATTGGTCAATGTTCAAACCTAGTCACAATGTATGAAAAGCATAGAACAGTTCAAGAGCTCTTTGGTGATCATGGATGCTAGTTATCATCCAACACATCTTAAAAAGTTTTCTCTCTTCACTTATTTTTCACAGTAACAAAAAAGGCTCAGTTGGTGCCTTAAATTAATAGATGCATACTCAATCCAAAAATATCAAACAGAATCCTCAGTGGCATGTAACTAAAGCCAAAAATCTCAATCAAAACAAGAAACAAAAAACTTTAGTGTAGAGTTTGACTAAATAAGTATATATATATATACACAAAATCAGAAATAACCTAATCTTGGATTTCAACATTGCTAATTCTATTCCACATTAAGTTTCACCAAATTAACAAGAGCGAAGAAATCGAAAGCTTACCTCTCATAATCCGTGTTCAAACTTCAAAATTAAATTTAGTGTTATGAAAATCATAAGTCGTAACCCTAATTTCAAAAGAGTGATGTCAGAACTCAGATGTGGCGCTGTGGGGTTGTAACGCTGGGTTTGAAGGGTCACAAAAGTGGGAACCCTACCTAATTTGGGGGATTTTGATGTAAAGAATGTTCAAGGGAAAAAAAGCTAAAAAAACCAAGGGGCGCTGGTTATATATTATAATGTTAAAACCCTAAGTTGAGTTTTGGATTAAAGAAGAAAGACAAGGAAGGAGTCGAACCCGGCATTACAAGCATGGAAGCGTAAACCTTAACCACTAAGCCATTGATGGGTTCATCCACACATATTATTTATGGGTTAATTCGAAATTTTCTAATATCATTTCTACTAAAAGTTTGAAACCGAGTGGGTTCATGTGAACCTCAATTGCGGCGCACACAAACCTTAAGCCTATGCCGCAGCATGAGGAAACTGATGCTGGAAGAGGAAGAATATATGGTTAGGGTACAGAACTGACCGCAGATCAGTTCGATTAATCTATGTTGCATACACAAGTTAAAATGAAACAAAGCGAAACCAAATTTCATGTTTGTGCAATTTTCTTGACATTTTACTTCCTCTAACAAAATAAGTGTTCTAATAGAAATGTTCATCAGTTTTATGATTAGTTTTGAATTTAATTAAGATTTTCGACACTGCACGGAGGGTCTCCCAAAGCTACAGAGAAGCCAGAAAAGCAACCGACTGGCTTGATAGTGCTACCAGCCTGCGACAAACGGCAGTAGCTGGTGGTGGTCTTCCAAATTCTCACAGAATGAGGACATGATTGGGATCTGAAAAGTGAAAACTATGTCTAGGGTTGTTAAAAAATTAAATTTTCATTTTTGTTCTCTTTAATCCGGCCGAACAGAATTACAGAAGGCAAAATGGATTCGTTTCTGCGAGTAATGGACAGAAATTGAAGTAACAATGGCTCAAAACTAGACCCGGAAAAACGGGCGAGCTGATATAAAAAATGGTTATTTTGAAAAAGAAGAAACAAACAGGTTTCCATCTATGACTGTGTATAACTATGGTGTGTTAACACTTAACACATAACAAATAACCAACAAGCCAAAAGATATTAAGGGTTTCCACTATAATTGCAGCAGCAACTACCTTAGTAGTTCCTATTCTCTTTCATTGGGGATTTTTATCAAACACTTGGTGATCACAAAATAACAAACAAAAACAATTACTCCCTCCTATCTACATTAAATGTTGCCAACCCATTTACAACAACAAAAATTTTTTTTTAAAAAATGCTATAACGCCTATACAAATTGTACATGAAAATTAGCATGTATTCGATCCTAAGACTGTTTGATAAAAAGTATCAAATTAGGGCATGATGTAGGTAAAAAGAAAAAAACTGAAGGTGATTTAAAGTTACCTGGTCTATATCTACACTGTTGTGTTGAGTTAAGGTCTCCTTGATTAAGCAACTTGTGATTTGTTAGGCACTGGATGCAGTGGCGGATCCAGGAATTTTTTTCACTGGGTTCCTTTTTTAGGAGTTCCAATTTCGGGTAGGTTTGTCGTTCGGGTCGGTTTGACGGTTCGGTCGGGTAAGGTTCATCACATAATATAAATACGATACAATAATGAAAAATATCGGCATTAGAAATTTAAAGCACGTAATATACATACCATTGTATTTATTTACGAATAAAAAAAACTACCTACAATTGCTCCCTATATGATATCAAATTAAAGTTTCAACACGTTAAAAATTAACATCCCTAAATCCAAAGTTTCAAACACATTTGGCCAGGTTAGAATGGATCATGTTATAACTCATCATGTAAAAATAATCGTACTAAATGGCAGCAAAAATATAAGCATGTATTCAAGAAATGAGTAGAAAAAATTTACCTGCGTATGAAGATAGACGTGTTGGTTGATAACAGTAGGTTCAGAGGAGCTGATAACTGTAGTAAGCATCTGCCAGAGTCAACCTGCCATCATTTGAAAACAAGGTAAGAAAAAAAAGGATAAACATAAAGAACCCCCAAAGGTATTTGGACTGATACTCTAATTCTTTAAAACTTAAAAGCCACGCAAATTTCATTGAATTCTCCTAGAACCTTCGTATACCCCACACATACATCAGTTATCCTATTATATTGATATGATGATAGCACCATTACCCATATATGTTCTATCATGTTGCAAATGAACTTAAAACATGTGTCCCTGCCCCCCCTATGTTTGGATCATTCATTTGCAGTTTGGTTTCAGCTTAATATGCTAAAACTGATCATTTGTTTTGAGACAATTATAGTGATCAAACAAAAGCTTGCAATTTTTTTGAGGATTTTCAAACAATAATAAGAATGGAACCCTCTGCAAAGTTGAAGGATCAAGTTATGGAATACAACAACCAGTTTGACTCAAGAAAAAATCAACTCTTATGAACCAGATTTATAAATATTATATTATCCATTCAAATGACTCAAAAGGGTGAAGGCATACTGTCATAAAAATTCATTAGGTTGGTCTGCCTCACTTCAAAAACAAGAACAAATGAACAATCTAACGTCCACAGCAACTAATAATTCAAAGTGTTATGTATCTAACTAAACACATACACATTCCATAATTCAATCCAATCTAACATAATGCATCCGCAATCGTATATATAGAGAAATTATATTAAAACAACAACATTACGGTCATTACCTTAGGGTTGAAGGGGGAGGCAATTGGAGGGTGGAAGGAAGACTGATGAGGAGAAATGGGATAAATAAAAACCAACAGCAAGACAAGAGGGGAAGAGGAAGACTGAAGAGGAGGCGTTAATTTAAGAAAAAAATAAGATAAAAACGAGAATAAAAGAGGCACAAGGGATTCGAATCGGGTAACTTTTGGGGATCTCAACAGGTGTAACACTTTGCATCTTTGGTTACGGTTTCCTTTTGTTATTTTCTTATGGGTTTCTTTTTAGTTTTATATATAGATTAACACTATAATTTCCAAACCGAGTGGGTTCCCGGGAACCCACAAAAAGAGCCTAAATCCGCCCCTGAGGTCTGGATGGATCTGTAAAGAAGAAGATGAAGGGAGGGAAATATCACACACTGTGATATATGTGAGATGTGATACGGCCCTTGTCTTTTAAGTTCACTTGTATAAGATCCTCAGTCCGTCCCAAAGCGTTTGGAAATATAAAGTAATAAAACTGATGATTAGATTTTAGTTGCTTTAACTTTTTTTAATCCTTAATTACACCAAATTTGTCAGTCATTATTCTATTCTATTGTAACTATTTTTTTTATTTTTTTTTGGAGTGTGAGATTCGAATCTGAGATTAAACCCGGGCAGAAACCCTCCAAGAAGGTAAACCTTTCCACCTCAAACCAGCTGGGCTGAAGATCATTAGCATTCTATTCTATTCTATTGTAACTAATGACACTCGTTATGTCATTCATTTAGTATCTCAAGATTTTTGGAAATTTACTACTATATATATTCAATTTATTATTCTTTAGATATTCAATTTATTATTTTTGTTATAACTAATTCACATTGTCTACAAACTAGAAACTAAAAAAGCTTTAGACAACATGAAGTCTTATCCTCGAAAGTATTAGCTCAATCCAATGTTTTTTCCTGAACAAGAACACTATCACAAGTTATGACCAATGTTCCGAAACCAACACCCTCTGCCACACTGGAACCTAACATTACGTAATCTTAAAACATACTACATAATATTTTAAAGTTGTTAAAACTTTAAACTATCAAATGAGTAAATTACACAAATAGTCCATCCGGTAAGTCAATTTTACTTTTCGTCCCAATTCTTTAGAAATTACATTTTTGGACTCAACTGTTTGATCAACCGTGCAAATGAACCAGCATTGAATTTTTAAAAATGACCATTTTGTCTTAAATAGACAGCCATCAACCAATCAATTCAATTCATTTGCGACCTATCGCGATGGGCCGATGGCAACACCAATCTAACCTTGATGATCGTTTTGTTCGTGAGAATCAAACAGGTATCCCCAAGGGATACCCATGAGCTTGTCAAGTAATGAGCAACAGGTACATGACGGGTATAAGACCAAGTATGGGATACGAGATCGGGCTGGAATTGCCAATACCCAACTCATTGTCTTCTAGTCTTAATGGTGTATTGCACAATTCACAAACTGCACTACTGTAACTTTGCAAATGAAAGGATTCACAGCATAAAATCTAAACCTACTGCACTTCTTTCAATTTCACAGCTAAAAAATAAAATCAACCATCTCCTACTTACTTAATCTGGAAGTTTTCCCTGTTTCTTTCCCATTTCTTTGCAGCTTCTTTCATGTTATCGATCGCGACATCGCTCTGCAACTTTGCACTAACCATATCTTGAAGGAGCTTCTTCGCTTCATCAATCGATATCTTGCTCTGATCAAACAAATCCGATTTCTGTTTGACCAATATTTCTCGGGTCAACTCCTTTTTACGCAGCTCATCTTTCAACCTAAGGATATCCGCATCCACTTTGGTTATCTCGGACTCAAATTCTGTATCTTTCTCCTGCCATTCCTGCAAAACCTTGAGATTGTCTCCTTGTTGCACTTCCAATGCAATGTTTGTTTGAATATTTGTATGACACGTTTTCCACTTTCGGCAGGCGGATTCGAATTCGATGTTGAGGGCCTCGATAACTCTGCCTTGACACTTGGGAAGCTTGTGGAGGTTCTCCGTCAAGATTTTGATGCAAGATTTAACTTTTTGTTCATCGGGTGATTTGACTATGGATTCAAAGTCTTTTTCCAGAAGCTGAATGAGGGTTTGCTTTGCATTTTCAGCTTCTTGATCAAGAGGATTGCCTTGAGGAGTGTAGAAACTGTTTGGTGAAGTTAGCATAGAAAGCACAGATGAAACCTCCCTTAAATCTGCACATATATCTTGAGGACGAATCGAGATGGCGCTTTGTAGGGAAGTTGTTTCGTCTCCCTAGTAGAAAAAGAAAAAAAAAGAGTGTTTTATAAACATTATATCTTGGTCCATAATATTTTTATGAAAAAAGTATTAGTTTTTATAAAGCATTAAAGCGGTTTAAATTTTTGTGTATTACAAGAACTGAACAAGATCAAATATAAAAGAAAACAAGAAAATACAAAAGGTTCCGTTTGAGGCAGCTGATTATATGCTTAATGTTCCCTATTTTAGTCACATCATTTTGTGGATTAGTTCTTACTCATCAGCATGTTGTAATTAAACTTTAATCAATAAGATAAGCCTTGAAATTACTTTCATATTAGATTCACTTCAACTTCTTAGAATTAGTCCCTTTCAACTCCGAGAATTTGTAATATTGCCCTTTTTAAATCTGTAACTTATAAAACAGCAACTGGACTTTCAAGAATTGTTTAACAGACCCTTCACTTCTAGCTTATCAGAACATAATCACATATGCTGCATTTAGTAGATTTGAAGGGAAAATAGGATAATAGGGCAACCAACTCTGGTCAAAATTCTGTTTTGGGTAGCCTATTTTTTTTGCCATTTAACTTCGAAAATTTCAGGTCATGGTAATTTCCAGCCGTGTCAACAGGTAACCGTTATCTAATCGCACCGTCAGTGCCATTCAACGCCATGTTGATTTAGTTAACATGGTTTTGTCTAAAACTTTTTTAAAGTAACTCAGTGAAAGAAACTCGGTCACCCAAATTAGAATTTTGACCACCTTTTGGCAATTAGCCATTTGCAGAATGAATAAGAAAAGTTTAAAGAAACTTAATTCTATCTAGAGATTTGTTCATAAAAACAGAATGTTCAACTGTGTCAGGATGACCAGGGTCAACATGGGGATTAATTATTATATCAAGTAAATATATTGTTTCCATATTAAGTTAACTCTATACATAGGTATTAGAATAGGTTAATTGTTACGCTTGGTTTGATAAGAAGTTAAAAACATTAAACTTAAGAAGCAGCAAAAGACAACCCTGCCTGTCAGATCATATGTTCATATGAAATTACTTTCTGTTCGTTTTGCTGTTGCAACACGACATTTGTACCATAGTTGTCAAAAGCGCGCCTAGGCGCACCAAGTGCGCTGCGCCCTGTGAGGCGCGCGCCTAGGCACTGAGGCACACTATCAGGGCTGATTTTCCGGCCAAATTCAAGGTAAAAGTTGCATAAACCTCTAAAACATCCTAAATGAGTCATGAACAAGTCCTAAACAACCCTAAAACATCCTAAAGTAGCCCTAAACAAGCCTAAAACATCTCTAGAATCCCTAAAAAATGTATTTTATACTATGCATCTAATTATAAAAAGCCTTGTTTTTTATGCGCCTTGCGCTTAAGCTCCGGGCTCGACCTATGCGCCTAGGCGCTCTGACAACTATGATTTGTACAGACCGAACGTGTTTTCATGGTGTCAATGCCTTTTTCAGGGTTAACATTTAGCCTCTGAAGATCATGATTATTTGCCATACATTCAGGTAAATCATATTAACACAGGGAAACCATGTTTAAAATTCTATATTACCATCCATAGACCATTAAGTTGAAGTTAGTAGAGATAGAAGTGCCAAACATAAGCCTATTTCTCTAAAGTGTTGCACCTCAAGAGGCCAAGCTAGATATATGTACAATCAATGAAAAGGAAGGGAGAATAATACAGATCTTAACTTAGAACCTTCATCTCAAGATACTTACAGTTATCTGACTAATATATAAAAGATGTTCGAACATACTAGCATACTACTTACTATAACTTATAAAACTATTTTGTATAAGACGAGACAAATGTCTCATATGTATGCGATAAAGATTTGAAGATAACATTTAAGAAAGATTCATCTCGTGAAAAAGATCTATTCTCAGCACTGTCATGTAAAAGTAAAACACTACCTCATTTGTCCTAGGGTGTTGTAGACCAAAAACCTTTGTTTGCTCTAGACTTCTATGATTTCTAGTTTGGAATAGCTTGTCATTCCCAGTTGCATTCCATATAGCAGGGTTAATTTGTAAAGATTTATTTTTTAATCAAGTATAATATTTAAAAGTAACTTTAGTGTATTATAAATTTAATCAATAAAAGTGTGTTCAACTCCGCCACCTTTTAAACGTAACTTAGACCAAATAATTAGGGAAGAAGATGACAAGTAAATAAGTAATAGGAAATTTTGACAAAACAACTGGTCAAGAACATACTTCTTCATATGCATTTCTAAGTTATCACCAACAATTTCCATGTGATAGTAGTTTCTGTCGTTAGAAGGTTCCATGTGATAATAGTTTTTCTTTTGGCATAAGTTTTAGAATCCCCAACAATTAACAGAATGTATCTGATCAAAGAATATTTCATTGAAATTGACCATTTACCAATTAAACGACATTTATACCAAAAAAGTTACCTGGTTCTTATTTCCGTTTATTGCTACAATCTGAAGTCTTGCTGCACGCTCTTCTTCAGTTATGTTCTCATGACAATTCTCATTTCCATGAACAGATTTGCTACTATCTCCCTGTTTTCTAACCAGGTTTCCACTGTCAGCTTGTGAACTAGTTTTCTGCTGGATGAAATTCGAATTACAAAAAGGTACATAAAAGGAGAGAACTGTAAAGCAAGAAAAGACTAATCCAGTCCAATATCAATAACTGTTTTGTTCTCATTGATGGTATAATAACGACTGACTACTATATGTTTAAGGCTTTGCCAGTTTGACGAATCACAAACTTATAATTTGGTTAGACCATTCGACAAATTAACATACTTGCTTCACAAACTGAACATTCTTGTCTAATTTACAATCAATTATAATTTAATTAACGATATTGAAATGGATTTTTTTGCTACTTACTAAAAATCCCATCAAAGGAAACTAAGCAAACTGAACTGTTACATAAGAAATCTAGTTTGACGTAGGACATTTAATTGCTGATGGGTTAGGACTTAGGACGTTTAATATAATTTGACAAACAGTCTAATCAAGTGCTAAGTCTGTGCAACTAACATAAGAACGGAGGCCAAAAATCACCAACCAGATATAGAAAACAGGCACATGATGTAGAAGAGGTCACTGGGGTATTTATATTTGATATATTACAATAAAAAAATCATAGCGCAAGAAGTGTCTTTAGTTATTAGTGAATATCATATGCTGATATGAGATTACATATTTCAAGTATCGTCATGCTAAACAATCCATTGGATAGGAGTAATATACATAGAAAAAGACCTGATTCACATCGGCATGTGTCTCACCAACATTTCCATATTCAGCAACGAATCCATCATCTTCTTCAACTTTAACTGTCCCTAGACTGGTGACAGGACCTGGACCGTTATCCTGGGACATAAATTTGACATACATTGAAATAGTGAACTTTGGAGAAGAACAATGAAGGAAAGAGACACAAACATCTAAAGCAACTAATAATTTGGAGTCTTAAATAGCATAAAATATTTGTTAGTTAGCCTGTTTCACACATATGCCCCTCCCTCATAAATTTACAACAGTATTCATACATGACAAAAGAAATAGAAAACTTAAAAACAATAACCTTAGGACTCTGAAGTTTTGCCCTGCGATTAATTTCATCTTCATAGCACTTGATAGCTTCCTTTATAGCTCTAGCCTTTTCAGGCAACTTCTGCTCAAGGATTCCAACGTTCCGTTTATTCATCCAAATAAACTCCACCAATTCCCTATCTGTCTTGGACTTGAGGCTATCCACCATAACAGACTTCAACTTCTTTGCAGCCCTAACCTCATCTGTCATCTCATCACTAGACCTACTAGTGTCGGTGCATGAGACGGATTCGCTTGGGTTAAACTGAGTTAAGGGCTGTGGACAACACTTGCGTAAGTGTCTCCTCATCGTAGATGTACCTGAATTTGGAGCAGTAGCGTACACTTTGTTACACGTCGTGCACCTGGTTTTCGGTGACCCGTCTTCCCCAATTATCTTCTCGAAATAAGCCCACACATAAGCTCTCGAGCGTTTCTTACCAGATGAACTTTCATCATTTCCTTGATTAGTAGCAACCAAATTCTTATCATTACCTTTGCCAAGATTAACATCCTCAGTCACCATTTCTGCACGAAATGAGAAAAAACTCATAGCACATTAGGTAAAAGTGTAAAACCCTAATGCTATTCCCATTTCCTGTTTGTAACAAAAAAAAAAAAGTATGTAAGATAATGTATGAAACTTGCTAAACCTAACCAGTTATCCTCAAAGATGGAGACTTTTATCAAACACTTTAACTAATCTTATTATTTCACCCTAAAATCAACCACAGTCCACAAGTTTCAATCAGAAACATTTCTAAAACAATTCATCGAAAAATCAACTAGGTTTAAGTTGCACAAAACCACTTCTTAATTGAAGTTGTGGAGTTCATTCGACGACGACTAAAAAGGTACACTTATATAGCTTGTTACTCATTTCAAACTCTTAGAAAATTTACAGTAGAGTAATAGGTAAATTGGCAACAAGCTGCGCCGCAACCCCCTTTTGAATAGCAAAACTGATCCTGCTAGAAACAAAGCTACGGTTCTTCGACGTCAAGAAATTGTTGTGCACGACTCATTGCACTCTTTTTAGGAAAACGACAGCTTCGGGGGCAAGGGACCCAAATGTATCAAGGGCAAGAGACCCTTAAAATTGCTACATATCATAGTTATCAAAGGCACTAGGCGCGTAGGCCTCGCCTGGGTCCTAGGCGAATGGCCCAAAAAAGTGAGGGCATGAGAAAAAAAAGCGCATTTAATGAAAAAAATAAAAAAATATATTATGTATTAGAATAATACTATTCTTCAAATAGAATAAACAAAAGCTATTACATAACATTTAATATCATCTAACTAATACCAAAAGTTCTAAAGATAGTGAAGATTTAAATGAAATTTCAAAACTTGAAAGTCCTAAAGTTCTAAAAATTCTAAACCGGATCAGAGTTTTTGGATGAAAGTTGCTTAAATCGCTATTGTGGAATTACTTATAGTAGAAAAGATCAATAATTTTGCATTAAATAATAATAATTATTAAACACAATAAATTGACATTTAGCGTGCATGGAGAGCCAAAAGGCGGGCGTAGGAACCAAAAGCGCAAGTAAAGGGCCTTGCTTGGAAAATGCGCATAGGCGCATGAAGCGAGGGCTTTTAATAACTATAACTATGCTACATATAACAAAACAAAAATTTCATATAGAAAATGCACACAGTGATTTCGCACATTTCATACGTTGAAAATAAAAAGAAGCAGTAAATAATATCTGAAATTTGCAAAACCTAAACAGCTATTCACAAACTAACTTAGAGGGTGTTTGGGATTGAGTTTCAAAACTGCTTATTGACTTATTGGCTTTTTGAAAAAGCCAATAAGTCAATAAGCTGTTTGTGTAACCCAAAAGCACTTTCTGTTTTGACTTTTGGCTTTTGGCTTTTAAGGGTGAAAAAGCTGTTTTTGAAAAGTTAGAAATCCTGGCTTTTAGCTTTTGGCTTTTGACTTTTGGAAAAAAATTACAAATGTACCACTCATACAACCAATATTCGCAATAAGTTACGCGAAACACTTAAAAAATAATAATTTATTGACTTTTTGACGTTTCTCATCTCAAAAGCTAATCCAAACACTTTTTTTAAAACTCCTTTTCAAAAAGTCATAAGCCAATAAGCACTTTTGCATCTCCAAACTCAATCCCAAACACCCTCTTATTATTATATCAACCTAAATAAAGTCCATAAGTTTTAGGTTTCACAAAACCTTTTCTTAACTAACAATTGCTTAAAATAAGGAAACAAAGATATCATATATGAAATGCATATAATCATTTAGCATATTTTAGACGTTTAATTGGATTGGAAAATGAAAAAAAAAATAGTGAACAGTAAAAAATAAATAAAAAACATAGAATTGGGGTGAAGAGTTAATAATAATAATACCTTAATTAATTAATGAATTAGTTGATCGAAGAAAGAGGAAGTGTTTTAGGGTGAGGAAAGTAGGTGGTCTTACGGTGGTCTTACGGTGGTCATGTGAGGAGGGAACCAACGAAATATGTGTTTGGGTTAGGAATATGGTCAACGGAGTGCGTGTTCTCTTGCACTAGCTGACTAGCATATTGAGCATTTTTATCACGGTTAGGGTTTCTTAGGTAGCCCTTAATTAGGTTTTGAACCATTAAGCTCTGAATAAATTAACATTCAGCTATTTGTTTCAACATAAAAAAAAAGCTCTGAATGGAATGGTTAAGAGCTGAATCATTCAGACTTTATGCATAGCTGAACCATTCAGCACTTAATCATTCCGGGCTGTTTGGTTGATTAAGTGCTGAATCATTAAGAGCTCTGAATGGTTAAGATGTCTTAATAGTTAAGTGCTGAATCATTAAGTTGGACCTCTTAATGGTTAGTTTTCTTGTCCACATTGATATGAGCGTTTCGTTAAAATTCAGCCTAGTTCAGTGCTTAATGATTCAGTGCTTAATGGTTCAGCAACATCCCAAGTCTTAATGATTCAGACTTAACAATTCCATTCAGAGGCTGAAACAAACGCGCTGAATGCTGAATCATTCAGCACTGAATGGTTAAGAGCCTCATTAAGAGACTACCAAACAGCCCCTCGGAGTCTCTTAACCATTCATACCTCTTAATGATTCAGCACTTAATTAACTAAACAGCCCCTTAATTACCAACATGGTCCATCTGGTTTGGGCCAATATAGCACTTCAGTTCAAACTTTTAAAAATTGCTTTAACAGAAACAGTCCACTGACTTAACGAGGTAACTCAACCTCGTTAAGTCAGAGGCAAAATAGTCAAGTCACTTCTAATATAATATTAATTTATTAAAAGGAAGATGAGAATGGGGTGGGAACCGGATTCAAACCCGAGACCTAAGCCTGGTCTGAAACAACAAACAAAAGACCCAACCACCTGGGCTACACGTTTCTTGGCTGTTTCTTTTGTTTTCAAAAAGTTTTTAACTTATAAACCGAATGAATCATCTTCTCCAATTAAGAGCCCTAGAAACTTCATCTTCCCTATAATTCCAGCTTGTCTCTCACGTGCTCTTGCCTTCAATTTATCACTATCAGACATGGAAGTGTTGTTATTTGCATCACTGCTAGGCTTGGATTGAGATAGCATATTCACAACTTCAGGTGCTAATTTTTGCAATTTTATTAAGCATCCAGAATCCAGCTCAGCAAATTTCTGAAGAAGTTTCTTGATCAAAGAAGAGAAGGTCAAACCCACCAGATTCCACAAGATTGTAAACATAATCCTTTCGATTTATCGTCATTATTGACACAAGAAGTGATAATAAGCTTTGACTTTCATATTCATCATTAAAACCTGCGGATATTCCTTCACCAGCAAAGGCTAAAAGAGGAATAGAATTATCCATATCACCACATTGGATCTACACTTAGGGTTCTAGGGCTTTTAATTGGGAAGATGATTCAGTCAGTTTATAAGTTAAAAACTTTTCAAAAACAAGAGAAACATCCACGAAATGTGTAGCCCAGGTAGTTGGGTCTTTTGTTTGTTGTTTCAGACCCGACTTAGGTCTTGGTTTCGAATCTGGTTCCCACCCCTTTCCTATATTTTGTTTTCTTCCTTTTAATAAATTAGCATTACATTAGAGATGACTTGATTATTTTGCCCTGACTTAACAAGGTTGAGTTAACCCCGTTAAGTAACTGGACTGTTTTGGCCTATTTCTTCAGAAGTCAGGGACTGTTCAAGCAATTTTTAAAAGTTTGGACTGGAGTGGCATATTTGCCCAAACAACAGGGACGTTTTTGGTAATTAACTCATTTTTATTATTAGGAAAAATTACAAATTTCGTCATTTAAGTTTGAATCGTTTTTCAATTGATACCCTTTAGCTTTTAAAATGATGAGAATTATCCTTAACGAGTCAAAATCTTACACCCACTGTCGTTAAGCACTAATTGTAACATCGCGATTTTTCCCTAATTTTTGAATTAACAAAATCACCACTATGCCTATATTATACCTCTTTTGTACAAGTATAATCATGTCTAAAATTTTCTTTTGGTTATTTCAAAACATTCTTATATAATATGGATATTTTAAAGTTGGTATAAATTCAAAACGTATACAAAATTTCCCCCGATAAACTATCTATTTTTATCCTTTTAGTGATTTTATTTATTTATAATAATAATAATAACAATAATAAAAATATCAAACATTTTAGATTTTTTTAAAAAAATTAATGAACCTAGACATAATACCATCCAGATTCACTATGAATCTGGACATATAGTATGTCCAGATACGTTCCAGACGCACCGCCATCAACCGATACCAATTGACGCGCCTAATCTCAATTTTTGGAAACAAATTCGAATGATTGATGACCGACACAATCATCCTCGTCAGTTTCACTCGCAATTACTCCAAATCGTTCCTAAATCGAGCCATTATACGCGTTTATTATTAAAGGCTTAGTAAACTTTCCAAAACGATAAATCCGTATGTTAAACTATAAATTAGACCCTTCATTAGAACCTAAACCCGCCGACTATCACCACCCCACTCTCAATTTCTGTGAAGAATTCATTTTTAAGCAAGATTAGTTTGCGTTTGACTTTGTGGGTTGACTACCAATTCAAATTCGATTCATACCTGGAAATACTTGACAACGTTTGGACCACATTTATTCTATTACAAGGAATTGATGCTTTGCTAAGGTGAGTTTACATAGCCCCTTTTTACTGTATTACATTTTTGGGGTGAAACATGTTTAAACATTTTATACACTAGCAATTACTCATTCTTACATTATTGAAACTTGTGATTCAATTATACTATCATTTACTCATTCTATCATTTGATTGTAACAAAAAGACACAGTACAATCATTAACATTGATCAAGTCGCCTGTTTAGATTATAGCGCTATAGGTCTGACATACCCATCCCCCCGCATAAATTCAGGGATGATCGAAAACAGTTACACTTTTACTAACTTGCGAGTTAGGTCTCAGTCGACACAAGGTTTGATTGTACAAAAGATGCATTGTTACATGTCGGACTCATACTCTATCATTATACAACTGTGATTGTTGTACAAACTATTGTTATCTATTATATTCAAAAACCTATGTATTCTCACCAACTATTTATAGTTGACCCCCCCCCCCCATCTTTCCATCTTAACATGTTTCAGGTTTTTTTGTATGCTATTGGAAGTTGTACAAGTCTTGGAACACGTAGGAGCTTTGGACCTAGTTTATATTAATCAACTTTTGTAATCATTACTTGTAAGACAAATTGTAAATTGTTTAATATTATTCAACTTTCATTTTAGTACCATGATCTATTGAACAATCACTACTACGTGACACCTCGATGTTTCCGCCATCGGTTGGGGTGTTACACTAATCAGGTTAGATTTTAACGTTAAAATAGGTCACGTGAGGGACATGTGAGCGTAGATCAGTCAATTCCCTTCTCCCTCTTTATCTTTCATGTTTAAACCTCCTGATCCACACCAAAATCTAGGGTTCTTCAACCAACCCAAATTAGGACAAAATTCTCAATCACAATCATGGACCCTGTATACTGCCATTGTGGAAAAGAAGCAATCGTGCGTACATCATGGACAAGTAGGCACCTATGTCGACACGTTTATGCTTGTCCTAACCAAGCAATTTCCACTCAATTTTCTGAATTTGCAAGCTGATCTGATCTTACATCCGATGGATTTTTTTTGTTTAAATTAGTGATCACGATGTGGATTTATTGGATGGTGTGATCAACTGAAGTGCCACAGTTGTACAAACATCATACCCAGTCTCTTAAAAGTCAAAGGAGACGTTGGTCCACTCATCGTCAGACACGTCAGCGAGCCCACGTGATGTTCGGCACACGCGCCGCGCGTGCTCCACTCGCCTGATGGTTAGTGTTTTGGTCAAAAATTACTAAGTAGAAATAATTTTGTATTCCAAATTAGAAATGGTGAGGTAGAGTGCTATAAGTGTGAATCAAGTTTGTAATCTAGTTATATTTCGAAAATGGTTAATCAGGATGCAAAAGAAATAAATATATGATAACTATGCTCGGGATGGCAAAGGTATGGTTCAGGATGGACAGTTATATCCTGAGGATGTAAGTGTTGGCAGATTCAAGGAACAAGTAGGTAAAGCATTAAAACACAAAGAACAACACTTGATCTACGAGGAAAGCCATTGATCAGTTGTAGATCGCCGGCATAAAACCTCGGGAGGAGACTAGGCCCCTGCCTTGTTTGTTAATATTAATGTGGTAAAAAGAATTACAACTTTGGATGAATGAGTAGACGAGTGATCTAAGATTACAATGATTTTGTGAGTATTCTAAGTAGCTGGGTGTGTGTGTATAGCTCTAGTGATAGCAATGTGTCCTATACTCGTCCATCATTCCCATTTATATAATACAAGAAAGTAAGTTCCGAGAAACGACTTGGAGCGGGGCATTATTATTAGTCTTGGTTTGGTTATGGGGCTCACGGGATTGCTCATCATTTGTAGGAGCTAGCTACTCCTTACAAAGGCCACAAGTAGTGCAGGTTTCGCACATGGTCGTAAAATGTAATGTCGAATCGGCAAGATCCTAGTATATTTACGGGCAACCTTGGTGGGCGCTAGGGCCGGGATTGGTGGTCCCTCCTTGTCTTGTTTGTCCCTATTCTTTAGGTCCAGTCCTTGTTTTGATTGGCCAACGGGTTAAATTGGAGGTCTTGTCGACGTCCCTTGATTTCGATCCTAGCTAACTTAATGAGCTTTCTTCGACATTACCTCTAAGGTACGAACACGGAAGAGCTCGAACTCCTATTCATGAGTGTAATTTGACGTAAACCCTCGCAGCGGATAGGAACGGGAGACGAAAACTTCCTTGAATAGTAGTTATGTGCCTCCGCACAAGTTCTTCCAAAGGAGCGGGCGTACGAGGATGCACTGCCTATCAAAGAGAGAAATGTCGAGTACGATGCGTGGAAAGTTATACCCGGAACCCAGTGAAGACCTAGGGTGCGTCCCTGCAAGACCAGTGCGTTTTGAGAACAGGACCTGTGTGGATCAGATATGAGACTCGTGGCCCGTGTGCTACTGTGTTGTTCTCGATCTAACACATGCCCAAGTTGTCTTCAAGGGTCGAGTATTTTTCTTCTCCTTTTGGAGGACGGAATCGAAGTTGCTGAGTTAGGAAGCTTGATCATTGTTATCTCGAAGGCTCAATAGCCCTCGTTTGAATCGACAATATTGGTTGTTCCCATGCAGTCGTGGACTGGTTGCGAAATCATCATGCCATATTGCACATCCGCGAGTCATAGGGCTTTGCTAAATTTCGATGATGTCGAAATTTCGGCCACTAATCACGACCGTGGCATCGTTTGCCAGTGTTATGATGACGGCGTGCAGTGGAACAACAAGCCCCAGTCGGCGTTTGGCTATGGAACCACTCGGAAGTGCATATGATTAACCCATGGGAAGCCACTGCGCGATGTATTAAGTGTTCAAGTATGGTTCAACACCCTTTGCAATAGGTCCGGATCGTGTTCCGTAATTGTCAAATGTCACAAGACGCTTTTTGCTGACATTGACATCCCCCTCGAAAATCAAATAACGGACTGCTGGACGTGGTCACGTTATTCTGCTAAATTAAATTTACCTATGGGACGACAATTCCATTGCTCTTGTTGCAAAAACGTTCGCCACCCTCGTCACGATAATGAGACTAGTTGTCTCTGTGGGGTGACAATTGATGCGAAGTGTTTTCCATCAATCCCCATAGATACTGAGACATTGCGTCCCCTCGTCACGGTGATTTATAAACTAAGGTTGCGAAATCCATTCGTTATGGACAATGTGACCTGTCTAATCCCTTGTCGTATTTCGATACTCCCACTGCGTGACCTATCAGGAAGAAAGCTCATTGGCCTCGCTTAGGTAGCGGAGAGGCATTTCAGTTGATTTGTCTAAGGCTCTCGCCGAGCCTGTTGTTGCTCTTGTTATTGATCTATGGCTCAAGTAGATTCCGATGTTTTTGCTAAGTGTGTAGCCCTTGCTGAGTTTGTTGTTGTCAGTAATTCTGTAACACTTATCGGGCTTGATGCCGTTGTCTCCATGTCTCTTGTTGAGCTTATTGGTGTCGTTGTCTCTGTAGTCCATGATGGGCTTGATGTTGTTGATGTATTTGAGGCTCCTGCTGAGGTTACTGTCATTGACTTGGACGTCTCTATGACCGTTGCCAAGCTGCAGTGACCATGTTTGTTTCAGGGTGGAGTTCATTGTTGTTAACTCCACTTTCTTTGAGACTTTTGTTGAACCCCTCGTTACTATTCCTTGGGCTCCTTCCCGGTCTAATATTGTTAATGGTTTCAGCCTTAGGTTGAGCCTGTCAATATTGGTGTTGCCATCATTTCAGTGACTTATATCAACCTTGAAATCGCTCTCTCTATGAACAATATCGGCTTGAGTAGTCAGCTCAGGTATGGGGAACCCATCGTTCCCATTTCTGTTATGATTACGGATACCTTGTTGACCTAATCGTTCCTACCATTGAACCTATGGAGGATAGGTTTGAGGTCGAAGGCATGGATACAAATCCCGCCCCCACAAGTGATCTAAGACGCACGGAGATGCGTGCTCACCATAACGGAGCTCTCTGTTGATGTGGACTGTGGATTTTCCATATTGAGCGTCATATTGTCATGTGCATTCATGCTGTTGTGTTACCCCCAGCAATTGCGCATGCTTGTAGTGCATTATTTTTGCCGATTGCGTATCCATGTTGTTGCGTTGCATTATTGACGATGCATTTCTGTTGTTGTGCTGCTCCTGCAGTAGTGTAGCCTTGCTGTCATGTTTCTCTGTGTCATGCGGTTCCTGTTGCAGTGTTACCTGGTTGACATACTTCTCTGTTGTCGTGTTGTTCCTGTGCGATGTTCCCTTATTGATGTGTTTCGTGGAGGTATTGCTGCGACTGTTGGATTACCTTGATGACGTGATGACTTGCTGTTTGCTTAGCTCTTAGTTCTCTCGGGATGGAGACATCACCTAGGCCCCTCGTTGCTGTCATTGTTCTGTTTGTTTGATTGTGTAATGCCAACATTCATTATGTAGGATTTTGGGTGTCCAACGGACTTTCTGGAAGTCATACCAAGACACTCTAGTTTGAGTGTTAGCTCATGTATTCCACTGAATCTCGTGATTATCTGGGTAATTGACCGAATCATGTGTCGACCCTTGATATGCTCACTCAGTCAAGATCTTCACATCTTCAGAATCTAAGGCATCAGTGATGCCATGTCCAGCCTTAACCTTTTACGCGCAATATGGTCGACTAGCGATCGGCTATGCAAACCATTGTTGATAAGAAATCCCGGGATCCACACATGACGAGACGAGGATCGTCTTCGTGATAAGGGATTTCGAATACGTCTCAAACCTGAAGGTATCGAGTAATTGTGAGCGATATTATGACCCATACCCTTAGGACTAGTAAGAGTTGAAGGACTCAATTCATTATTTCTCATCCCAGTGGATTTGTTTGACGACATATGTGTCGGCGTGTCATACTGATGATTATGGAAATACCAGGGCGGACCCACCCATGGCGTGTGCATTGGTGGAGTCCCTGGTACATGATCTCGAAGGTTTTGTGAAACCCTGAATCCAAAAGGGCGTGTAGCATTGTTTACTCTATAAAGGCGCTACCTTACCTTGTTGAGGTGATTGATATTGTATTTCCTCTGATGGCAGGTTCGTCTTGTCCTGGCATTGTTGCTTATGTGCTTGGGATGGTGTAACCCTTTCGAACTTGGGTCGATAGTGGTGTTCCTAGTTATCCTTTAGTAGCATTG
Organism: Ambrosia artemisiifolia; assembly: GCA_032199755.1. Classification (NCBI taxonomy): domain Eukaryota; kingdom Viridiplantae; phylum Streptophyta; class Magnoliopsida; order Asterales; family Asteraceae; genus Ambrosia; species Ambrosia artemisiifolia. The sequence goes on from CM063519.1 coordinate 33,982,071, forward strand.
CTCGCGCTAGAGCAAAAATCCCTTGTCTTTGACAGACACTATTCGAGACACTATAGTAATGTGAGCAGTCAGGTCAGTGCGTATGGTACCTGACTAATCAAGATGAGCTTGAAAGCTTACATATTGCGCCATATGTGTGATTATCCGAGTCGTTGAATGGGATGCCTTATGGGAAGGCTCCAGACTATCGCTTGTGGTGCGATCGCAGACGTTCGTTTGTTTGTTTTAAGTAACGACTTTGGCGCATGAAGCTCTCAAACCCAAACGTGAAATCTATGTCCAGTGCATGCATCTATGACTCGATCTCACATTTTACCTCGAAAGACTCCGAAAGGATGGAACCTTCGGTGAATGAGGGTTCCGGTTTCAGGACTCATTTCACTCAAATCTCTGCATGAGATCTGATAATCAGTGCAAGGGCGTGTGGCCTGTATTATTCAGAATTGACTCACTGGTTGCTAATGACGATAAGACATCAGTGCCCGTAAGGCACATCTAACAGGACAGGTACTGGATAGCCTTGTTTTGGGTGGCTACCAATTCTCTGTATACCGTTTCGATGGAGACCAGCGTGTCAAGATGTTGTTGAAACCCTGTCCCCTGTTTGTTGCGGCAACCATGGCATGATGATTCATATTCATCATGCTTGTGTTGACTTATCTGAAGAGGTGAAGTGAGCCTCTAGTCATTTGTGTTTAAGTCGACTTTTAATTCTCGTGGATTGTGGAATCGTACGGCCCGGGTGTCGTATATACACTGCTTACTGTCAGGGAGCTGAGGGGTGAAAACGGCGCAAAATTTTTTGACCCCCATCAATCCCTACTAGATGCCATAGTGCCATTAACCATAATTGCTCAGGTGGAAAGTAGCAATTCAGTACCTAGAGGATTCTACGGAAATAAAGTCCCATTTTGAATATAGTTGTTCGGTTGACAAGAACCTAGTATATTTATCTTAATGGGGAGATAAATATACGGTAAAGGGAGTCAAGCCGAAGGATAATAAAATGGAATACCCGACGAGGTTTCCAAGGGACTTTTATGACCATTATGTGGTACAGTAAGATCACCTGTTTGACATCACCATGACACCCGAGGTGTCCCGTGGTCGGATGTGACCCAAGTGATGGTTGATTGTTGTTTGGAACCCTCTCACTCCATACTCATCCGTAGCTCCGAGATGAGGCATGTGGATAGCTACCTATACTCTCGGAGAGTCGTGGCTAGACACTGGATTGCCGACTTACATTATATCGGATTGTAGTAGTCGTTCCGCCTCAAGTTCGACAAACTTTGTACACAGGCATGTGATACTCTATTTGCAATGAGTATGGCTTGTCAATCTCGAACTAATTGAACGTACTTGACGGAACTGCTTCGCGTTGACATGATTGATGTCCGTGGCACATCGAATCCATAAGCATCATCACCAAAATTTCCTATGTGATAGGAATTATCATCTCAGTGTTCGGGGTGTACTACTCAAAGCCCTTGGAGGGCATACGTGTACTTCTCCAGTACGTCGAATGACATACGGAGATAGATACATAACCTGGTTTGAGTTATTCGAGAGATGGCCAGTAAATCTTGCAGTTTAGAGACTGCTTGGATGAGAAGCGAACCTATTAAGAAGTCATACCAACAAGGCGTAGGCCTTAAGGACTTCGAACTAATAATAGGTTTAGACTGAGAGTCATACTCTGGGAGAGTGTTGGTAAGCATAGAAATTATAGTAGGCCAAATTCTTGATGCTCCAGTGGCACGGAGATATCGATCAAAATTGGTCTCGTGATGATCAAGCTCAAACTATTGCAAGAGCTTAGTGGGACTCTTGATGAATCCCGTAAGATGTGTCAGATTGGGAGGTCCCAGAGCTTAGTCATAGCTAGACCGTGATATTGTGTTTATTAGAACACTAAGAGTGAACCTGAGTTCACCTAGGAGAGAGGAGATCTCGTGAAGCGCAAACACCCCACCATGTTCAAGGATACTATTGTAATGGATAACTTGAACTGAATTCCGAGACGGAATTCTCTTAACGGGGGGAATGTAACATCCGACAAAAACCGATGTGATTCCGTACGTAATTAGTATATGTAATTAACGGTTTAAGTGCATATTTAAATTAATTGGATTAATTTAGCCGTAGAGAATAGCAATTTCCCATATAATGCATAGGAATGCATACGTTTAATGGTGAAACATGATAGGATCATGTGCGAATAAACTTATCCGGTATGGACGTTGGTGATTACCCGGTAAAAATTAAATACACAAAAAGAATCCTGGACACCCAGGATATAAAATAAAGGGTATTTTCATGAAATATAATGTGTTTTGGAACTCCAAAACCATGAATAAAAACTCTAAATACAAATCTCCCGGTAACGAATAAAGTGCGCGTACCGCACCCGGTACACGTATAACTTATAATTTCACCCAACAAAAGCCTAACTAACCGACCAGCACTTAAACTAGGCTATATTTAAGGGTTATTAGAGGCTATTTTAATGTCCAGGTAACGCGTGATTTAAATCCGATTAAAACCCGAACTAAATAATAAACTTGTAACTAGATTTTAGTAGATATTTTGTGGGATGGACCCCACAAAATCTACTCCCCAAATCAGCCCCAAATCCCCACCATATCTCAAATATTTTGTTGTACAATTAGAAAGATTTGGGAGGATTATATGTATGGTGCATGGATTTTTTTTTATAAGACTTTGTACTTGTAAATCTTCTACAAATATCAACAATTTACATATTCTTTCAACATAAAAATCCCTTGTTGCTTGCTTCCTTTGGCCGTAGGTTTACAACCCCCCCACCATAAGTTCCATTTTCAATATTAAACATCAAAATCCATTCATTCCTTACATAAATCGGCCAAGACAATCCTCCCCATATCCATTAAGATTTCTTAGTACCATTATTCCAAGATTTAAGGGATTTGAAATCCAAAGTTAGATCTTATTTGATCTTGGATGAATATATAAAAGATCATGAGACAACAACACTTGATAAAACAAATGAAAAAACTTCTTCTTCTTTCATCTAAGTGCCGTGAGATACCACACACACACACATTTCTTTTTTTTCCAAGTTTAAAGTCTACAAAGTTACTCACAAAACATCCATCATCCAAACCCCCCATTGTGTGTTTCAAGCTAGGAGCTTAACCACATAGGAAGAACACACTAAACTCCATCAAAATCAAGCATTGTTAGCTTCCCTAGCCTTGTGCTAGTTGTAAGTATTCTTGATCTTGTTTTTATCTTTAAAAGTTTATGTTTATCATCTAGAAGCAAGTTGTACAAGGGGTTAACTTGATAAAGCTCTACATGATAAAACATATGATTTAAAGACCAAAATGGTGTTATAATGGTGTATAGGGGGCCGAAAATATTGGTGATGGATGTGTATTATTCTTGTAGTTTTATAAAGTTCCTAAAGACTAAAGAAAATGGTGATTTAAATATAACTTGTTATTAGAACTTGAATGAGCTTAAAAATAGTTTTAATCATCTTAACATAAGGATACAAGACTTGTTATAATGTTATTTTTGTTAGAAAATAAGTTATACAAAATCTACATTAACAAAGTCTACAAACTTGAAAAGTATAAATTGGACTTGTTGGACAAGACACACTAATTACACTTATTAGTAGCCTTAATAAGATGATATAAGACTATTAAAAGTGTTGAAACATGAAAATAAACTAACATGACAAAAATGATCCATTAAAGTCTAATAGTTTAGTAGAAAATTGTTATTCTTGAAAGATAGAATGGAAAAATGCAACTTTTATAAGTTAAAAGACCATTTTTGTAACTTTAAAAGTTGAGGGACTAAAGATGATATTTTTAGAAACTTGTGTCTAAAAATATAACCATGGAAAGTTTGGTGTCAAAAGTGTGAATAATAATTTTCCAAGGTAGATTGGTAAGTACTAGTAATTATACACATGTATTTTGTATAAAGGTGTATTTTTATAAAATAGAGTTTTATAAAAATATGGACTCTTCTAACATATGGATATATATAAAAACAAAGGTTTTTTATAAAAATGTTAGACAAATTAAAACTTGGGAGAACTTATATAAAAAATGAACACTTTTATATAAATGGGAATATAAAAGTGTTGGAGCATTTTTATATATAAGTTACCAAGTCTTGTATTAAAAATATAAAAGTATTTATAAAACTTCCAACTAATATGTGTTGAAAATTAAAAAGATGGATAATATTTCTAGAAAACACATATTGGAAACATGGAAAAAAAATTAACTATATAAGTTAAGAAATCGGACTTGGACATGTTAACGAAATAAGACGTAAAACGGACGAACGAGAAAATATCTTTACGTCAAGATGAGTAAAAATATATTTTAAGGAGTTAAAATATATAACTTGGGTGAAAAATACATAACACTTTCCTAAGTGTTGGAAAATATTCGTGGGAGAAAAGTAACGTAAATAATCTAACGATTAAACGTTAAACAAGTGTATGGGCTTAACAAGGAAAATATATATATATTCGACCCGACGAAATCTTAGTATATTTATTTAATGGGAAAGTAAATATACGGGGAGGTAAGTCGAGTCGAGTGCAGAAAACAATATATATATATATATATATATATATATATATAAATGTATCGAATCGACGAGATCCTAGTGTATTTACTTAATGGGAAAGTAAATATACGGTATGGTGAGTCGAGTCGAGCGTAGAAAAAAACATATTATCGAACGACAAGACCTTAGTATATTTATTTGAATGGGAAAATAAATATACGGTAAAGTGAGTCGTGTCGAGCGGTAAAGATATTATATCGAACGACGAGATCTTAAGTATAATTATTTAATGGGAAAATAATTATACGTTAAGTGAAGTTGAGATGAGAATAATCTTATACAAGTTAATTAATATTCATGAAAGTATAAATGTAACTTGTAACAAGGGTAATCCATCACCAACGGACCTAGGACATATGTTTAATTAAACGGGGAATTATACGTAAATGGTGGTGTTGGGAGTTGGGTGTACAACTTGCCAGAAAAACACACGCTATAGACTTAGTGACGTACACGCACTAGGACGTTCGTAGGTGCTTGACCTCGGACTTGCTATTCTCTGCTATTTGATTGTACGCTGTACATCAGGTGAGTTTCACGGCCCCATTTTACTGTTTTAACTGGGGGGAAAGATATGTTTTGTCAAATGTTGTCACATGTTGAAATGGTTTTCAAGGATTAAAATGTGATAAGTGGTATGATGAGTACTTGAGCAGTGATCGCCACTCGGGGTTGAGTCCTCGCTTCTGTAACCATTAATTCAGGTAAATGAAACCGAAGGAATATTTGGATAGTACTATTGGTGCCTGACGAGGCCCACCCCAATCGATAGCGTCGATTATGCATCGGCGTATGCCAGGGGTGCACGTATTCTGAAATTAAGTCGTTAGGTTCCGAGAAACGACTTGGAGCGGGGCATTATTATTAGTCTTGGTTTGGTTATGGGGCTCACGGGATTGCTCATCATTTGTAGGAGCTAGCTACTCCTTACAAAGGCCACAAGTAGTGCAGGTTTCGCACATGGTCGTAAAATGTAATGTCGAATCGGCAAGATCCTAGTATATTTATTTCAATGGGAAAATAAATATATGGTAAAGTGAGTCGAGTCGAGGGTTGAAAATGAAATATCGATCGACAAGATCCTAGTATAATTAATTAATGGGAAATTAATTATACGGTAAAGTGAGTCGAGTCGATGGTTGTGAAAATGTTGTTATTACGAAACAAAAACCTGTGAACTCACCAATATTTTATATTGACGTCTTTTTAAACATATCTTTCAGGTAATTAAGTGCTCAATAGATATGGGCTAGTGCGGTGGAATTCGGGATGTCGGATACTTGTCGGGTTTTCATCAATTGTTACCAAGGGGTTGGAACAAACGGAAATACCCCACATTGAAACTTAATGTTCGTTGTTTTATGTAACATTGGAAATGTGATACTCTGTTTCGACATCCTAATAAATTGATCTTTTCTAATTAAATATAGTTTGTATTAATCTTGACTTTGATAAGATTTCGAGCGTTGCGCCACGTGTTTCCGCCATTGGCGTGGTGTGACAGAAGTGGCTTCTGTCACACCACGCCAATGGCGGAAACACGTGGCGTAACGCTCGAAAGCATATCAAAGTCAAGATTAACACAAACTATATTTAATTAGAAAAGATCAATTTGTTTGGATGTCGAAAGTGAGTATCTCGTTACAATGTTGCACAAAACATTTACATAAACAATGAACATTAAGTTTCAACGTGGGGGTATTTCCATTTATGTTCCAACCCGTTGGTAACAATAGATGAGACCCCGACCAGTATCCGACATCCCAAATTCCACCGCACTAGCCTCATATCTAATCAGCACTTAGTCACCTGAAAGATATGTTTAAATTGAGACGTCAATATATAAAATATTGGTGAGTTCACAGGTTTTAGTTTCGTAATAACAACATTTTCACAACCATCGACTCGACTCACTTTACCGTATAATTAATTTCCCATTAATTAATTATACTAGGATCTTGTCGATCGATATTTCATTTTTACAACCTGTGCGAAACCTGCACAACTTGTGGCCTTTGTAAGGAGTAGCTAGCTCCTACAAACTATGATGATGAGCAATCCCTTGAGCCCCATAACCAAACCAAGACTAATAATAATGCCCCGCTCCAAGTCGTTTCTCGGAACCCAACGACTTAATTTCAGAATACGTGCACCCCTGGCATACGCCGATGCATAATCGACGCTATCGATTAGGGGTGGGCCTTGTCAGGCACCAATAGTACTATCCAAATATTCCTTCGGTTTCATTTCCCTGAATTAATGGTTACAGAAGAGAGGACTCAACCCCGAGTGGCGATCACTGCTCAAGTACTCATCATGCCACTTATCACATTTTAATCCTTGAAAACCATTTCAACATGTGACAACATTTGACAAAACATATCTTTTCCCCAATTAAAACAGTAAAATGGGGCCGTGAAACTCACCTGAAGTATAGCGTGCAATCAAATAGCAGAGAATAGCAAGTCCGAGGTCAAGCACCTACGAACGTCCTAGTGCGTGTAAGTCACTAAGTCTATAGCGTGTGTTTTTCCGGCAAGTTGTACACCCAACTCCCAACACCACCATTTACGTATAATTCCCCGTTTAATTAAACATATGTCCTAGGTCCGTTGGTGATGGATTACCCTTGTTACAAGTTACATCTATACTTTCATGAATATTAATTAACTTGTATAATATTATAATACGACTCAACTTCACTTAACGTATAATTATTTTCCCATTAAATAATTATACTTAAGATCGTGTCGTTCGATATAATATTTTTTTACCGCTCGACACGACTCACTTTAGCGTATATTTATTTTCCCATTCAAATAAATATACTAAGGTCTTGTCGTTCGATAATATGTTTTTCTATGCTCGACTCACCATACCGTATATTTACTTTCCCATTAAGTAAACACACTAGGATCTCGTCGATTCGATATATTTGTATATATATTGTTTTCTGCACTCGACTCGACTTACCTCCCCGTATATTTACTTTCCCATAAATATACTAGGATTTCGTCGAGTTGAATATATATATATATATATATATATATATATATATATATTTTCCTTGTTAAGTCCATACGCTTGTTTAATGTTTAATCGTTAGATTATTTACGTTACTTTTCTCCCACGAATATTTTCCAACACTTAGGAAAGTGTTATGTATTTTTCACCCAAATCATATATTTTAAATCCTTAAAATATATTTATACTCATCTTGACGTAATGATACTTTTCTCGTCCGTCCGTTTTTACGTCTTAGTTCGTTAACACGTCCAAGTCCGATTACTTAACTTATATATATATATATATATATATATATATATAGTTAATTTTTCCCAAGTTTCCCAATATGTGTATTCTAAGAAAGTTATTCACCTCTTTAATTTCCTACACATATTACTTGGAAGTTTTACAAAATACCTTTGCATTTTTAACACAAGACTTGGTAACTTATATATAAAAATGCTCCAACACTTTTATATTCCCATTTATATAAAAGCGTTCATTTTTATATAAGTTCTCCCAAGTTTTTAATTTGTCTAACATTTTTATAAAAACCTTTGTTTTTATATATATCCATATGTTAGAGGAGTCCATATTTTTATAAAACTCTATTTAAAAAAATACACCTTTATACAAAATACATGTGTATAATTACTAGTATTTACCAATCTACATTGGAAAATTATTATTTACACTTTTGACACCAAACTTTCCATGGTTATATTTTTAGACACAAGTTTCTAAAAATATCATCTTTAGTCCCTCAACTTTTAAAGTTACAAAAATAGTCCTTTAACTTATAAAAGTTGCATTTTTCCATTCTATCTTTCAAGAATAACAATTTTCTACTAAACTAGTAGACTTTAATTGATCAACTTTGTCATGTTAGTTTATTTGATAAGATCCGTTTCATCCGTGGTCTTTAAATGTCTCATTAGAGATATTATGATGTGTATTAGTGTATATTAAAGTCCATTATATCCAACTTTGTGTTTAAAGTCCATAAACTTTGAAGATGTAAACTTTTACATTATTCATTTTCCAACATGATCAACATTATGTTGTGTTTTCGATGTTCATCTTAAAGTAATCTAAACCACATTTGGATGCATTCAACTCATATCTACCAACAATACTTAGATCATCTTTTAAAAGGATTATGTAACTTTTTATAGACTATAAGACCATAACAATAAGCATCACCACCCACGGCCTACCACAAGTTTTTAGAGATCCCTTTTAGTTTTGTAAAAACATACAACATATTGTTTACAAAACCTTTGTTAAAACCTTGGTGTACAACTTGCATCTAAACACAAAAATATATAAGCTTTAACAAGAAATTGTAGGAACTTACTACTAGCTCAAAAGCTAGGGATGACACAAAAACTAATGATTATGATGGGGTTTAGTGTGTTCTTCCAAAGGGTTAAGCTCCAAGCTTGAAACACACAAAAAAGGTTTGATTTGAGGTTTGATTATATTAGAATTTGATGCTTAAAACTTGAAAATAAAAATTATGGTGGGGGTTGGGGATTCTACGGCCAAAGAACAAGAAGTAGGAAAGTATTTTTGGTGATGAAATATGAAGACAACCATATGTCATATAAAATCTTCAAGTACACCAAATCACTACAGGATCCTTATAATCATACTTCCAACTCATCCAAATCTATTTAATAAAAAAAAAATAAGATTTTGGTATGGATGAGTAAGGTGGCCGGATTTAGGCTTGGATTTGGGCTCCCACCATTTTTTTTCACATGTTATATTATATATTATTTTGAGCGAGGTTCGGTTCGGTTTTGTTTTGATCGGTTTTAATTACGAGTTATCTGAACATTATGATAGCCTTTAATTACTCTTAAACATATCCTAGTTTAAGTGTTGGTTGGTTAGGCTTTCGTTGGGTGTTTTATTAGTTTATACGCATACCGGGTGCGGGACGCGCACTTTATTTGTTACCGGGAGATTTGTATTTAGAGTTTTCATTTATGGTTTTGGAGTTCCAAAACACATTATATTTCATGAAAATACCCTTTATTTTATATCCCGGGTGTCCGGGATCTTTTTCGTCTTTTTAATTTTTACCGGGTAATCACCAACGTCCGTTCCGGACAAGTTTATTCGCACGCGATTTCGTCGTGCTTCAACATTGAACATGTGCATCCCTATGCATCTTATGGGGAATTTGTTATTCTCTAAAGGCTAAATTAATCCAATTAATTTAAATATGCACTTAAACCGTTAATTACATATACTAATTACGTACGGAAACACATCGATTTTTGCCGGATGTTACACTATACTCGTCCATCATTCCCATTTATATAATACAAGAAAGTAAATAAAGAATCCCATGAGATGCGCCATGTAGTTAAGTTGTTTAAAGGCTTCAGGTGACCGTTTGTAACAGTTTCTCCTCAGCTAGTCGTTGTACAAGCTGTTTCCTTATTCATCGCCGATATTTAATGAGTATCGGTTACAACTTTGACTCCATCTTCGATATTAGACTTTGGTTTGTATGAGTTACTCTTCAATCTTTGACTCATTTGACTGAGTGTTATAATGTAGACGTTGGAGAGTACTTATGTATCCATATTATAACTTAGTTGTACCTGCAATCACATATAAAAAAAGGTAATTCATTAGTCCATTCTCAGGATGTGCACATGTTGAAATATTGTTACATCCTGAAGTCAGTTGAGCCCTTCAGCATTCTGAGGATGCTACACCAAGGATGTGAGGTAAAATCATCCTGAGGATTTTCACCACCAATAGTTAGTATATCCAACAGCTGTCAAACACCACCGATGATCAACACGTGTACGCCCACGTTCAAACTCATCACCACCAGCTGTCCACACACCACAGATGAACGACACGTGGCGGACTATCAACTGACCAGCTATAGAACGTGTCAGACACGTTCTCCACAACAGTTTACGAACCGTCAGACACGTCTTTTCACGAACAAACATTCCCGCCATTGAATTCACACAGAATTCAAAACGACAAATTCAATGCGCAATAACTACACCTCAGTAGGCGCAGAACCAGACAAAAAACTACTTTTTCAATCCCATCTTTCAGATGCGCTGCAAGGTCCGACGACTCATCAGGCGTCAAAACAGCGCCCGGATTAAAATTTTCAACGTTTTTTCTTTTTTGCAGACGCGCTATAGCGCCCGACGCCTCTTATGGCAAGGCGTTAGCGCCAAGATGAAAAATTCCAAGATTCTTTCTTATTATCATCCTACATGTGCTACACTGCCAGGCGCCTCCTCGGGCATCAACGCAGCGCCCGAACGAAAAATCCCAAGATTTTTCTACTTTCTCACTCTCCACATGCGTAACAAGGTACACGGCCTATACATATAAACCACTGGATTTCTCATTCCGTCATACGCCCGCAGGTTGATCACTGTGCGCGCACCAGTTGACAATGTCATAAACTTAAACATACACTTTGTTACATGAAAACCCAGTGACAACTGGACGTAACTCAAAGTACACATGTAAAACCTCCCTACAAACGAGTCCAGCACTCCCTTCTCAAAGCAACAAGGCAGCACTGGACTGGGGAGACTTGAAGGGATATGGTACCAAAAATATCAGCAAATACCATATCACAAACTTACAAGTAGCGCCTAGCTGAACTTACTTCCGCCCGTTTTACGTCTGCGGAACAGCTAGCGCCCATCAGTTACAGGACGCATACTCATCCACCCGTTTTACGTCAGCAGAACAGTTAGCGTCCATCAGTTACAAGATGCATACTCATCCGCCCGTTTTACGTCAGCGGCAAGAGTAGCGTCCGAACCACTATGTACCGCCCGTTTTACGTCAGCGGGACAGACACGCAATGAAGCTTCTCCAGCAAAATAAACAAAGTTTCATCAACACGACTAGAAGATGCTTTCTGGGGCAGCCTCGAGACACACACTCCTGCCCCAGGCAACTGTTCCTGACGCTACAGGCTGCCTGTCAGAGTTCCCAACCAATCAATGGCTGCGCTCAACCTGACAACCAGAGAGGACGATGACGTGGCAGCTTTCCAGCCAAGATGTCTCTCTGACAGAAGACTTTTGCAACCCTCCAACTTGCCTCAGGTTCTAGAAGAGGGATGATTACCCACCACCCTAAAACAGCCATTAAGCGGACGCCACGTGTCCGCCACCCAAGGGCGTCCACTCAACGGACGCCTCGTATACTTTCGCCAGGACGGTAACATCCCCCTTTTCCTATCTTTTTTATCAAACCCACTTGCACCATTGAGCCTGAGGACTTGGGCCGGAAACCTAGAGACACCTCTACCTGGGCCGGGCCCCACTAAGGGTAGAGGACGGGTTGAGAAGGTCGTATGTCGAGGTACTATAAAAGGAGGAGTCCCTTCTCCTTTTATTGGCATCCGATATTCACGAACACTTTCACAAAAAAGACCACGAGCACATCGTACTTTTCCAACCCTTGTTTATTTGCTAACATTTAGAGGCTCGGCTCTTCTAACTTGTTGTCTCTAAACATCCTTGGTCTTGTCCTTAGACCCTCCACGTTTTATAAACATACCTTTTTTATAAACATCCCGTAGAATCACTACTAAGATTAGCGTTAATCCGGTGATCTTGGATCCGTGTTTCTTCAGCTATGCATGATAAAATGCATCAAAACATATACTAAATGTATTTAAGGTAATCAAGTTACCCCTGAAGCTTTAAAAGTTTTCAGAGAAATATAGTTTATCCAATCAGCTGTAGTTCTCACAATACATGATCTATTGATCTGGCTATTTCATACCTTCAGTCCTTCATAGTGTCTATAAAAGCTATTTTAAGTAGTCAAAGTTGCCTATTAGATAGTAAAATGAGAAAGCAGGGTGGAATGGGTCAAAATGTTACAGCTAATTTCCTTTAGGTCTTAAATGCAAATATGAAATACCATATTTATTCTAAGCATGGTAGTCAATGTTGCAAGGCGCGCGCAAAGGGCTCACTTGAAAAAAAAAAAAAAACCACGCCCAAGACAGAAAAACCATAACAATTTGATAAATGAATAACACACATTGTATATTATTTGTATTTTTATACTGTAAAAAATGGTTTTATAGAGCCGGTAATCTCATTCATACATATCTGATATAATGCTTAGAAACAAAACCTCATCCTTGTTCATATGACCAGAAAGAATCGATACACATTCATACACCAAATCAGCTTTCGGAATGGATTTATCTTCTACGAAAAACGGTTCAATCTTTTTGTCAATTTCAATCCAAGCACACCCAGGATTCTTTCTCAATCCCATCTCTTTCATCTTCAATCTCACTTTCCTTGCTTTATCCCACTTCTTAATCGAAGCATACATATTTGCCAACACTATATACGCTGACGAATCATCAGGATTTTTATCAATAAGCAAACCCCCTATTTCCTCACCTAGCGTTAAATCCCCGTGTAAATAACAAGCAGAGAACAATGTGCTCAAAAGCTCAACATCTTCTCTAATGCTTGCAGTTCTTTGAAGAATATCATAAGCTTCTTGTAATCTTCCTGCACGACCAAGTAAATCCACTAGACACGAGTAATCTGCAATTCTTGGTTTGATCCCATAATCGTTAACCATTTGATTAAAATAATAACACCCTTCATTAACTAATCCAGCATGGCTGCAAGTCGAAATAACTGCTAAAAACACAACTCTGTCAGGTTTTATGTTCAATTTCTTCATTTCTTGAAAGAGTTTAAGTGCTTTAAAAGCTTGCCCGTGTGCTCCGTATGCTGTAATCATACTAGTCCAAGAAATTAAATCTCTTTCCGGTAATTCATCAAAAACTTGTTGAGCTTCGTCTAGTGCGCCACATTTTGTGTACATGTCTAAGAGCGCCCCCATAACTATTTCATTTGATTCAAACTTGCCAACAATAAAAGATTTGTGAATCTCTTTACCCCGTTCCAGGGCTCCAAGCTGTGAACATGCAGCCAATGTGCTAGTAACAGTGATGGAATCAGGTTCTACACGGGCTGCAATCATGTCGTTATAAACACCAAGAGCTTCAAGATACAAACCTACTGTTACATACCCAGAAATCATTGAATTCCACTCAACAACATTTGTTTTAGGCATTTTTTCAAAGACGTATTCGGCTGACAAAGTTGCTCCACATTTGAAGTACATGTCTAGTAACGAGGTGTAAATAAACATGTCCGATTTTATGTTGTTCTTTATAATATAACCATGTATGAACTTCCCATGTTTCAAGTTTGCGGATTTAGAACATGCCATAAGTGAACTGCTTAACGTTGTGGAATTTGGTTTCGTTTGTTCTGTGTCCATCCTTGACAAAAGACGTATGCAAGATTCGCTATCACCTTTCATACTATACCCTGCAATCATAGAATTCCAAGAAACCAAATTCTTAACCGGGATTCGCTCAAAAACTCGCACAGCCATTTCCAAACAACCACACTTCCCATACATATCAACCAAAGCAGCTTGAACAAACCTATCCAATCCAAAACCATTCCTCACCGCTTCATCATGAATCTCTTTCCCTCTTTCAACATCCATAACCTTAGCACAAGCCGATATAGCCGTGGTAAACGTCACAGAATCCGGCTCAAACCCATGATCCTTCATCGTCCGAAACAAACCCAACGCTTTTCCATACCGTCCATCTTGATGATAACATGACATCACAGTGTTCCAACAAGCCACATCTCTCACAGACATTTCATCAAACACCTTGCCTGCCACCCCAAATTTCCCACATTTCGCATACATCCCAAGCAAAGAACTCGTAACAACGACATCCGCCACAAACCCATTTTTCACCAACTGGGTATGAACCATTCTACCTAAATTATCAAACCCAAGTCCACCACAAGCCTTTAAAACACTTGGGTATGTGTAACTATCCGGTTTTAAGCAACTGTAATGCATCAGCTTATTAAAGACTTGAAGGGCTTCATCAAACATGAAACTTTTTGTGTAATTTGAAATTAGTGTGTTCCATAATGTGATGTCTGAAGGGGTTTGAATGGATTGGAAAACAAGGCTTGCTGATTGGAACAAATGGCAGGAGAATAAGAGGGTAATGAGGTTTTTGCATATTGTGATGTTGTTTTGTAGGCCGAAAGTTATTATTTTTTGGTGAATGAGTTGGGTGTGTTTGATTGATTTGGTTTCAGCTATGGTTTTCATGAGAGGGATTAGCTTTGTGGCATCCATTCTTTCTTTTAGAATGAGGATTCAGGGACTGATGCACAGTGATAAACTTTCAATTTTTTTAGCACACCAGATGTTCGGTGATTTGTCATATCGAATTTGGAAACATGATATTGCCTCTCTAATTTGGAAAATTTATACAAAGGGGAAATGAAATTAAATAATTCTAACTTTAGGGGTTGGAAGAGAATAATCCCAACTTGAAACTTGTAAGATAACAGTCTCAACATATTAACGCTTTTATTTTGTTGGTCCCAAACTAACTGAGGTTAAGTTTTTCTGTTAAGTGCCAACGTGGTAATCCACGTGGCAGTCCACATGGCAAAATCTGTCCGGTTGAAAAAAAAAATGTGGGCCCCACATTGACACTTGTTTTTCAATTAAAAAAATCTTTAAATATTTAAAAAATCCTTTAAATAATATTTTTTTAACTTATATATATATATATATATATATATATTACACCAGATCTGAACCAGCAAAAGCAACCACCAACAACCACCTCCACCGCTGCGATCTGCAACCAGCAAAAGCAACCACCAACAACCACCTCCACCGCCGCCGTCTGCAACCACCTCCACAGCCGCCATCTGCACACCCGAAACAACCACCTCTTCGCCCCATCGTCACCATCAACCGAATCCTTCATTAATCCACCAGATCTGAACAACAATAACCAACAACAACAAGATCTGAACAACAAAAAACAATCACGTCGGCCCACCTCTAACTTACCCATCAACAATAACCAACAACATCGTCACCATCAACCGAATCCTTCATTAATCCACAGCCGCCATCTGCACACCCGGTTTTTATTTACAAATCCTTCAATCTAACTTAATCGTCTCACATCCTTCAATCGAAGCCCTAATTGTTGAAGCCCTAATTGCTTTTGGGGAAGAAGCCCTAATTTGGTGGGGAGCGGTTGGTGAGGTGGGAGTTGGGTGGTGAGGCAGACGGTGGTGAGCTGGTGACGGGTATTGGGTTTTGGGTGGGGGAGAACGGTGGTGGTCGGCGGGTAGTTGGTTGTGGTGGCAGGTGGTTGGTGGTGATGGTTATGGTTGTGGTGGTGGTGGGTGGTAGACAGACAGAGATAGAAGAGAGAGATGAAAGATAGTGTGTATATACGTGTGTGTGTGTATAATATATATATATATATATATATATATATATATATATATATTTGATAAAAAAACTTAAATAAAAAAAGACACCTTCATTGTGGGCCCACATTTTTTTAACCAAGTGTACAGATTTTGCCACGTGGATTGCCACGTTGTCACTTAACAGAAAAACTTAACCTCAGTTAGTTTGGGACCAACAAAATAAAAACGTTGACAAGTTGGGACTGTTATCTTACAAGTTTTAAGTTGAGATTATTCCCTTCCAACCTGGGATTATATAATTCCATTTCCCCTTATATAAATGCTCGTTCTATTATGTTGTAACTAGGTTATAAAATAAAGAAAATAATTTACGGTGTTAATTGTTATTGACATATTCAGATCAATAAATATTATAAATAAGTTGACATGATTTCTATATATTTTACTAATGACTGTTAGTTACTGATGGGATTGGGTGCTCATTACCGCGCAGAGCATACCCAAACCCGGAATACAACACCGCGGAGCAATTCTCCGCGCAGAGACGAAGCTTCTCCAACAAGCAAGGCAATAACGGCTCTCCTACAATCAAGGAGCGATGCACGCGCGCGTAAGCGGTAAAAGCGGTAATCGTTCCATGTTTCCTTATTTATAGTTATATCATAACTACTTTACTAATATAGTCCAGGGTAGTGGAGACAACCCTAATCGGGCCTGGCCCATTACGATTAGGGTTTTGGGTAATGGTGGCATACGTCCACATCTATATAAGGGATCATATTCCTAATAGAGAGGACACTTTTGGCTAACCCTAAGAGCTATCACACTTGATAGTATCCCCATTCACCCACGTTTTTGTTATAAACTACTACTTTGTGTAGTCGTCTCCCTACCCACTCAATCTTTACTTGCAGGTTACTCCAATCCAGGAAGTGCTAGTGAAGGATCAATCTTGTGGTTGCATTTAGTCTATCATCCCTACTAGGAGGTTAGACTACCTGTTTCTTCATTGGCGCCATCACTTACGGTTTACTAATCTTTCAAACTAGTGCCAATGGATTCTGGAGCCGAACAACGTGCTGACCCCATCAATGTTGATGATGGAGTTCAAGCGAATCAAGACACAGGACCACCAACGACGGTGACCAAGAATGTGAATCAAAAGCAGGCTGCTACGAACTTTCAACTGTTTGCATCAAGAAAGCCGGCGTTAGCATCACAAAAGAAAACAGTTGAAGAGCCTGTGGATGACCTGGAAGAATGGCTGGCTCAAGAAAGTGCTAAGCCAATAGCAGAGTACCAGAGGAAACTGATAGCAAAGGCCAGGTTGGAATCAAGAAAGACTTTGACTTTTGACACTGAAGACGACTCTCAAGAGGACGAACAACCTGTTGTTCGCCCTACAGCCAAACCTCGTCAGGCGGTACGTGGTGGAGAACGTGGTAAGAGTACTCACGTTCAGGACCACGTCAACCTGAATGGGGAACCCGATGGCTATGAGTCCGAAAATGAGATCAATTCTGATCCCACTTGGAAGCCGCGTCCGAAGTCTGTAGCCAGCAATCAGACTAACCCAGACGATGACCTTAACAAGCCAAACCGTCCAAAATTGTTTGCGGAAAGATCCAAATTCTGTGCAAGAATCGCGCTGGCACCCATGCAAGTCGAATGCAAGATGCCAAACACGATTGGAAAATATGATGGGTTGCGCGATCCAGACGATCACCTGCATGCATTTGACTGCGCAGGAAGTTCTAAGCCATGGCCGGTTCAAGCTTGGTGCCACCTGTTTGTTCAAACCCTAACGGGAGCGGCACGGGTCTGGTACGAAAGTTTACCGGTAGGAAGTCTCGTAGACTTCGATGATTTGATTAAGAAATTCAAGAATCATTTCTCTCACCTTCGGAAGCACAAGAAAGACAAAGCTCAGATTTTGTTATGTTCCCGGAAAGATAATGAGAGCCTGGAAGACTATATCATTCGCTATAACAAAGAAGCCCTACAATTGGGGTGTGGTGAAGAGCTTACCAGGGTCGCATTCATTCACGGAGTGCGGAATGATGATCTCATGAGATGCCTGACGGGGAAGGAAGGTGTGCCCGAAGCATGGGATGAACTCATAGAGGCAGCGAAGGTATATGCGTCATCGGAGCGCTCGTTTACGCGCTCGAAAAATTCTCACCACAGCGGTAATCAAGGTGCACACACGCATGACAAAGGGAAAGGGAAACAGTCAGTGTGGTCTAGAATCTCGGGTGCCGCAGAGGAGGGGAAGTACTCCTCAGGACAAGATGCGCGGCACTATCTCAACAACAAACACCCGTGCGATTCGAAGCCACCAAGTAAGAAGAATTACGACTGGACCCCATTGTCAAAAACACCTTCAGAAGTCCTGAAGACCGAACAAGTCCAATTTCCCAAGCCCAGGGAATTAAGGCAGGATCGAAGGAACGTGGATACGTCAAGGTATTGTGAATACCATGAAGATTATGGCCATCTAACAGACAACTGTTATAGTCTAAAGATGGAGATTGAGAATGCAATCAAGTCGGGTCAGCTCTCCCATTTAGTAAAGAACATGCGGAAGAAGCCCAGGGATCCGCAAGGGGATGCTGATCCCAATCACAAGAAGATCAAAAATCTCAACGCGCACCACGTGCAGCGCTCAGATCGCCACAACTGCTACATGACTCACAACAGGAATCAAAAGAAGAGATCTTACTCTATCGCTCAAGATGATTCCTGGAAGGAAGCACCTATCTTCATGTCGCGCGTCAAGGGAGGAGCGTCTTCCACAACACCGCTGATCATAACGGGTGTCATCGGGCATTATCGCACAAGATATATGTTCCTCGATAATGGGAGCAGTACAGACATCATGTATCAACAGTGTTTCGATCAGTTAGATGCTGAAGATAAAGAAAAGCTCGTTCCAACCACAGAACCAATATCCGGATTCATCCACGAGGTGATCATTCCGCTGGGTATACTCACACTCCCTGTCACATGGACAGACGGACAACTCTCCCGCACGGAGATTTGTGACTTCATGGTCTTACCAGTGAATTCATCACACGATGTCCTCATCGGGAGAGAAGGATTGGCAAAATTTAACTGCAACGCGTCCACGCCGCACCAGATGGTCGGTTTTCCAACGCGTGGAGGGGTGGCTTTCGTACGTGGAAACAAAAATTGCCATGCAACAGACACATGCAAGCCTCCCAAGCTAATGAAGCCAGCAAACCGCACTGATCCCGAAAAATGGGACATCAACCCTAAATTTCCGGATCAGACGGTTGTCATAGGCCCAGCAATCTCCGATACCATACGTGCGCATTTGAAGCAGCTATTAACTAAGAACATGGATGTCTTTGCTTTTCAACCCGCAGACATGGTTGGCGTTCCCCGCCACATCGCGGAGCATAAGCTCAACGTCTACAAGTCCGTGGAACCAATCGTCCAGAAAAAGCGCAGTATGGGGCCGGAGAAAACAAAGGCCATGAATGAGCAAGTTGCTGAACTATTGGATGCAGGCATCCTGCGAAGAACAAGATACCAAACCTGGGTTGCTAACCCGGTTATGGTCGGGAAGTCCAATGGTGGCTGGCGGATGTGCGTGGATTGCAAAGACATAAACAAGGCATGTCCGAAAGACTGTTATCCGCTTCCGAGATTGATTTGAAGGTGGACTCTTTGGCACCGTTCAGATTCAAGTGTTTCCTCGATGCTTATAAAGGGTATCATCAAATCCAGATGGCCAAAGAGGATGAAGACAAGACACCCTTCCACACAGATACGGGCACTTATTGCTATACAAAGATGCCATTTGGATTAAAGAACGCAGGGGCTACATATCAGCGTTTAATGGACACTGTGTTCAATAAACAAATCGGAGTCAATCTCGACGTATACGTGGACGACTTGGTCATCAAAAGCACAGAGGAAGACCAAATGCTCTTGGATATCCAAAAAACTTTTGATCAACTCCGCACAGTCCGAATGAAACTTAATCCGAGCAAGTGTTCTTTTGGAATGGAGGAGGGCAAGTTCTTGGGAGTGATCGTCACCAAAGATGGTTTCCGAGCAAACCCCGATAAAGTACAGGCAATTGAGCGCATGCCGTCCCCATCTTTCGTTCGGGAAGTTCAGACACTCATGGGACGCCTAGTAGCTCTAAATCGCTTTCTCTCAAATTATGCGTCAAAGTCATTCCCTTTCGTGGACACATTGAAAAGTTGCCTCAAGAAGTCAAATTTCAAATGGACAGAAGAAGCCGAGGCTGCCTTCAAGGAAATGAAAGAATGCTTAAGTCACTTGCCTACGCTCACAGCGCCACTTCCAAAAGAGCCATTGACGTTGTACTTGTCAGTAACGGAAAAAGCAATTGGTGCTGTTCTCCTGGTTGACCGGAAAGGCGTTCAAACTCCAGTGTATTATGTTAGTAGAACCTTGCTTGACGCGGAGACTCGATACTCCACTATGGAAAAGCTGGTGCTGGCATTGGTACACGCATCAAGAAGACTGCGGAGATACTTCCAGGGACATCCCATCAATGTCCTCACAGACTTCCGCATTAATGACATCCTGCGCAAACCAGAATTGTCAGGACGCCTGGCTAAGTGGGCCATTGAGCTGGGAGAGCACACAATTGAATACAAGACCAGAACATCCTTTAAAGGGCAGATACTCGCAGACTTCGCCGCGGAGGTCCCTTCTGAAAACATAACTGAGTGTCAGCAAGCATACATCACTTCTCCCACTCCTGAACCAGCAGAGAAATGGGAATTATACACAGATGGGGCATGCAATGACGACAACGCTGGAGCGGGTTTGCGCTTAATGACACCGGATGGGAAGGATTTCACATACGCAATCCGCCTTGATTTCCCAACTACAATTAATGAAGCGGAATACGAGGCATTGCTTGCAGGGTTGCGCATTGCAAAGAAAATGGGTGTGCAACACTTGGAAGCTCACGTCGATTCTCAGTTGGTAGCAAACCACATCGACGGCTCATACGAAGCACGAGAAGCATCCATGATTTTATACTTGGAGCAAACCAAGGCCCTCATGCGTGATTTCGCTTACTGCAAGGTCCATCACATCAAGCGAAGTCAAAATAAGCCAGCGGATGCGTTAAGCAAGATGGCATCAAAAGTTTTCGATCATTTGGCAAAGGATGTGCGGGTGGAAGTCTTGGATCACCCATCGGTGCCTCAAAAACAAGTTAATGTTCTCCAGACCGGCAAGACCTCTTGGATAACCCCGATCAAGGCTTATCTCACGCATGGGACGCTTCCGGACAACAAAGCAGAAGCTCGAAAGCTCCAAAACAAAGCATTGCATTACCAAGTCATTGACGGAATACTGTATCGGCGCTCGTACCTAGGGCCATTGCTATGTTGTGTTGACTCCGCAGAAGCAACTTACCTTATCAAAGATATACACGAAGGGTTGTGCGGATTACACGCTGGCCCAAGGATGGTTGTGGCCAAGTTAATGAATGCGGGGTACTACTGGCCCGGAATGCACATGGACGCCATGACAGAGTTGCGCAAATGCAAGTCTTGCCAACGCCATGCGCCAGGAACTTTGCGACCCAAGAATAATTTGGTACCCGTTACCGCGGCATGGCCATTTCAAAAGTGGGCCATTGACCTCGTAGGCCCATTCCCCACAGCTCCCGGGAACGTGAAATACTTGGTAGTGGCAATTGATTACTTCACCAAATGGGTGGAAGCAAAAACCTTGGCATCTATCGATGGAAAAAGCATCAAGAAGTTCATGTGGGAATTCATCATTTGTCGCTTTGGCTTACCAATGGAGATTGTAAGTGATAGTGGCACGCAATTCGCAGACCAACACTTGCAAGAATGGTTATCTTCCATGGGTATCAAGCAGATCTTCACTTCAGTAGCACATCCGCAGGGTAACGGACAGGTTGAACGTGCGAACAGAAGCATAGTAGAAGGCATAAAAACCAGGCTTGGCACGAAACGCACTGGTTGGGTCGATGAACTTCCTCATGTCCTATGGGCTCACCGCACGTTGTCCAAGACAAGCAACGGAGAAACACCGTTCAGCCTTACATACGGGACAGAGGCTGTCATACCCGCGGAAATGCATTGCGCATCACCGAGGATCTTAGTGGCAAATCATCGGGTCAATGACACAGAGTTAAAACTAAATCTGGATCTGTTAGATGAGCGCAGAGACATGACCGCTATCAAAGAGGCCAATTATAAGCGACAGCTTGAAAAGTACTACAATGCAAGGGTTAAGGCAGAAGCTTTCCGCGTCGGGGATTACGTTTTCCGCAACAATGAAGCATCCAACGCGGAGAAGCCAGGTAAACTCGCGCCCAACTGGGAAGGACCATACAAGGTGCAAGAAGTATTGGGGAAGGGCGTTTATGCTTTAGAGCGTTTGGATGGTACCCCAATCCCGCGCACATGGAACGCTGCCCAGTTGCGCATCTGTTTCCTGTAAGGAGTTATTTCACATTTGTAATAAACAGCCTATGGCTAAATTCATTTCAGTTTCAATAAAGAGAATTTCCATATTCTATTATATTCATTCATCATGGGAACATACAATGTTGATCATGTCCAAAAAGCAATACATGTAATGAGAAATATAAACTAAGTACAGCAAAAACATTGATACTACTAAAGACGCCACTAATCACAAAAAAGGAAGATGGCATAACCAGTTCAGCATATGCATCATATGACTACACAACCAAAAAATAAAGACCCATAGCTACTATCCTTATGCATCAGCATTACCACTAAGTGGCATGCTGCTAACCAAATGGTGTCCTACGAAGCCTAAGTTTGGGAGTCTTTCGGGAATCACCAAGCTCGTCCAGTTTCTTCACCTTAACAGGAGCAACAGAAGGACCTTGCTCTTTTAACTGGTTCGTCTGATGATCTTCAATCAACAGTAAATAACCACAATAAGTGGCCAACTCATGAATTACAGTGGGAGGTACTTTCATCACAGGTGGATGATCAGCTAGTATCACCAATCCTTGAAGGGCCTCTATCTCTGACTTGGTCATTCTTAGTGGAGACGCCATGGTGATTTGAGAAAATAAAGGGACGGAGGAAGAGAAAAAGTATGTTTGATTATTGGAAAATTATCATTTTATAAGAAAGAAGAGACGGACCATTAATTGTCATTAATGGTAAACACTCAAGAGGGATACCAGCGGTCACATCAGTCACTCCGAACGTCGTCACACCTGTCAGAAGACGTCATGATGACTGACACAGGTGGCTAAATTTTCAAGGCTGACGTCAGACCATCATTACCTAGGTATACGCATTAGCACAAACATACGCTGAGGAATATAAAAAGTTGGAAATACAAAACAAGCATTGTTCAAACATTGTCACAAACATGAAAAATAAAGGGTGACATCAATCACAATCATTCATAATCAATCATATCAATGTAAGAATCATCCAACAGCTCTTCATTCAGCGCACCATCCCCAGTTGGCGCAGTAGAGGACGCACCTTCTCCGCGCGCAGCAGCGGCATTCCGCTCCTCTTCTTCCCTGCGCTCCTTTTCTTCCAGCTCAGCGCCAAGACGGTCTGATTCCTCAAAATACTCTCAAAGTTTCCCAATAGGGTCATCCGTCTTCACACATTGATCCACAACCTCAAACACGTCGAAAGTGAGAGTCTCAAATTCCTCTTGAGCAGCAGTGACGTCCTCCTCAAACGGTTTCCCGTGATACGCACCGTCTTCAAGCTTCAATCCCGCGTGGTGGTGTTGAAAGCCTTCAACAAAGCCCAGTTGCAAGCCTCGCTGCATGGATGCTGTTCCAATCTTGGCAACGACATCCCCAAAGTTGGGCTCATTCCACACTCGCTTGAAGATCTGCCACAAACAACGCAAGTCACATCCCATCGAGGCTATAAAATCTTCAGCATGCATAGGGTTGGTGAAGCGAGTGGTTTGCCTCACATCCCATCGAGGCTGATACGGTTTATTTGGGTCATAGTCAGGGGGAGCAACTCTCCCCCTGGTTCCACCAGACCTCCCAGAACCACGCGACGAACCAGTCGCCGCCCTACTTGGAGTAGACATAGGCAACGCGTTCTTCTTGGCCTTTTCTACAATATTTTCCGTTGACCCCAACGGAATAACCTCAGACGGCCGTGCCAAAACATCATCTTTCTCCGTGATCACGGAGTCCGTCGTTATGTATGGTGCATCCGCATGCACCCAGAGACAGAAGAATCATCTACTTTTTTCTTCCCTTCTGCCTTGCCCATATCCTGCGGTGACGCCACGTCATCCATGGGCAAGGGGGAACGGTTCTCAAGAACATTCTCTGACACCGGGGGATCAGAAACCGGAACTTCAACATCGACATCATCCACGGGCAACGTCTCCACAGTATCTTTCATCACAGTGGCAGCCTTCGGGGGCAAAACTTTTGATGACAATAGAACAGCTGCAAATAAAGACACTCTAAGTGTTAACTACACAATATCAGCAATGAAGGTTACGAGAAGAAACATGTCACTCACCAGTGGTCTGCTTCACAGACTTCACAAAAATGGGTTTACGCTTAGGCGGAGGCTTAACAGTAAACTTCACGCTTGGACCTGTCGCCGCAGTACTTGAAGCACCTTCCTTCACAGGCTCAGAGACAGGATGTGGGACCTGCACCCTGGTCCGCGCTAACTCGTCCAAACGCTGTTGAAACAGCTCAGCAGTCGCGTCATCAGTGTTCAAAGCAGGTGACGTATGACGCGATCGTTTACGTAGCCCCCCGTCATCAGACTCCGTGGCTTCGTCGTCCTCGTCCGGCGGAGCAGACGACGACGCCACCTTTTTACCCTTCTTCGATTGTTTCCTCTGTCACTTGGGTCCAGCGCCTACAGGCAACAAGGACAAGGGTCAAAAAAGGATCCGTAAGAATAACTCACAGGGTTCAATTCACCTGAACATGCTCTCTTTTTACGACCTGGAGAGTCCGCTTCCAGGTCAATTACAATTTTCTTCAAGGGCTGGAGTCCTGCACCTGTCACGAAGGGCACAGTAAGTCAGTACGCGGAAACCGTACACAACTGTGCACCCTTCGGGCGCAGGAGCTCTCCGCTAACATAATAAGTTAGAAAATTGTATGAATATGGCCTAACCTGTCCGCTTGTAATGAGGGGGCGGATCCACCAACTGCGGCAACAAAAAGTTTTGCTCTAATCGTTCAATTACTGATGGCGTCCCTTCAGGTAGCGCAACATACAACAGCTTAGCAGCACCCCTCGCTGCGAACAAATCAAACTTGGTCTTTCCTGCATAAAGAAACTATGTTAGGCCGCGCATAACGGAGGATGAGGAACAAATACACAGAAAAATACATACCATCCTCCATCGCTGTAGGGTCATGGCCCTCAGGATTTCCCAACCGGCTGAGCCCTAGCATCACCAACACTCCTTCTGGACACTTTTCCATTGACAATGGCGTAGCACGAGCGCACAAGGTTTTGTACCAGGGTTGGTTCTTGTAATTTGGCATAGGAGGAAACTCCGCAATCCTTTCCTTGACACCTACACTCATCCATTGCAAGGCAGCAGGAATCACACCCCTGTTGACAAAAAAGAATTTTTCTTTCCAGTCGTACATAGATTTGGGGTTTTCCGACACAACCTGTGTCACCTTCCTCCGAGGAGACACGCTATACCAACCCGGACCCACACGAGCCTCTTCAAGGACATAAAACACGTTCAACATTTTGAAGGTAGGCTCCATGTCCAGCGATCGACACGTAGCCTCAAAATGGATTATCCTAGATAAACCAAATGGAGTCATCTAGGTAGGATGAACACCATATTTCATGAACACACCCACCAAGAATTTTGTGATGGGAAGACGGAAACAGCATCGTGTGAAGAAAGCTTCATACAACGTAATTTTTCCTGGGGACGCCTCCAAGGCTGTCTTACCAAGAGCCGGTAACTCAGGCTCCCAATCGGCTTCAAGGCCTTAATGATCAACAAAGGTTGCAAACGAGGCGGCATCCCACTTTACAACAGTGGTGTCAATACCTTTCTCAGTTTTCTCAACAACCTTGGGTTGATCCACATGAGTAGATGAATCTTGAGACATTTTCAAATGGAAGATGGAGAAAATACAGAGAACAGTTGGGAGGAGAGGAAAGTGAAAGGACCAAGGAAAAAGGAGTGGGAAAATGGATAACTGCCATTTTGAAATCATTATATACCAAGTGCAATAAATGTCAATGACGTCAGCATGGGTAACCGCGAAGACGTTTGTCACGTTCAACCACTGGGGATTTGACACGGGTTACGGAGCAGTTACACACGCGCCACACGTTCCCACCCGCCTGACACACGCGCCTGCTATTCCACCCGATGTGACAGCAACTGACACAGCATACAGCTTATGACAGACGCTACCCACCATACCTAGCACGGAGGAGGACAACTGTCCTCCACTAACGTGACATGTCCAGTAACTGCGGGGAATTAACGTCAGGAAGATCACCGTTCTCCGCACTCCGCAATCTTGGCACTCCGCATCCTCAGTCATCTACACGGACTCTCCACCCCACTATCACTTAACACCAACAACCCAGTTTTCACTACCAAAGAAGGATGAGCTATCATCCAAAGAATCACTACTATGAGTCCAGCATCCACCCTCTTCCCTCATATACTCGAGAAAAGGGTACACACTAGACTGGGGGACTTGATGGGATTGGGTGCTCATTACCGCGCAGAGCATACCCAAACCCGGAATACAACATCGCGGAGCAATTCTCCGCGCAGAGACGAAGCTTCTCCAACAAGCAAGGCAATAACGGCTCTCCTACAATCAAGGAGCGATGCACGCGCGTGTAAGCGGTAAAAGCGGTAATCGTTCCATGTTTCCTTATTTATAGTTATATCATAACTACTTTACTAATATAGTCCAGGGTAGTGGAGACAACCCTAATCGGGCCTGGCCCATTACGATTAGGGTTTTGGGTAATGGTGGCATACGTCCACATCTATATAAGGGATCATATCCCTATTAGAGAGGACACTTTTGGCTAACCCTAAGAGCTATCACACTTGATAGTATCCCCATTCACCCACGTTTTTGTTATAAACTACTACTTTGTGTAGTCATTTCCCTACCCACTCAATCTTTACTTGCAGGTTACTCCAATCCAGGAAGTGCTAGTGAAGGATCAATCTTGTGGTTGCATTTAGTCTATCATCCCTACTAGGAGGTTAGACTACCTGTTTCTTCAGTTACATATAAGTTTTCAACATATACGTTTTCATATACAAATTATATGTTTCGTTTAAATATGTTATATTTTGCGTCGACTAAAGCATTAAAGGTAAACGTTGTTGATGATGAAGAATGATTATACTTGACAATAAAAACGCAAATCTACAAAATATATTTACAATTACTACACAGGTTGAACAATTTAAAATATGCAACTACAAGAGTTTTTTTTATCTATTCTTATAAATCAATATATTTCCTATGATTAAAAAATGTTGAAATTGAAAGTCTTATAGAGCAATGTTCCATAAATAAGGGGCTGTTTGGTAGCATCTGAATGGTCATTAAGAAGCTACATCGTGTGGGAGGCGTCAATTTATACTAACAACACCTAATTGTATATTTGGAAGATTTTGACCCACATTAATCGTATACGCGTGATTTGTCTAAACTTGGTATGCTTATAATAAGATTAGCGTGGGGAATAAGCAAGAATGAGTCGGTTAAACCTTTCCATAACTGAATTTGGAAACAAAACGCGGATTGGATGTTGATTTTGGAATGGAAGACTCGCAGTTGACTTTCCAAGTCAACTGTGCAGTAAATAAGGAGGGTATTTGTTTGTACGCGTCTGAGTATTATCACTAATCCCGATGCAGCCCAGTTGGTTAAGACTTGTGTGCACATTGAGCCGGCCATGGACGCGGGTTCGAGTCCCGGTCCATGCCTTTTATTTTTTTTGTAATTAAAACACTATTATATTATTAAAATAAATTCATAATATCATTATATGAGTCCGAAATGTCACGAAATATTTTTAAAATGTACAAGCATGATAAAATGCGACGTTTTATTGGTTGATTAATAGAAACAAATGTAATTGAAAATACGAAATGTTTCATAAATGTTGAAAATACAATGCGGAACAAAGGATGGAGAAGTTCAGCAAAATCATGAAGGCGGCTGTGTACGGGAATGACAAGCTGTTGGACCTAAAAATTTTTGAATTGGTTTTCTTCCTAATAGTGGAGTATCAACATTACTACTTGATTGTGTTTGACTTGAAGAATGCAATTGTTAGAGTAATTGATAATTGGGGTGACTTGTACCCGTTAGTTCGGTTGACTGACAACAAGGAATACTTTTCAAAGGACTCCGCATTTAAAGTGATAAGTAACATCTTTTTATTTGTAAACAAACACATAGATGTTACTGGGAAAGTTAACCAAAATGTTAATATGTTACAGAAACATTTGTTTGTTAAGTACCTGTATGAAGTGAACCATCCTAAAAGTGATGAAATTAATGTGGCGCCTATCACTAAAGAAAACATCGGGTGGTCAACAAAATCCAATTTGCACGATTGTGGCATTTTTTTGATGCGCCATATGGAAAAATATATGAGCGTTGTCACAACATTTGACTACGGGTTTAGTAAGCATGGTCAGAGAAAGTTAGCGGAGCTGCGGAGGCTAAGAACAAAGTATGGCACATATTCTGCTTTCGGATGCAAATGTTTTAAAGGAAACCATTATGGCTATAGCACTCAGGAAGTAGATTTATGATATGGTGGGAGAAATAGTTGGTGTAGGTTGTTTATAACAATTATGTTAACGGTGTGTGTTCTTAAAACAATTGTGTGTAATGTGTGTGTAATGAACTAATTCAACTGTTGTTGCTGATGTAACTGTGTTATAAGCATCGTAATATTTTGAAGGCACAATGGGTTTTGAAAAACTCAAATGTCTTGTATGTTATGTTTATGTTAACTTGTAGTAGGAGGTTGTATCCCCCTATGGGGTTAACTATGTATGTGTGTGTTTAAAAAATCAATCAACAATAAACAAGACAATGCCTTTAAAAAATCATTAACTTATATGCAAGATAGGGTCGATTACTAGACGACTAAGGGTCAAAGGTCGGGTAATCAAGAGGGCCGATTATTATAAGAGTTATAAGAAAGAAAAGGGCTTGATTACTTACCAAAGGAAACAAGGGATGTGGTAAGTGATAGTGAGGTTCTTGTGCTTCTTCCTTGGATCGTAGCTCAAGTGGTTTGGGTCTTCCTTGTCTTCGGCCGAGTGAGGTGAGGAAGAGAGGAGTGTTGTGAGGGAGAGAAAAGTGTGTTTGGTACAAGAAATGATGGTGGTGGTGAGCTCTTTATATAGAGGTAATTATAGGTAAACAAGTCATCTTGGTTGTGCAACTTTGAAAGGGACTAGTCATGGAGCAAGGATTGTGTGCTTGTCCTCTAGTAGCCGGTTCACAGGTTAGGAAAACAATGTGGAAAGTTGTCATACCTTGGATTTAGTTCTTGATAGGGACTTGTCTTGGCTTAGTAATTGGCCAAATCAATTAACAAAGAGGAAGGTTCCAAGATTTGTGGGAAAGGGACATGTGCTTGATAGGTTGGCTCATGATAATTGGTTCATACATTTAAGGCATCTAGTTCTTTCTAGGAATGTGTTTAGGAATAACATAAGGAACCTACTTTGGTATAATAACTAGATTGATGTGTAGTTTGTCTCTTGTGTGTATTCATACAAACTATATATATATATATATATATATATATATATATATAGGCACATGGGTATATATATTTAGATTATTGTTTTCCTAATTAGTGTAATTGTGACACCCGGCAAACTCTAGTTAATAACTTTCGTAAATCTAGTAAGTCTACCTTAGCGAGTCATGCATACATCACACTTAACGGGGTCAATTGGGTCGTTATGATGGTTCCAGGAATCATCGGGAGTCGTTACAGTGATCCACGGGATCACTGGGAGTCGGTTTATAACCACGTGAACAAGAATTAGTGATTTATAGAATCGTCGGATTTAATGCACACACGCAAGTCTCGAGTCCCGGGAATCGGTGAACGAATGTGAACGTGTTAGTTATCATGCATTATGTGTTTATGATCATTATGTGACTTGTCGGTATGTGAATACGTGCTTATATGTGTTAAAATAGTGTTTAATCCGCCAAAAACCCAAAAAGGCATGTTGTAGGCGATTAGAAGGATTAACAGGCGATTACAATAGCCTACTCGCCTGTTTCACATGATTACAACATGTGATTAGGCTGTACTCGCTAGTTTATAGGTGAGTACAGCATCCTAATCGCCTGTAGCAGCATCGTACTCGCCTGTAACGTGTCTGACGACTAGAAACACCTACAAATACCACCCTTGACTTGTAAAACATCATTTGTGCAACCCTAGTCGTCTCACAACCTCTCTCAACCCATAAACACCCTCTGGAACACGTTTTTGACCTAGAATCCACCTTTCCAAGCTTTACACCTCATTATCTTGCAAATCCAAGGTGTGTTCTTCATCCCAAACCTTTGCAATGATTTTGTTTTGCTCCCTAAAGGTACAGACCTGATTTCTAAGCGTTTGTGTCTTTAAAAACTTATTAAAATCAGTTTCTAAACAAACCTAAACCTTTATGCTTGCTCTATGTGATGTTATCATGCAAAGATAGGATTTTTATTGATAAAAAATGATTGTTCTTGTATGTTTGATATGTTTCTGAGTAAAATTGGTTGTTAGCATGATTGTTGATGAGTTTGGAGGTTCATAGTTATGTATTGTTGATAATAGGTATTTTGACCTGTTTGAATGATTTTGAAGGATTAAAGATGATATGATGTGTTTTATAGATTGTATGAGCTTAGGGTTTGCTCTAGGATGATGCTAGAACAGTAGGATAATGTCGGAGAACGTTGTTATGTGATGAAATTTGGATATTTGCTATTTAGGGTAAGTTTTGCATGTTGATGTGATGTTTACATGATAAATATGCTATTTTGGGAAACGCTTGCATTAGGGGCTGTTAGAATGATGATAAATGGGGGGGGGGGGGTTTGCTTGAAATAGGTTAATAAATGATTTGGGTTTGATATTGGGTGTTTCCACATGTTTCGGATCTGATTTGGAGGGTTAAACGCCTGAAAAAGTGGAACAGCCCTGTAGGGGGCGAGTAAGATCCTACTCGCCACATAGCAGGGGCGATTACAGCCTACTCATGTGTATTATAGGCGAGTAGAAGGCCTACTCGTGTATAATACAGGAGATTACACCCCTAATCACCTGTTTGACTTTCCTAATTGCTAGTTGACTTTTCCTAATTGCATGCTTGATTCCTAATCACCTGTACTGCTGTTGTAAGTGTATTTTGACATTCCGAAACATGATTTGACACCTAGAAACATGTTAGGAACCCTGTGACATGTCTAGTAACTTGGTAACACGTGTTCGGACTCGTTTATGCGTTATTTGAACTATATGCTAGACTTAGTGAACTTTTGCGCATGTTAAGTGTTTAATTGCATATGTTGCATGATATCTAGTATTTGGCTAACACGTGGGACGTCGGGTCACCAATGGGATGTCGGGTCTTGTCAGGTACGGTCGGGTTAACGTTCAAACATGTTTTCAACATACATAGTTACGGTCTGAACAATCGGGGACTATTTAATCTTCGGGATTGGTAGTCATCACATATATGTAAACCTATGCTAGGTCGCCAGTAGTTGGGACTAACAGTTCGTGTCGGAAATCTTTGATAAACTTAAAGACGCAACCTAAGGTGAGTTTCACGGCCCCACTCTTTACTGTTTTCGTTTTCGGGGGAGAAACATGCTTAGTACTTCGGTTTATAAAGGATCATGTTATGCTGGGTTGGTTGTACGTTTCATTTATGTTCTATGTTTATGTGGCTCACGTTGTGACAGTTCGTTAACAGTTATTGCGGTAGTTCGTTAATTGTGAATACACAGTTCGTTGACCACGAAGTGGTAGTCCGTTGACTATGTTATAGCAGTTCGTTGACCATGGTTTGGTAGTTCGTTAGTCGTGATAAGCGATAGTTCGTTAGTTGTGGTAAACGATAGTTCGTTGGATGGTTCGTTCTGGAGTCCAATCGTCTAACAAGTGTTTTCATGAATCAGTAGTAACATGATAGTTTTTTCAAAGCTCATAAAACGTTTTTACTTAAAAACCTGTGAACTCACCGGTATTTTGTACTGACGTTTTAACATGTTTTCTCAGGTCGTTAGAGTGGTAGAAATTGGATAGTCGCACGGGGTCGCACACGCGTCTAAGTTCCTCATGTCTTGGTTGTCAAACATTTAACTCATGTTTTGTCTTGTTTGGATTTTGTAAACTTGAAATGCTTCCGCTACATTTCGGATCATGGTTTTTAATTTATGCATGTTTTGGTTTACGTATCTTCTTTACATATAGTTGTTGTTTATTGTGACCGTTGACTTGGATCCTGATATATCACACGCCTCGCGGTAGAACTCCGCAAGTGGTAATTTGAGGGTGTGACCGTTCACAGTAATTCATGAAAGTGACACATGAGTGAAGATCAAATTTGTTGTTTTGTGCTTGTCCATACATATATATACGCATACATATGTGTGTGTATACAAGCCCATTGTCTTGTCTCCATCAATAATATATAATCACATGGTAATATATATATATATATATATATATATATATATATTTTATTTGTCCCTATCATACATGTGTGAAATGTGTATATAATATTGAACCAAACTTTTATTCTACACATGTGTATTTGCTTAAAAAATATATATAGTTTTAGTCTCATAAAATCCATAAGCTTTTGTTGATCCTTATGATGGTTATGGTGTTCGAGTAGAGTTCATAATCGTTCAAATAATGAGGCGCACTGACACACTTATTATAAACACACAGTTAAATAAAGACTTTTAATTGTACGGTCTCGACTAGTGAATTCGGCGGGTGTCACAATGTTGCTTCATTAGTAGATAATCATCCCCAACAACTTGTAGATGCAGCTCACGTGGCGGGTTATGACCTCCTAGATCCTGAAGTTAACGATCACCAGGAGGTTGTACTGGAAGACCGCCACGTGGGGGGTGAGGATGATTACATACCACCCGGTGATGTTGCTTCCCAAAAATACAGTCATTCGCACCAATTGGGGAACGCAACTAACGTAGATGAAGAAAATGATTGGAATTTGGCTTATGACCTCCTATACCCCAAAGACAATATTGCTGCCCAATGAGACCCTCATTCGTACCAATTGGGGCATGCAGCTAATGTTGATGATAAATTTGATTGGAATTTGGCTTATGACTTCCTATATGTCACCCCGACAGTGCACAGCGGAAAGTAAGTCATGAGGTAACGGAAGTTGTTACCACAAAGTTTAGCAACGCACATGAAGATACGTATGGACATCTTGCACCCACCCTCTAGTACAACATATTTACGTTTCCGGTCTTAAGAAAGTTTATAAAAACATGTCATAACCAAGGTGAAGCGAAGTTACATAATTATTGTTTTACAAATTATTAGAAAATAAAACATAGTTTCATAGTTTTATGGTCCCAACATTATGTCCATAGTAGTGCTCTGCCAAACCCACTCTCAAACCCCTAAGCATCAGTACCTGAAAAACATGCTTAAAAACATCAACAAAATGTTGGCGAGTTTACAGGTTTTATGATAACAAACAAAATTCATTATTCAAAATGTACGTATGATCAAGTACAACTCGAAGAGAACCAAGTAGACTCGCGAAAATCTAACAAGGATGATAGTAACCTAAGGCTCTTAATCAAACCATAACATTTGCTTCCCAAAATCCGACCCCTAAATCAGAGGAATTTTTAGGTTATGTTTTCCCATTAGACCCAATCTACTGGTCTGGAAAGGGGCGTCAACCCAATAGATCTACTAACATAAACTACGGCTCTCAACTTAAGAGTTAATGATTAAGAAGTGCAGGGAAGTGTCCTCCCGAAGGGACTGACGAGGTACTCTCATAGCAACAACTCGTACACCTACCTAAGGCTATCAATTGTTCTACAATTCTAGTCCTACTATTCATAATACATGTTAATCCCCTGATATTAAAAATGTTCAAAAACATCTTAAAGAAAAGGGGCTGTGAAACTCACCTCAAGCGTAGCCGTCAAGCAATTTTCTAGTCCAAACCACAATCCATTACTAACAATATCCTATAATCCATAAGGCTATTTTAGCAAACATTCTAAGTCTAATCAAGTCATTCACCAAACTTCCTCGACTTAGTCTAACCAAAAACAATTAAATTTCCATTAACCCTATCAACCCATTGGTGATTTCGGTATCCGATTTAGTTTTAGTCCTCACACACATATATGTCACATTAAATTACCCATTCCTTAGGTCCACACTTACGTATTTACATATATAATAATTCCATGTTAATAACCACAAAACTTATCACAGTAACTCATCATAATGTGGTCACACACATGCAGGTAGCACATAGTCTTATACAACCATCAAGACTCATGTTCCTGTAGGGTCGTTCTTATCGAAGCGTAGCCACTACTAGTAAACACAAATTACACATAGACAGTCTAGGATCAGGATAATATTCCCAAGAAATCATCTTACGTATCAATCATCATATAATTCATCTTATATTACTAATCCTAGTTAACATATCGTTAGAACGCACATTAAGGCCTATTCTAGCTATTTTCATAATAAACAAATGTATCATATCAACTTATGAACCTCTTATAAACCTAACTTAAGTTCTAGGACCTGCATATAATCCACTAAACAAGACCAAATTTGATGTTCTAAAACAGCCACAAAATCTATCCGTTATGCGCCTTAAAAGTCACGTTTCGGCGACTTTTATCACATAGTTTTGCACTATAAACATTCGTTACTATGGTAAAAATATTATATATCCTAAATAATGAATTTTATACACATTTTGACACCAAATAAGCTGTTTTACATCAGACCTGAAAATAAGTATCTTAGACGCGTTAAACTTGTCGAAAACATGCGTTTCTGTGCATCTTTTGCAAACATACCTAGGCTTTTAACTTGAGTATTTTATAAACACTTTATCACACTTTATTTCACTTCAAAATAAGTTGTAAAAACCTGTTCTAAATCATTTTTAGAATATTCACTTCAAAAGTTTGTATTTTGGCGTTTTAAGCCAAAAAACACGTTTTGATCGTACATGCAAGGTCTCCCAAGCGTGTAGAACTTAGTTTTGTTTAATATTATCCATTTTATACTCAAAATATCCTTTAAAAACCTGTTTGTTTTCAGATTTAACAAAACCCATTAAATAATTACAATAACCATCAAAATAATCAACACTCATATTCAAACTCACATAACAACTATCAAACTTGAAAACCCATTAACTTAGTTGACTATATAGTCAAAATCCTAATGAATCTCAGATTCAAAACATCATCAAAAACCCTCTTGCATGTATCATCAATCACTAGATCTAAGCATTTTAAGCATCTACCAAGCAACACAAACTATCATACATACTTACATATACATATACATATACATATACATGACACGTACACACATACATTTCACACATTTTTCACCTACTTTTCCATCTCTATTGTTTATTTTATAAAACCCTTTGTCAAAACCCATTTAGTTTGGTGAAAGACTTGAAAAATCAAAACCAAATCAGAAATCTAAACTAGTTTTTATAAAGATTCTTACCCTTGAAGAACACTTGATAAAGAGATGGGTTTTGATGCTTCCTAACACTTTCTTTCTCTAAAATCTTGTGTTTTCTTGAAGGATTGTTGCTCCAAATCATAAAATAACTTAAAGTATCCAGATTCAAGCCTTTAATATTAATGTTTTAGTGATCAAAATAGGAGAATATGAGAGAGATGGAGAGATACGGTTGGAAGAAGGGAAGAAGGAAGTGTTATGTGTGTGTGTTTTTTAGTGTGTAGGATGAAGTAAAATGACAATGTGGGGTGTTATATCCTTGGGAAGGCTTCAAAGCACATGAAATGGATTGATGAGGAGGTGAGTAGGGTCCCACAATATGTGTTGGCTGCATTTTTTGGCAGGAAATTTCGTGGGTGGGGTGGGTTTATAATGGGTTGGGTAATTTTTATTATAACATGGGTATTTTAGGTGATTTATGGGTATAAAAATTCACCCTAAACTAATTTATTTTTACCCAATAAACTATGAATCATTATTACCCACTAAATCCTATGATTTTTAACGCATAACAATTATATTAGGTGTTCGTCGCTTCATGAGTTCGTAATTGTCAGCTAAAAGCGCACATACGCGCTGTACCGATCATTGCGCGATAAAAACCTCAAATCAGAGGTTTTGTATGTTTCGACTAACTTTTCACCTATAGGATATTATTTTATGCTATTTTAATTAATTCATGGGTTTCTCTAGTGTATCGGGTCTCGCATACACGTTAAAACGACAAAACACGCAAGTATTCACCAATTGCGACACGAAAACTATCAACTATAGCTTTTATTGTTTTAACTAATATTTTCAACCTTAAAGTATTATTCCATGTTAAACCAAGCTTTACGGGTCAAAACTAGACTTTTTAAAGTTATCCGGGTCGTCACCAACATCCACTACGGGTATTTTATCGCCCCACGATACTATAACTCATAGAATTACTAATAACAACCCATATAACACTTTGGACTTTGCTAATGTTTCTAATAACTCTATTTATCACAAATTAAGTCTAATACGCATTTAGATATTAATATTCCATGTTTAATAGCTTAACACGGATAATGTCCTAAAAAGCCGGATGTCACACTATACCCAGAAGACAATAATCAAGCGGAGGAAGAGGTTGTACCGGAAGACTACTATGGACCATGCGAGTATGATTACACACAGACTACTACGGATTGAGCGAGTATGATTACACCTGAATGGGCAAAAGGTTATGAAACGGATCCTGGTGCAGAGTATGTAGATTGGTCTGATGGAGAGGCTACTCGGGCCATGGAGCTGGAATGGGCAATGCATGACCCATGGGAGGATGAGCGCGGAACGGATTCTGATTGATCCTTTTATTCCATTTTCAATTACTAGGCGTTTTAAGGTGTTAGTTATGTCCGCTTAAGTTTAATTACATAGTGTGTAGTCTTTTCATGGTTTAACAATCCACACCCGTTAGTTCTATAATTTGTTTGCTTGTTTTGGGTTTGCACTTGCCTTTTTTTATATGTATGAATGTAATGTAACTTGGTGGCGTTAAAAATGTGTTATTTTTTTGGCAACTCCTTTATTTTTGTGACATTCAACATGTTAATACACTTGGTCCATAAGTACTCATCAATGTTTCTCTATTCGACGAAATGTAACGTTTTTGTGAGTGATAGTGTACTTATAACATGAAAACATATGATAGACGTGTTGTTGTCAAGACACTTATATGGACCATACTATGTCACATGGTTTATACTATGTTACAAGGTACCCCTTAAGATTAATATAGCAAGTTCTTTGCCGGATGAAGAATATCGTAAAAGTGCTTTTGTTACATGATGAAAATTGTTAGAGCAAATAATGCGGAGTAGTCTTACATATGTGAAAAGATTTTTTTTACATATGTAATGTAAAATATTATAAAAAATTAAGGTCACTTTCAAACTATCAATATATGTTGGACAAATGTGGGAAAAGTGTCGTGTGGAAAAATATATGTTGGACTAAATGTCACCCATAAATGTCTTATAATATATGTGTGAAGGAAAGTAAAGTTCAAATTGATATTATTTTTTCCGTTAAAAAAAACATAGTTGTTGATGTTATTTATTGTAAAAAATG
This sequence comes from Ambrosia artemisiifolia, assembly GCA_032199755.1. Classification (NCBI taxonomy): domain Eukaryota; kingdom Viridiplantae; phylum Streptophyta; class Magnoliopsida; order Asterales; family Asteraceae; genus Ambrosia; species Ambrosia artemisiifolia. The sequence continues at coordinate 34,019,995 of CM063519.1, forward strand.
TGTAAGGGTACATGTGAGATGTAAGATACAAAAACTTTATGTAACATCAAACCATCAACCTCAACAAAACTTTTTACATCATAGGGTATGGCTAACACCTAAATCATAGATTATGATTTTCTCTAAAAATCTTTTATACTCAATCAATCTTCTGAACCCTGCCAAAGACATAAGGATGAAAGAAAACAAAACAAATACAAACGTAAGAAAAAAAATAAATACATTAAAGTACTGTTACAGGGCCATATTACAGATGCATAGTAAATAGAAGATGCAAATGTAGCAATAAATGTTACTGGTAACATAAGAAAGTGACATTAGAAATAAACAAAAAAATGTCATGTAAAAATTAAAAAAATATAATTAAAAAAAAGATATAATAAAGACAACTAGCATGTAACAACTACACAAAGCATTTATTTTCCTAACCTACCTAAATCTTATTTAAATGGTTTAACCCATTGTTTAAGGGTACATACATGAAATACTGAAAACCTGAAGTATCAAAATCTATATATTATAGAATAGATATATAAAATCTCAAACAAAAAAATGACAAGTTGGCAAAGGATTGGAAAGCAGATTGTAAAACAAGAGGAGAACGAGGAAAAATCAAGCCATGTGAAATACTTGATGGTCGGAAAAAGACTAAGAAAATTAGGATCAACATCTACATCTACATCATCTATCCGGAGGTCTGATTCTATAAATGACTATAAAAACATGAAGGTTAGTACGTCTTGGCATTATAAAAATAAGACAAAAAAATTATTATTATAAATTTTTTCTTGTTTCTTTGTAAGGTTGTGAAAAAAGAGGAGCAGGGTTTAAATGTTCCTATAAGGGAAGAAGAAAGTGTTCCAAGGGGTTTCGAAACTCATAATGTTGTGGTTGAAGAGAACGAACAAAACATCCCTGCCTCTTAGTGCAAAAGATGAAGACGATAATGAATGGTTTAATGATATTGAATGGGATTGGCATTATAAAAACATGAAGGTTAGTAAGTCTTGGCATTATAAAAATAAGACAAAAAAATTATTATTATAAAAATTTTCTTGTTTCTTTGTAAGGTTGTGAAAAAAGAGGAGCAAAGTTTTGAATGTTCCTAAAAGGGAAGAAGAAAGTATTCCAAGGGGTTTCGAAACTCATAATGTTGTGGTTAATAAAGAGAACAAAATGTCCTTGCCTCTTAGTGCAAAAGATGAAGACGATGATGAATGGTTTAATAATATTGAATGGGATTCGTATTTTCAAAGTTACATATCATGCACCTGTGGTCCTACTAAAGTACATGTTCCAAATATTTATAAGCAACCAGAGGGGTAGCAACAAAAAACCAGGCGAGTGAAGAAACCAACAATACAATTCCACCAATTACTCTGGATGATCCATTGTGGCATGAGGGACTTAATGATGTAGATTGGGATTCTTTTGTCCCAATATTCATATCTGCAAAGTGTGGTCCTACAAACCTAAACTATATTAAGTAATTTCTAAAATGACTAGTAAACAAATGATAATGTGATATCATTGTTCGGAAAATGTGTACTTGTTGTTTATTAATAGTTTCGTTTAATTATTTAACGTATGTTCGTTTGGTGATCTTGTTTGTGTTTATGAATATTTATAGTGTAATTAACATATCCAAATACCGTGCAAATTATTGACTTGAAAAAAATGAGTGGATCATAGTGTAAATAAAAAAGTTAGAATCACACGACAAAAAAGTGTAACAAAAATGTTTGACGCATATAAAAACCTTAAGGATACGTATGTAACATTGCGAGTTGTATAAAAGCCATTGGTGTAACGTACAGAAAAATTTTATAATATTGTGATGCATTTGGTGTAGCGCATGTACTAACGTATGTAACAACAACTTACGTAACAAAGTGAAAAAAAGGTTGTAGTATTTTAAGTAATGTTGTGCCAACGCTGGTGGGTTAAAAGTAAAATAACACTTTAAAGTGAAGTATGGGACATTTCAAGAAATTAGCATTGAGGAAAACTCTCTGAAATCTAAAGAATAATGTTAGGGCCTAGCCGTTAAATGTTACACTTATGGTGTTTATTACTATCATCATATGGCATGATAGTATACATGTGATTTATGATTTATGTATTATGTGTTACCCTTGTGTGTTTTTAGGTGAAGTTAGGTCATGTCGTGTCTGTATGATGGGATCTAATCAATGAACAAAAAGTGTGTGTTTAGTTTTTGATATGGGTGTATAAACATTTAATAGTGATTTTGATACAAAAAATTATTGGTGTGAACAAGTTTTCTCATCTTTTGGAGACAAAAAAGTTGAAGACCTATTGTATATTGTATTATGATGTGACCCATGATGTGACTACACAAAGAACAACTTTTCTCAGCTTTTTATTGGTGTACTAAATTAAACAAAGCTCACGTGAATGGATGTACTATATTAAACAAAGCTCACCTAACTAGTCTACTTACTACCTTCCAAAATAAAAAAAATATAAATAAATGGGTATGTGTGCAATGGATATATTATGATATTGGCTCCCTTTGTACCAGTTCCCTATTTTTTTTCCTTTCATTCATCACACAAAAATACTACTTAACAACCAAATAAAAGGGTGATATAAGATTAACTTCATGGAGTTGTATATTTGTGGGAGAGAGGCGATTGTCAAGACTTCATGGACAAATGAAAACCCGGGATGACGATTCTACACTGTCCGTCAAAGGTAAAAAACAATTTTTTTTTTGGTAAATTATAGTTAAATATAAACAATTTTCAGACTAAAAATGGATATTGTAAAATAGAACAATGCCTGCCAGTACTTCAACTGGGTTGATCCGCCAATGTGCCAACGGTCGAAAATGATAATACCCGGTCTGCTAAAGTAGAAGAATAGGCTGGAAGGAGAAGTTATTTTAACTCAAAGCTGAAATGCGAAGGAAGAATACCATAATATGGTATTTGGTTATCGCGTTAATATTGTCAAAGGTCATTTGGGCGCAACTGGGTTGAATGGGATTGAAGATATCTAATATATGTATGTTGTGTTCAGGTGTATGTCAACCCAATGGTAAGGAATGTATCCAGAAAAAAACAAAGTTTAGGTTTTCTAAAAAAGCTGGTTGTATGGAAAAAATAAACTGTGTTGTATAAACCAAGTTTAATGTTTCCAAAAAATTATCAAGATGTTTCTATGGTTTAGCTAACTGTGATTCTAATGGTAACCATTTCTAAAATACATAAACATAATAACAAATACCAAACAATAATAAAAAGGAAGTTAAACCATTAGAAATATAAAAACAACATGGACTATACTGAGCCCAAAAAGAGAGAGCATGGTCCACAATGCAGTTCAAATGTTACAGGCGTGAGACTTAGTAGAGTTAATAGTTAAGTGATACGCATAAGAAACACATTTCAAAAGAGAGATGGCTCAGTGATAGTCGAGATAAGTAGACCTAAGTAGCTGGAGATGGGGTCTGGATTTGGGAGCTACCCCCCAGAATCCTTAACGACAACAGTGCTGAGTTGGAATCGCATTCTAATTCTAACTAAGGATTCTTGTGGTTCTGGAGGATCCAGCTACAGGAGAACCAGGAACGGAGAGCTTTCCCCCCGCCGACTCTTTGGCCTTAAGAACGCTGGTTTTAAGAATGAGTGATTGCCCTTCTCCGACCCTTACTGCCCAACCTGAGAGCGGACAGCTAATGCGTTCCACTTATTGAAAACATCATCTTGCAATTACGAGAGTCATGATTTGTGACGTATTGCATGCAAGTGTGACAAAGCCTAGAAGCTTTGGGGGGCTTCGTGGCCTTCGTTTTAGCATTAACAGACTTCAAACGTTGATTCCTTCCACAACCGTTAGTATGAACAACTTCTGGATTGTTATATGATATGTCTACATCCAGTGGTTGCCCAACCAACTCTTCAACAACAGCCTCATTTGATTCAACAACAGGGGCTTCAATAGACTTGTGATAAACAAGATTAATCTTGATAGCTTTTAAACGCTTAACCAAGTTGGAAAGGATATCCTTGTCACTCCGGACGACATCCACACATTCAGTAACCAACTCAAAAATCTCATTACGCATAACAGCTTATGGGGTGTTGTCAATGCCATACCGATTTTCAATTGAAAAAATCCTCTTCGGCAATGCATCACGTAGCCACCTAGTAGTAACATACATGGCATGAATTTTTTGAATATTTTTAACCCGATAAACACAAAATACATGGCGACACAGGTACCCAATACAGATGAATCCCCTACACGAACATTCAGCCGACGAATCAACAGTGTTAAACTTGACCTGGGGAAAAAATAAGAATATTTTAAAACATATGTAAGCCGATTTCAAGATTGCTAACAATAGACTAAAAAAATATTAAGACATATTAGTTAATTAGATGTGTGTGAAATAAAAAAAAATATATATACCTCAAACACATTAACATAACCATTCATTCAATCTAGGTGAGTGACTGAAATAACCAATATATCATCAACAACCTGAGTGTTTGAGACATAACACATTCCTTCCCCTTAGAAATCTCTTTTACTACTTCAAGAAAAAAGAGTATGAGTATACAACTCAAAGGCGTGTTTTTCAATAGATAACCCGGTGCTGTCTGGAAATTATGCATAAGAGGTTTTATAATCAGCCATCCTTTGCCGGTATCGTTGTGCATCAATTTTGATCTCATAACATATTATAAACTGAATGAGCGTATTAGCACTTGTAGAATTCACTTTGAAAGACGCATTAGAGCTTTCGCAACGGGGTGTAGTTTTCATGAAGCAACACATGGGGATCTCTCGAAAGTAAGCAGGTACCCAACGATCCCTAATATCGTACATTTCCTTCAACCAAGAGTGATCTTGCAAACTAAAATTATCCAATAGTTCGGCTCTCGAAGGTAGACGACTTGATATAAACATTCCATACCAAACGATGAATGCATTGTCTAACATTGGTGTTCTATAACAAATCACCTGAAATCTGCAAAAATGGATATATTGAATAAAATAATATCAATATGAAATGAGGATATTCAAAATGAATTTATTCTAAACAGCTAATACCTTGACAGGTAACTTATTCATAATATGCCACATGCAAAGGCGGTGGCGAGATTCAGTAAAGACTTGGAGTATGGCTTGCCTCATCGCCGGGTCTTGATCAGATAAGACTAATAATGGTTGCTTTCCATGAGCTTTCAAAAAGGATTGGAGCAACCATTTGTAAGAATCAATTTTTTCATTAAATAGAAGCCTGACACTGAAGGTTACACACTGTTTGTTGTAATCCACACCAGTGAATGGAACAAAAATCATGTTGTACATGTGAAAAGAGTATATAAAAAGTGAATTATGTAACACCTATATAGAGTCAAATATGGGAAGGTAAAAACAAATGTTAAACTATGCAAGTAAAATGATAAAATACTTACTTATTGGTTTGGTAAGTTGCATCGAATGCAACAACATCACAAAAAACTTTGTAGTTCAGCTTTGAAATTTCATCGGCCCAAAATCAAATATAAGTTTACCGTTTTGAACAACAAAGTCATAAAAGAAATCGGGTAAACTATCAAACGATCACGCAACCGATCCAAAACTAACTGAGAATCTCTTTTACTGATAAAAATTCTCAATTTTTGGCTGAAGTTCTTACAGTTGACTGGGGTGCCATGGACATTATGATGCCCCCCTTCATTATAACATAACAGCTGTGAGCTTTAACTAGACCAATCTTGTTGAGACTCATCTGATGAATGAACTGCTTAGCAGAAAAGGCAAGCTTCTTACCAGACTTTGTAAAATCACGATTATAAATATCGACAAGAGAATGGTTATGGTTCTCTATGGACTTCTGAACAACACATCGACCAGTATCTTTGCAAAACATAACACAAATGTGCGCATTGCAATCGCTGAGTGTAAAGGTAGTTTGACGAAACTTCATAGACTCGTGGCATAAGGTGTCAAACATACACTTGTTTTGAGGGTTACCACCTTTGTTACAACGAAAATATTTACGAGTGACAACACCGTTCCATACCTTAGATTGTCCTTTCCTAAAGGAAAAACCAGTTTGTTAAGCATAAAGTGCATACAGGGTATACACATTTTGCCAGTTGTCAAATGAACGGCCTACACTTGCAATATACTTCATAGCAACATTGGAAGTCCACTTCCTTGTTCCGTACGGAGTTTGAAAAACATAAAACGACTCCTGATTATTTTCTATAAAAAAGCAAAGACGTGGTAAAAAAAAGTTTATTACTGTTAAACAGTAACAAATATTTAGGGAACATAAGAAATTTCATTAAAAAAAAGAACAACTAAATTTAGCTTGCATCAAGAAAAACATACAATCATGGATGAAGAAAAATCTACATGAACAAAACATAGAAACAAATGGATAATACACTAACATGTGCTGGATCCATCATGGAAAATGTTTATTTGAAAAAAAAAACATTAATCAGGTTTTCTTCATGCTAGATATTTAACGTAAGTAACAAATTTAAGGTAATAATAGACAAAAAAATGAAAGAAATGGACAAAAAAAAACAGTAACAAAGTAACAGTTAATCAAAAAACAAACATTAACCAAAATGGAAAACAAGTTAAAGAGTACATGGGACAAAATGCAACTCCACATAACGAACAGATAGCTATGACCTATAAATTGTAAAAAAGGCCTATAATAAGTTACTAAAATATGTAACAAGTTGAAATGTACAAAACTATTTTAGTGTATAAAAATAAAAAAATGCATATAAAAGATGTGTACAAACAGATTAAAATAACAAAATATAAAGATCTATGAAAATGCATATAAAAGATCTACACAAACAGATAAAAATAACAAAATGTAAAGTAAAATATAACTACATCTATGAAAATTAAAATGAGCAATCAAGACACAACCAAAAAAAATGGTAACCTCAAAAAGTAAAGAACAAAAGAAAAAATGCATGAAACAAAACCTGGACCGTCTTCACCAACTAAACTATCAAGAACCGATGAGACAAATCTGGTTAGTATGTGAGTATTGTTCTCTGAAAATGACAAAAAATTAAAAAACCACTAAAACCCTATAAAAGCACATGTGGACTATCATTATATGTAATAAATAAAGTGTTGAAGTGAAAACAAAAAACTTAAAAACCTGGCAGATGTAAAACAACATATATGGGATCCTCATTAAATTCAAAAGAAGTATCCAAGTTGTGTGGGACGAGTTAGGTGAGAGAGCCAATCTCATTGTCATCATCCATAAATTCGGGGTGTATTATGATATTAGTAAGAGATTTGGATGAAGAAGCCATTAATGGCTAGACATTAATGTGGAATATATATAAGGTTTTGAGGGAAATGTGGACTATGAGAGTGGGGGTGATGACGGGATGAACAAAGATCCTTATTTAACGGATAGATTCATAGTACAAAGTGGTGAATGAGTTGATGTATGGAAAAAAGAGGTTTGTGTCAGGTATGTACAAAAGGAGCTTCTATGCTCATTGAACGAGATGGGTCTAAGTTACCATCTTGCCCTTGTGTTAAATGAAGGAGAATGGAGATGTGGAAGCATGATAGCCATTGGATGGGTTTCTAGAGTTTCCACAACTCAATAAGGTTTCTATGGGATACATAGCCTATATATAGGGGAAGGATCTATGCAGAACACTATTTATTGCGAGAACACTCAGAACAAAATGAATCACTCATTTTTTCAATGGTAAACAACTAAAAAGTAGAGAGAACTACACAAATGGGCCTTGTGGTTTACCCTAAGTTACACCTTAGAGTACTAAGGTTTTTTAGTTTTAGGTTGAGATTTCAAGGTATGTTTTTGTAACATCTTTAGGTATTAGCACTAACTGTCGTTAAAATATAACTGGATTCGCCCTAACGTGCCACACACGTAAGGATATTTTCGTCAACTCCCATTTGGAATTTTATATAACTGTACTACAGCCAGCCTCATTGACGTTTATGCTGTGACACCAGTCAACAAATCGGGTCAACATCCGTATGCATTTTACTTATTGTTGTCATTTCATGTGCATAATCAGACATTTTGCACACACTATAACCCCCCCCCCCCCCGTCTAGTAAAGCCTGAGTTATTCAGAAAACTCAACAGATCACCCGTTTATGCATACAACACTCGAACTATACGACAATAATTGGCGTTGAACAGTCAAGCCAATCACACGCTCAACAGAGAGCAATGAAACGCATGATTAACACAATAGTACAAAACAACAATACACATGGCAGTGCCTAGGTGGAATATTACACAAACCTACCCAAGCCTTGTAATCACAAAGTGTTTCATAAAAACAACACTCACATGACTCATGGAACAAACATATGTTGAACTTTGGCATTAATGCTCGGTAACACATGATAAGCTTTCTACTAACGTATGTATACGTATAAGAATGATTTATGAATCATGAACACAAAGTTGGGAAAATAATGACTGTTGATATAGTCATCGAGCACCCTTGTCATCTAGACGAAATCAAGTTGCATTCCTATGCAAATGGTCGACGATAATTGGTACAAACTAGTATTCCATTTAACGCACACATTATACCTACATGACTTATTATCCATACCCCAACTATGTTCATATATATATATATATATATATATATATATATACATGTATACACATGGATACAACTACAAATACACACAACCACACATGTCAAAACTTGTAATCTAAATCTATATGTGTGCATGTAAGGACAACTCATGATCCCATGAACAATCGCTATCATCTAGAACCTTACTCTTTGTCTTTTCCTTGCCTCATATTTCGGCCAAACATATGGTGAAAGGGACAAGTCCAAACTAGAGTCATGCATAAGACAAAATCCAACCCATTCATTCTTTCACCAAAATAGGACCTTCCCACATCACCTAATGGTTGCTTCTTATCTTTCCTTCTTTGAATCACCACCCAGCCGATTACATGAAGCCACACACATACGGCAATGGACAAGAGAATAGGACAAAGTTTGACAACTACGTCTCATGAACTCATGTTTGTACCCAAATACATATAAGACTAATGTGTATCAAAGACCTATGTATGACAACCCATCCCTTTTGGTACTTCCATTTACAATCGGCCACCATGTGGAAGACAAAGCATGCATGCCTCAAACTTATATCCATTAGTGATTCATGATCTTAACACTTACAAGGAGCCTAGTACATTTAAACTTACCAATTATAACTTTGTCCTTACCCTCCAACGACCTCTATATAAGGAGGCTTCTTGAATTATTCAATTTGCACCAGCACAACTCAAACACTCTTGCAAAGAATCGGGTCCTCCCAACCCTTCTCTAAACCCCATTTGGCTCACTCAAGACTAGCTATAGGAAGCTTTCAAAGACCCCAAGGTTCGTTTGTATCATCAAGTCTTGAGGTAAGTCCTAACCACCCATGTTCCTTAGTTTCCTTCGGCCCTATTGTGAACCCGAACCATGGCACATTTATCTTGTTTAATCGGCCCACAACTAGTGTTAGCAATTGGTTAATATGGAGGTAATGATCTAGCTTCTCAATCACGAGTTAAACTTAGAAGCACTATGCACACATTGTTCCACTTATATATGTTCGGACATATTGTCAAAGAAAACATCATTTATTGGTAAACAATCGGTCATGCACTACAATGAGGAATCAAGAAATATTTTCAGATCAAAACCTCACATAACTAATCAACTAGGAATCGGTTTTCATAATAAAACTTGTTTGGTTTATGTTACAAGATAAGGATCCATAATCAAGGTGTTATAATCGGCTTCCATCACAATCACCCACTAACACACCTTGTAATGGATCGAAGGTACCCTGGCAAGCTAAGATCAACCGAATTTAGTCCTCTAAATGATCAATCATGAAGCCATGATATGTGATAGATTCGGATATCACATATTAACACATGTTAGTTAGACTAAAACACATGTTAACATTAGCTTTGGCAGATTAAAAGGCTAAACACATGTTAAAGTACTTGTTTTGCCTATAAATCATCACGTGCATAGAAACACGGCCCAATTACACAAAAACCAAGGTCCACGAATGTCGGGTGAACAAATTGTATGATAAACAACAAGAACGTACAATTTACCATGCTCGCAATAATCATAGGACAATCAGTGTCTGGACGGTAGTCGCTTCACATTCCAGCTACACAAAATCACACATACCATTGTCAGGTGAGTTCTCACGGCCCCATTTTACTGTTTTCATTCTTTTAGTGGAAAATATGCGTACAAGTTCAATTACATTCTAACTATTATGTGAACATGAGACAAAAGGTTCAGAGTACTCATAAAGCCCTTGTATCATATTTCATTCTGTAACCATTAGCTATGGACTTAGCCATGAAACACCAGAATAGATCTATTGGGTTGACACCCCCAGTCTTGGTTAGTAGCTCTAACCGGATTACATATATCAAAGGTTTTTAGCCTAGATGGTGAGGAGTGCTTGTCTTTCACATTACATTCATTATCTTTAGTGTACAATGGGCGAGGCACGACATTCGTCAAGGTTTGGTTACGGGCTCATGACAGTCACGTAATGATTATGTTTTAGCTAGACAATAATCCAGTCACCCATGGTTTACAAAGTCACCCATGGTTTACAAATACAACAAAACCCGTGATCTCACCAACTTAATTGTTGACGTTTTTCATTTGCATGTTTTTCAAGAAATGAAAACAAGGAATATGGAACTTGGAGAGTTGCGCACTCGCATCATGGGATAATTAAACCGATCTTTTGTTTGAATAAATTTTAGTACAAGTACTATTGAAAATTTCGGTTTCTAAGACAATATTTCCTTTGGGATGTTAAACATTAATGTCTTTTAATATATCTAAGTTTATGATTTTGATGCTTGCGTGACTCTTGTGCTTGAAAACTTTTCGATGTTACATCCCGTGTTTCCGCCTAGGCGGGGTGTGACATATGTCTCTCTTCTTCTTTTCATTTACGATAAAATATATCGGCACCAAAATCGTTCAAGGATATTTCTTGACCTCAACAGACCCATGATAACATCAACAGACCTGCGACACATTGGGGGATCAACCCAAACAAAGTATTGACACCTAACTCTCACCTGAAGTCCCCAAGATGTCAAATCATAAGATTTCAAAAGGGGATGGAAATTAGGGTTTTAAATTTTACCATTTGGGGACAACAGTAAAACCGACGTCCAGGGTTGAGATATGTCCACGAGGTTCGAACTGCAGCCACAAGTCCACAATAGCACTAATGATCCATTGATGTTTTTAATGATTGTAGAGGATGTGTGTTTTAACGAGTGCAAGGGGTGTGTTTGAACGATGGGTTGGTTGTTGTTGTTAAATAATAGACATATATGGGATGTTTTTAATGATTGTAGGGGATGTGTGTTTTAACCAGTTATCTTTTAACGACAGTTAGTACTAATACCTTAATATGTTATAAAAACATACCTTGAAACTAAAAACCTTAGTACTCTAAATTGAAACTTAGGGTAAACCACAAGGACCATTTGTGTAGTTCTCTCTAAAAAGTAAAAAACAAATGTTACAAATGTAATCATGTAGATTCTTATATCGAATATCGAAAAATAATATGAATAAAATTTACATTTTATGTAACCTACATATATGTAGGTTAAATAATCTACATGTATGTAGGTTTGTGAAAGACATACGAAAACATTAGTTTGATAGTTTTTTATGTATATAATGCTCACACATGAATGCAAGAAACACAAAAATAAAAAATATGAGCTGGAAAATTAGGAAATTAAATCATTTAGAGTTGTTATTTTTTTTTCTCGCAATAACTTAGTGTTCTGAAATGATCTCGGACATTTTGGACAATTGAAGATTATGACCCTGGACATGGAGGTGTAAGCTTTAGGGTGGTCTTTTTGGGATAAGATCCGTTAATATGATATGATCTAAAATTAAGGTTGGAATTGTAAAAATATATAGCCTTCAGAATTACGCAATCAAAATTCAAAACCAAAAAAGGGTATAATGGTTACTTGGCTGACTTTATTAGCATTAAGTAAGGGCTGAATTTGGTGGTGAGCACGGTAGGTTATGATAAATATTATGCACATGTTTTGGTATTGTTTTATTATTATTATTATTTTTAGTTCTGATCTAATTAAGAATTAAGAAGTTTTCAAAAGGGTATGGAGGATTTAGAGTAAGTGCTCTTGGATCGAATGATTGGATTCCATTTTAATGTTGTTTCCAGGTTAGTTTAATTGGGTCGAAAAGGCACAGGCAGGCCTAAAAAGAGATCAATTGCAATGGAAGAGTTACATTATGGTTTGCAGAAGAGACTTGAGGGTGAAGTAAGAGGAATTTCAGCTACAGAAGTCATTTGGATTGAACAATATAAAAAAGGCTATCTACTTTTCTTTTTGTGTATGTGTAGATGTTTATTCTGCAATTAGTTAGCTTTATTTCTGTATTTACATCTAATTTTCTAATTGTATGATTACTAGATTGCGTCCCCCGCGCGTTGCGGCGGGGTAATCTAGTGATTGGGAGTTAGCCGTATAGGATTTGATTACATACTTTGATAGTTAACATTAACATCTTGAATTATGTGCATAAAAATATGTCTATCATGACCAAGCTTTACAAAAGCGAATTTGTTAATGTAGCATGCTTCAAAAAAGAGGATTTGATTACATACTTTGATAGTTAACATTAACATCATGGGCGTTGTTGTGAAGGCCTTAAAATCGTTACCAACGGAACTGATATTGCGGTCCATTCGTCTGAATCTAATACATGCTTACAAACCTCCAAAGCGAACCAAAACAAAGAGATTAAATACCTTAGGTATAGTATCTTCAAGGGGAGCTCCTATTATCATTTCTCTTAATGGTTTTGCAACCTATACGATTTGGTAGTAAAAGGTTAAAAAGTCTCGAACACAAATAGCGCAACTACCAAAGATGATCACAACGAAATTGAAAATGCCATCGTATAAACTACAACATTGGATAAATTTATAATCACAATATCATTTTCAAATTAAGACAAACTTACCGGTATAGGAGTGAAAGTGGATGCAACTCCTATTTGCATGTTGGCCTTGTGAGAGAGAGTATTTGTCGTCTAGTTGAGTGCATGCGTAACCTTGAATTTTGTAGCACGAATGCAGATGAAGCCTTATGTTAATGGATTTTTTTGTCTACGCCTTTGGCTGCAGCCTGTATTCCCCTCCCCTGTAAACATATTTTCTTAGTATTATGTCGCTTATGATTATCAAATTAGCAACATTTAAGCATCATATTCATTGTAAAACACCATGTTGTTTAGAGTTAACACACTCGACAACGTCGGCAGTCCGAAAGGTGATTCATGCCAACCCGGTAAAGACAATATGTTCTCAACTTACCTGTTGAAAAAATGAATAATATGAATCTTTAGATGCCCTAACATGTCCATGATCTGGAATGTAATAAATACAAAAAGAAAATGATTAATATTGTGTTAAAATATTTTTTTTTCTAGATGAGAAAAAAACACTTTTAATCATACCATGTCATAGTAGACTCCTTACTTCCTATAGTGAACTTTAGGCAGTCCATGACTACCACCCAGGGTACTGTTTCACAAAAAAAAAGCCCAAATGTAACTACTTGATTGTAAGAAGGAACTATGTAAAAACGTACAAAGGATACTACACATACTTGTAAACTTGCCACTTGTAAGGATGGCCATAACTGCAACCTTTTCTGATTCTATGCTCAAACTTAAGAGTCACCCTGCCAAAATGTACCACCACGATGCCGCCAGGTTCGTCCCTACCACCACCACCACCACCGTTGTAAACCACAACCACCAACGATGTTGACCGCTGCTGCGATAACAACATTCAAAAGTAAATACCTTTTAACTAAAGTAAATGAAAATGAATGATGTGTCTCTTAAACAAAGTCTTCCAACACCTCTCTGTCTGTCTCTCTCTCTCTAAATACCACACAACCCGTTAATTTACTAATCTAATCATGGAGTAAACAATTAATCATGTCGTTGATCGTCTTATCGGTTCCCAGCTTCACTTTCTCCCCACTTTGATTCTCTAATTCAATGTTAAAATCTACAACTGGCAATGAACCATCAACAACCTTTTATTCAGTGTAGTTGCACAGCCGAGTAAATTTCAAGATAAGTCATTACCAGAAGTCTTATGTGTATAACCGTATATAATGATATCATTTTTAGTTTGCATTGGTGATGTATCATTTGTAAATTATGATATTTTAACTTTAATTTGCATTTTTAAACCAAAAGGCAAGAAATATGGAACCTACTGCCCAGGTAACCAACATGTATAAAAGGATTGTACAACCAAAATATCCAACCTTCATCAAAGTAACAGAAGTAGTGCAGATACCCCAAATGCACCATACGGATCAATAATCTTACCCACACGCCCTCCGCAACACGCTTCTTCACCCTCACTAATCTCACCATCGGCCACTGCACCAGCCTTTACCGCCGCTTCAACGTCATCAGTCTCCAACCAGAACACTAGTCCAGAACTCACTATTTTCACACTGTACACAAATTTTAACGATAAGAGACCATCAAAAAACAATCAGAAAAATAAACGAAAAAATAAACATTGTGATTGTGGCTGAGAAACATTACGATCTATATCAATAGTTTCGCCAACGCCACCTAATTGAGCAAACCTGCTGCAGCAATGTATTCACCCACCGCTGGTTTAGCGGGGGTGGGTATATTGGTTTCTATTGAATGGAAAGAAAGAAATAGAATCAAATCTCTTAGCAATCATTTAATTTGCCATTTGATGTGATTATTCTAAGCTTTTATACAAAGATGTAAACCATCAATCACTTACTAAATGCATCAAAAGGCTTTTAAGATTGAACTTTTATTTTTTTAAGCACCAACCGACAAAAACATTTTTATTTCTTTCTATATAACATAAAGTCACAGGTAAATCAACATATGCAGATCTGAGGAAATTGATTCACAAATATTGCCAATAACATTTATTTTGTGACATATGCTAAGTTGTATTGACTATTCGACTACATGTACATTTAAACTACAATGTAGACCACACAATCTTATGATGCGTATAACAATTTGGACCCAAAATCTCTTGTTATAAATCCACTCATTTTAATCTTTTATACTCCCAATTGAAGTGTCTCCACTACCAAAAGCATCTCGTTAATTACAGTATCACATGTCATTTGGTTACAGAGCAATTGTAAACTACATTGTTGCGAAATTAAACAATGTTAAATCATGAGTATATATGCGCAGTGGTGGAGCGTTACGATATAAATTCTTTTACTTATCTTCGCTTACGCTACTCTAGTCTGTAGGCAATAACTTTAAGAGTTAAACTATAGCAAAGCAACGATGTTGCTTACCTATGATAATACAAAATTTGAATTGTTAGAGATCTAAGGATACCTAATCTCCACCCTATATTTTGCCTTTTCTTTTCAAATCTCATTTAAAAAAAGCATATGAACTTTAATTTTATGAAACCATTGTCAAAAGAGTATTTACTTACTGTATTATATAAACATCATAACCAACAAGTAAGGATCATAAAAAAAATCGGTGAGAAATTGTTGTCAAATACGCTTTTAAAAAAAAACTATGGTTTTCTCCATGATAAAAGTCTTGACAACATCAATAGCACAAACCTGATCTATCAATTATCAGAACTAAAAAAAACACTTAATAACAATCATCAGATTTATTTTTAATTTGACAGCTTACTTGTCTTAGAGTAGTTCAAGCCAACAAAACATTTGATGAGGTGACGGTGGCTCAGAGTTAGGGGTGAGCATTTGAGAAGAACCGACCCGGCCCGGGTAAAACCCGACCCGACCCGAAAACCGAGATGAGAGTAAAATGAAGACCGAATACTGGACCTAAAAGCAGCTAGTCGGTCTCTCCTCGGTTCGGTTTCTTTTATCGGGTCAGAATCGGGTTTGGTCAGACCGATTTTACAGGTTTCATTGAACCAATCTTCAAGCCTTTAATAACAGTTATTTCGTGATGGGAATCTCAGTTCTTCATCAATGGTTTGTGCTAAGGTTGCTTCTTGATACATCTTCGTTTCTTAATATACTGTTATTCACATAACTTATCTTCTGAAAGTTGATTTTATAACGCCACTATCTTTTGTGAAACCAACTTGATTTCTTCTATCAACTTTTCTTCACATAGCTTTGTTGCATTGCAAACAAACTTAGAAAAACTCATCAACTTTAATTTAAAGTCAGTAGTCTAATCTAGCTTTGAATTTTGACATCAAATTTGAAGAATGGAGTTTTCACCTTGGAGACTAATGAAGATGATGAACTCTATATAGGGTAGGTAATGATATTTCCTGCACAGCAGGTCTGGGTAGGTACCAACTACTTCCAAAACTTAATAATAATGAAATTGAGATTGAGAATCGAGAAAACAAGTATATACTAAAATGGCTATGGTTATACTTATAATTTGAACGCAACCAAGTCTATAATTATAAAGAAACATATAACTATATATTAAGCCATGTCATTTATATTCAGCATCATGTACGATAGTAACTACACAAATTTACTAGTTTTCTTGTAATAAAGTCATTTAACTATTGATTGTTGTTTTTAAATTAGTAAAAAAATATCTAATACAAAATCCATTCAAAAAATATATAATATAAAATAATTCTACCTTTTAAAGTCTTGCAGCTTTTTCTCAGGCCCCAAACCTTTTGGGAAATACAAACTATTCAGTTTGCTAAGCTCTCATTATGAGAATAAATAAAATATGTAATACTTTTTGTTTCACATCTCAAACTTTTGGATATATAGGTAGTCCACCGTCTAAAAGATTACCTTTTCTTATTTTATGTATTCAAAGTTTATGTTGAAAATTTGGATTCAGTCTTCTCTCATCAGTAGTGACTCCATTGACGAACCTTCATTTCTTACTGTACTCTACCTTATTTCTATGTCTCGTCTCATCTCCAACTCTAAACATGTTAGATAAGGCCACTTGATCAACATATTGTGTGGGTTTTTTTTAATTTACGTAGCATCTCGGGTCGGTTCGGGTTTCATGTTGAAGCCATGGGTTAGGACCGAACCCGAAACCCGAAACCGAAAATTGTGTAATCTGAGAACCGGGACTCAACCGAAATACATATGGTAAGGTCGGTTTCGGGTTTTCTTGGATCGGTTTCCGTTTTTTTTCCGGGTAGGACCAAGATTTGCTCACCCCTACTCGGAGTTATCGAAATGTTAGTCAACATTTGCGGCAGATTTTGAATCACCTAAGCGCCTGCCAAATGGCCAATGAAACGTGTAGGTTAGGTTAACTGGAACATTGGCTAATCCCAAACAATCACATGAACTATAAACATGAGTAGTAACTTTGAAACATAAATAACATAGGATTGGACATTACAAAAAAAATGGGTTTCTATGCATTTAGGTGAGACCATTGTCCAATTTGAGACCAGCGACTGTGTAATACGAATACGAAGCCGGAATCTTGAGCCAAGACTTTACAAAACATTGAGTAAGGTTGGGTGGTGTAAGTGGCATAGATAGATATTATTATTTTAATGAAAAAATGGTTTGGCTAAGGTCTCTAATGGGGATAGTCTAAGAAATTAACATGGTCATTTTCTTTTAATCAACAATGAGTTACTTTTAAGCATTGTGATCAAAATAAGTATGGACTCTCTAATTCATTTGGGATTTGTTACCAACACAGCCAATGACAATGTTTCATTAGTCATCACTTCTACAAAGCGATCTCAATTATGATAGTAGGTATTGTTAGTTGACATATTAGACCAACGTTTTTTCAAACTTAAAGATCAGCTATTCTTAGCAAATGTAAACCTAAGATCATATCTAGGAAAACAAATAGGCTCTTAGCCTCTTACTATGCAGCCCTATGGGAAACAGGTTACATACTTGATTGGGGATTATGAAATGCATAATATAAACTTCATACAAAAGCATAGTTGTCAAAGTGTGATTAAGGTGTGAACTCCCCACATTAGCTTCTAATGAAATGCATAATATAAACTTCATACCCTAACACCACCGTCGCCAACACCGCCGCTCATCAATACATCTGCTCCACACCATCATCCTCACCAATCAATCTGGTTAGAACTATCACATGCAATCCCGAGTCAACTAACTCCCTTCGGAAATCTTGAGGGAAGCCGCCTCAATATAGCGACCCAGCTACAACTCCAACCACCGCCATCTGTTCACCTTGCGCCGACTGCCTAAACCATAGCCTCGGTTCCGCCTTCGTCAATGGCGCCAGAGTTCCAGGTGAAGAGAGAGATAATGAGAGAGAGAGAGAGAGAGAGAGATTGAAAAATGTGTTGTTGTGTTGTGTAGACTGAGAAAGAAGAAAAGGAAAAAGATGTAACACAAAACCAGTACATGGTTTTAAGAAAACCACCGGTACAAACCCTAAAGCATAAGGTACAACAAACAATTGCACAATTGCCTTGATAATTAGAATAACTTAAATGCTTCATTTTCAGGCCCAGTGCACGTTTGAGATATTGGATGCGCACAAGAATGTGGTTCGTTTCTCTAGACATCATTTGTGGTATAATAAAGTGGTAAGCTTTATTTTCTTTGTTTTATATGTTTTTTGCAAGTTATAGTTATAAGAGTTAAATGCTTTTAGTTTGGGTGGTTTAAGGGTCGAGGCGCTAAAGAAGAACACACCCGACACGAGCAAGGTGAACGAGTATTTAAATTTAAATAATTCTAATTAGCAATGTGTTTCTGCATTGGTAGGATGTACCTGCTGCATTATGGGTGTTTTATGCATTAGTTAACTCTATAGTATGCATTGAAGGTTGTATCCTTTTGTTTCCCTTTGCTTTAACCAAGAACCCCTCCCCTATCTGTATTCTCTCTGGTCATTCATAATCCCCGTTCCCATCTCTCTCCCATATCTCTACTCTTTGTCTCTACTCTTTCTTTCTTTGATATTCTTTTTAGGGTTTTTTACAACAAATGAAAACCTTGATTTAACTAGGAACCTACCAGATCTAGCTATAAACCGAGCATGCAGAACAAAAATAGACTTATTGGAGGGTCCCATTGGCGTGCTTGGGAGTCCCTGATAGTTAAATAAACCAAGATTTTTGAATTTTCTGATTTCGACTTTATAGTCTATATATCCCTTCTTTTTTTTTGAACTATTGTCGTCATTGCCGAAGTCATGGCGCTACCAGATTTAGCTATCCTGTTTGCCTTCGTCGCCTAGCGCCGGGCCGCTACATTAACGTGCCCACGACGACCCATCCGGTTCAAACAAAACCCTAATCTCAGAGGTTGTTTACAAAATTTTTTTTATCATGATTGAGGTTTGTTTCCAGCAAGGGTGTACCGAAGTATAGAGAGAAGACAAAGAAAGAGAGGATTACGGCTTCAGATAAGCACAAGTTCGGGTTAAGTGAAGTTTTCTTTAACTTTATTTTTGGGCACCGGAACTTTTATATTTTCCAATTTGCTAGCAAGAGGTTCGTTTTCATGGGTTACCCACATTAACTTTATGGTACATACTATGAGGCATATGTTACAATTTCAATTAGCGACACACAACTACCGTCATCACTGGCTTCAGTCACTGTTGCGAGAGGGGTTTGATGGTGAGGGCAAAGAGAGGGGGTGCGTGTGTTTGGTATGAGGGGAATGTAGGAAGAAGACCATTTCCTTTTAAAAATGATTTTTTGAAACTAATTTCATTCTTTTGTTGGTGATGGATTGGAAAAAGGCAAAAATTAGGTGATTGCTTGAAAAATGCAGGGTTTGAAGAGTTGCTTGATCTTGAAACAGAGTCACGGGAGGCTGTATACATCATTCGCTAGCGCAAGGTCGGTTACTTAGTTTCTTCATTGTAATCTTCTTGCCATGATTATAACAAAGTCATCTCTACATATCATACAAGCAATGGACACCTTGGCCAAAAGGGTTATTATTGTAGTGGAGCTGATATAGATCGGGTATATTTTGGAACAATAATGCAGCTCAAAGTGATCGGTAATAAGTTGGAGACTTGCAATAAGAAGGTAACTTTGTACACAATATCAACATTAATATTTGAATTCACATTTCCTTTTGACATCATGCAATGGCATTTGTTTCTTTTAGGTGAGGTGTGCTCAAGACGCATACACAAAGCTACGCATTCATCATCACCACCATTTCATCGCACACACCAGCGGTGGTGGCTTAACCGGGGTGTCAGACGGCGGCGTTTACTATAGATCGTTTGGTTTTGTCCTTTGGGGGAACAAATGGAGTCGATCAGCACAACTGGATACGAGATTAAGCAGGTAATATCTCTCATTCTTCGGTTATCCCTGCGATCAAAATGGGAAGCAAACTCGGATCCAGGTCAGCATTTAGATGCATGAGAAAAAGAGAGAGTGATTATTGGTTTTCTTTTTGTACTTAATTCTTAGTCTAGATTTGATATGTTTAACGTCATGTATCGGTTTCTGATCCCTAAAATTGATTTGGATTGCAGCTACTCATGTGGATACTCAAGAAATTGTTGCTGAAAAAATGGTAATGTTTAGTCTTATGTCTGGTGATTGGCGTGCATCTCTCCTTTGATCCTTGGCGTGCATCATCGTTGGGTTATCATAAATAGTAGCTGAAAAATCAAGTAATAATTGTTTATGTTGGTAGTTCAGGATGACAAATTCATTCGGGTATTTATGTAACTTCGCCAATTGCATTTACATAAGTATATAAACATTATACTTTTAAAGTCTTATAAAAACTAGAAGGTAGGGTGAGATTCCATCTCACTAAAGGACAAACACATAAAACAAAATAGTAACTGTTGCGTAGACATTTAGTAATTAATATATATAGTAATATGCTTTTAATCCTAAGATTATACCTCTGCTTTTGACTTTAGGTTTAAGGTTCGTGTCGGCTTGACCCGTTTCTTTGCAATCCTTCTTCGTCGCTGATTAAGGTAACTGACATTGCCCCTTTATGTAGTTGATTTTTAATTATCGTTATGTGATTTAGATAGTGTTTGAAAGCGTTCGCTTCCCTAAAATAAAATGCTTTAGATATGCATGTAATTGTTACGAACACGACTTACAATTTTACAGTTGCGTGGTCGTGAACGGGTTGTCAGAGGCAAGGCATAGCCTTGGTCACAGACCTTGAAATAACTCTAAATGAGTGTATTTTTTATGTTCAATGATCTCAGGATATTTGGTTCCTTGCATCATTTTTAACTAAATGTTAATTACACAACTACGTTTTGCTTTCTTTTGGTAGTCTTTGTGGCTATTGTTTTTATTTGGTTTATATGACTTCTTAGTGAACTCAATTCTAATTTGATGAAACAAATGCTTTGACGAACAATTAGCTAGAGTTACCCTACCGTAACGCGCGGGGATATCGCGGGTCCTAGATATACTAAGTTATTATTTTTATGTTGT
Organism: Ambrosia artemisiifolia; assembly: GCA_032199755.1. Classification (NCBI taxonomy): domain Eukaryota; kingdom Viridiplantae; phylum Streptophyta; class Magnoliopsida; order Asterales; family Asteraceae; genus Ambrosia; species Ambrosia artemisiifolia. Next base: position 34,041,562 of record CM063519.1, read on the forward strand.
ACATTTCATGTGTAGTTTAATGTTTTCACATCTACTTTCTTTCATTTGGTTTTATTTTCAGGTTTTTAGTTTTTTTATACAAGCTTTTATAGGTGTTGGTGGTCATTGGTTGTGGTGTGAAATTAGTGCAACTTGGCATACTTGAAACCATCATTCAACACATTTTTGGCAGTATGTCTGACTTTTGGTATCTAAGATGTATTTTATATGTGAGATGAGTTGGATCCATCCCGGACCCTATGTGATTTTGTGTAGTTATTTTTTGATATCATCGTATGAATGTCATGCTCCAGTAAAGCCATTAACAACACAAGTCAGATAATTGTCTCAAAGCATAATTATTTACCATATTGTTGAGTGTCATATGAACGATACCAGCATTAAGTATGTTACTTTTGCTTCTTGCAGGGTGATGAAGATGATGAATCTTCAACCACCTTAGGTTTTCAGCAAGCATATGTTTGTAAGATTATTGGTGCTACTTGGCACGACTTTAGGCCCTCTCACGCAACGTGGGAGGTCCTTACTTTGACAATGGTTTGATAAATGCATTGCGCTGGCATATCATTTGCGTTATCGTCTCGCTAGCACCACAAACTGTTTGTAACTTTCCCCCGCTGCAACGCGCGGGGGTTGAATTCTAGTTATTTATATGTCGTGTTTATGTTCTAATGTATATTACCCTTTTTGTTCTTATTTAAGAAAAAAGCTTTAAGATTTATTCATGTTTGTAGATTGGTATGTAAAGTGTATATACATTCGAGCACTTGGCGATGTAGTTTTTTCGTAAAATAATATTGAGAGTAAACTGCACGGATGGTCCTTGTGGTTTGCCCAAATTTAAACTCTGCTCCTCAGCCTTTCGAAATTACACGTATGAGATCTGTGGTTTGTATTTTGTTTAATCGATGGTTCCTAACTTGGATGGAGGTTAAGTTTTTCAGTTAAGTCCATGTGAAATTACTAAATTACCCCTCTTTAAAAATGTAAAAATAAAACATATTTATAAACTCTCTCCCTCTCTTTTTCTATCTCTATCTCTATCCGTGTCTCTCAACCCCAAGTGCCACCACCATCTTCCCCAACTACCACCAACATCAATCATCTAACACCACCATCTTCCCAAACCTTCCACCACAATCTCCCCCCCTCACACACACACATATATCCATACGAGAGAGACGATCGGAAAATGCAAAGGGAAGTAGAGAGAGACAGAAGGCGGAGACGGTGTGTCGGTGTATGAGCAAGAAGAAAACGAGATCTTTTTAATGGTTCAACGAACGCTCGTTTTTGTCATCATCATTTCGCGTAATACACAAACACATGCCTATTATATATAGTATGCCATTATATAGACTATATTATTACATGTGTATAATGCAGTGATCACATGGGCAATCAGATTTGAATTTGGAAATAAAATTAAAAAAAGTTTAAAAGCATATGAAAATATGGAATTGCAACAGGGGTCTTTGTGTAGAGTAGTTCAGACGATATAAATGGAGATCAAGTTGGTACTGTGTAGAGTAGTTCGATTGAGTTACATAGTGACTGTATTGATACTGGTTAAGATAATTGTTGATACAGTGTTAGAACTGGGGACTTGATAAGACAAACTGGTTAAGATGATTGTTGAAGGTGTTAGAACTGATGTCCATTGATTATTATTATTATTATAATAAAATGTGGTGGTGGTGGTGGTTGGAGGAGGAGAAGGTGGTGTTCTAAGAAATATATATATAAAAGATTAAATTGCTCAGATGGTTCCTGTGGGTAGTTTGGTCATTTTACATGACTTAACTGAAAAATTTTAATGAAGTTAGCTAGTAGGGACCAAAATGTTATAAAATGTCAACGTTGGGGACCATTGAAAACATATGGGGGCATATGTGCAATTCGTGCAAACCACATGGACCATCCGTGCAATTTACTCTAATATCGAGTTCAAACTACATTTTCATATTTACAGTTATAAAAAGTTATTTACTCTTTTTGTTTGTTTACGAATAATAAACTTTTCAACCCAAGACGTTTACGGGCTATAAACTATAAACTAAACTAGTAAAAAATCATAAAGAAAATCATCTCAACCTATAAATTGTTTAGTTCGTAAACACTCAACTTTTTCACCCTCCTACCAATTTCTCTTTATTATTTATACCCCCGTCTCCAACTTCAACCACCATACATACTCCCAGCCCTAATAATAATAATAATAATAATAATCACCCTTTCTTCTCCGATTCACACCTAATTTCTTCAAACTCTGTCTCTGATTTAACCGATTTCATGCATTTAACCTAAAATCATAATTATGTTCTGAAATCCAATCCAATCAACCATCATATATGGCAGCTGGATAGATTATTATCGCTAGACTATGCGTTTCAACACACCTGATCAATAGTACAATCCATAGCACGATCCTTCACCTGATTCAGGTTATTTAACTGATTTTATCCTTAATTGTAATCTAATTCCCGTTTTAGCTGCTGTGTTGGGCTTTTTATGGTAGTAGACTGTTAGAAAGTAAGAAACCCTAGTTTTTAAACATTTATTGTTACAGTATCTTTAAAAGGATTGTGTTATAAAGATTTGCGTAGTAAATATGGTATAAGTAATTTATTTGGTGATGTTGTTGTACCGAAACTGATACAATGTTATTGTTTTAGTTATTTAAGTGAATATGGCGGCGACTCCGCAAAATGTTGAGATGGAAGCGGCGAAGTTCTTGCATAAGCTTATTCAGGAGTCCACTGATGAGCCTACAAAATTGGCTACAAAGTTACATGTGGTATGTTTTATTTGATGATTATTCTATTTGGATCACTAATGAAATGAAAATGAAAGTAATACATAATACAAAATCGCTTCAAAGTGGAACGTGTTAAGTATCCCATTTAAATCTAAGATATAAGATGCATGATATCTTGGTAAATGTTTAGAGGTGTAACTTGTGTACTAGACTACTATGAAATTAACTTACCAGAATTGCATAACATACTATATTCTGTTAAATTAATTTTAGGTGTACTTAGCTTTATACTCATGAATCATAACTAATATATGTTTGCTTGTTTTGTTGCCTAAGCTTGAAATTATAATAGGTTGGCGGATTCAAGAGATACTTGTTAATTATGTATAAAGTTATTTGACCTTTTGTAGTTAGAAGCACATTTGGATTTCATGTGAATGATTTATATGTGTAAGGTCGCTGATGATTTATTATTTAAGTTCAAGTGCAGTGTACTGTACAGTTCTGTAGCTGCTAACAACCGATGAGCCATAGGCCAACTATAAGATAATGAGCTGGTCCATTTGCCTATTATGTGCAGTGCTAAAAGTTCTTTGGTTGTAGTGGTCACTGGTCAACAAATCATATGCCATGTCTAATATAGTTTTCTTTAAGTATGGTAGATTCACTCCCATTGAGTTATCATTTTGGATGCTCTAAGTGGGGAAAATATGTTTTCTTTCAAGACAAAATTAGTTGAAAATGTGATGTATTGGCTTTCTCTTGCTTGGTGAATTTTTGTTCCCTTATATTTCTTTTCATGGGTTCACAGATTTTGCAACACATGAGGTCCAGTGGAAAAGAAAATTCAATGCCATATCAAGTTATATCAAGGTAAGATTATCAACAGCATGACTGTATACCTGGACCACCAGCCCACCAGTTTGTGGGTTTTACAAGGACACCAAATGTCATTTCTTTTCAGTTAAATGTACAGTTGACAGCTAAGCAATGAACAAAATTTATCTTATTATTATTACTATTACTATCATATTCATCATTTTATCACACTATACACTTAACCCACATGCTCTGTGCTTACACACTACTCTTTGCCTTAGTTTTTATGTCTTTTTGCAAATGCAATTAAGACGAAAATAAAATATTAGAATGTGGTTAGTATGGATTATTCCATGTATCTTATCACATTTCTAATCGCCACCTCTGGTAGTCATATTATGATTAATTTAGAACTTAATTAAAGTAATTAGTAATTTAAAAAACCTGCCTTTAATTCATTGCAAATAGTTTTGAAGCTGATTATTGCTGGAATAAGGAGGTACTTGTGAAAACGACACCAGCTTTAGTCATAGTTATCAAAGGCGTGAGGCGCACTCAAGGCGCTTGGGCTCTGCCTGTGGCCTAGGAGAGGCGCAAAAAAAGCGTGGGCCTGAGAAACATAAAGCGCAAATAAAAAAAGTAAAAAAATCATTAAAAACAACAATCATCTTATAGATAATATAAACATAAACTGATTGGTTTAGCCATGCCTGCTTAAAGAATTAACATGCCTAATGCCTTTGATAACTATGTAGTAGACAAAATCAGTTGGTGGTAAATCAATGAGTTGAGGTTTTATATATTGAAGATAATTCGATAGAACTGATTTAGGGCTCGATATGCAGATTTGTTTTTATCTTTAAGTGTTTTAAAAATCAAATATATTAAAAAAAAAGATTTGATTGAGATTTATATATATCTCTATAAATTGGTAAGTATTGGTCAGGGGATTAGATTTTTAAAAATCAGATCGTGGCTTTTTTTATCTAGGTGGGAAAAGCGGGTTCTGGTGGCTTCTAGGAAATTGGTTGCCTAGGCGGTCAAGGCGATCGCCTTTGATAACTATGGCTTTAGTGTGTGGGTCGTTAGTTTAATTTTCACAGCTTCACTAGCTACTCTAATGAATAAATGCCTACTTCTGCACATAGCTAAAACTTTGCGATGCAATATGTAATTTTTTTAATCCCATTTTATATTTCATCCTATCCTATACTTTTATTTTTTAAAGGGCTATGGAGACAGTTATAAATAGACATGGTCTTGATATTGAGGCTTTAATGTCATCACGACAACCGTTGACCAGTGGGACTCAAGCTGGAGAATCATCCCTATCCCAAATTGCAGGTACACAAATATCCTGTTCTGGTAGTTATAATTTGTTTCTTGTTCTACTAAGTTATACCATTTACATGCACTATTATAATATTATTCTACAAACTAACATGATATTATTGATTTTCAGGTTCTTCACAGCAAACTGCAGTGGAAAATGATTTGAAGAAAAATTTAACTGCGGAAGACGCTGCAAAAATTTCAACATTTTCAAGCAAACCGCTGCATGTTCCTAGCAGTTTAGGGCATGACATCTATCAAGGATCTGCAATTCAACTTCAATGTGAGTGCTATACTTCAAAGTCTTTTCCCAAATTTTGGCAAATATTTTAGGAGTTTTGTAGGCTTAGTATCCCATTTTGTACTCGTTCATATCTCCCTGCTTGAACTGAAGCACTAACCGACTTTAGGCACTTGAAAAATATTAGAATAAGTAATTGAAAGGTTAAGGCTTGCTCTTAAATTTCTTTTCTAAAAGCCTAGTCTTTAAATGTAATAGTGGACTCTTTTTATTCAGACTCTCTTTTTCCAATTGCCAACCTATTTTGCAGAAACTTAACTTATTAAATATTAATCTCTTTCATCTTATTCATCATCATGAAGTTGACCCACCATATACCAGTTAAAAGCTGCAACCACCACTGGCAACAGTACACCTTATCATTTTATAAATTAGTATTTAAAGTTTGCTAAATGATATTGTTGCATGCTAATGCTTATCCTGTGGACTTTATATAATTTGCTGCTTGGTTACGTTTGTCCTTGAGGGCAGATGCATTAATAAATATGCATGCACTTTACATTATACTTGATGATGCTATTGATTAAATCACACTTTTTTTTTTAATTCAAGGAGGTTGTTTTGTAATATTTTTCAATTACAGCTATCAAGAGTCATGGATCAAATGCCGGTACTTCTGGTTCATATGAATCAGCGGAACCTGGGAACCCAAGATCCATGCAGTTCAGCAATTCATATGACAACCAGAGTGCTTCAATGCTGATGCATAAAGGCCCAACTGGAAAGGCATTGGATCATGAAGGTGTCCTTCCTAATGTAATGGCAAGTGCTAGTAAGACGGTTCAGGTATAGCTCTTATGACCTGCTACTTCTATTTAATCATATTTTTGTTTTGTTAAATACGCATCTCATGTCACTTTTTTTTTGACAGGGTGGCATCTCAAACAATGTTGCTGAAATGGGAATGCTTCAAAATGAAGCTTCAAGAGATGCTGGAAAATTACCAGCTTTACAGGCTTCTTCTGCGGGACCTTCCATGCCTTTTAAGGAACATCATTTAAAACAACTCAGAGCTCAATGCCCTGTATTTTTGGCTTTCAGGTTTTACTAACGAAACACATTTCATCCTTACATTGCTCAATATTTTATTGTTTATGGATGCTGCAGCTATAACACACCATTTTCTACATACAGGAATAATTTAATGCCAAAAAAGTTGCATCTTGAGATTGCACTGGGGAATGTTTTTCCCAAGGAAGGTAGGTGATTATTTCCGCTCAACTAATAGACATTATACCGTCTGACAAACCATGACTTTGTTGCTTTCTACAAAGATAACATATGAGAGACTATGTTATGAGCTGTCTAGCTATTGAATATATGCAAATAACAAATGGTATTGCAGATATAGAGCAAAGGGGAAACGAGCAATCATTGGGTCCTGGTTCTTCCAGCAGTGTATTTGCTCCAGAAACAAATCTTTTGAGAGAAGGCGAGAAACTTGGTAGGATGATAGATAAAAATGATCCACCTTCTGGTCTTCCTGAACATGGGAATTCTACAATCTCAAGGAAATTTGAGGCAGACATGCAAACCTTTGAAGCAAAAGAATCCCAGGCTCCTGCAACCAAGTTGTCGCAATCAGATCCTACAAACATTGCACCACATGCAGAAAATCGGCACGGTCATCCTCATTTGTCAAGTTTTCCTTTGAGTGAAAGGCAGATGATGGTGCCAAAGAATGCTAATACTCTGGAAAAGGATGTTATGCTTGGTGAGAACTATACACTTTTGATCAACAATCTTGTTGACATACATATATTTTTAAAATTCTTAAATACATCTTGCAAGCACAAAGCTAATAGAAGGAAACTGGTCTTCAGGCATGTAGAAAATTCAAGTAATTTTGATTTTTGAAATTACCATGTATACTCAGATCGGAGTGTAGTTCTGATGAGGGTTGGCTGAAAATAATGTTTATAATTTTTTCTTTCTGTAGCAGGAAACAATCATGAGGGGGAACATACTTCTGAACTGAGTATATCACCAGCACCACCAAAATATACCACATCTGAAAAGTGGATTGCGGATTGCCAAAAAAGAAAAGTTGCTGCTGAACATAATTGGGCTGTTAAAAAGAAGAAAACAGAGCAAAGGATCTCAGTTTGTGTTGAGAATTTAAAGGTTTGCTATTTTTAATCTTTCATTAGTGTCTTAGAAATTGTTTGCTAACTATATTTATGGCTTCCTTAAACAAAATGGTTTATTGAAGTAAAACCTACATTGATAATATGGCAATAGCTGTTTTGCTGGTTGCCATGGGATAGAACATGTTTCATTTTTTTGATCTCTTTAGAATCTGATCCTTTTCAATTTACAGCTAAGAGTAAACTTATTTTCTTTGTTTTAGACACAAGATACATAGGGATACCCTTATATGTCTTTAATATTTTCTTTCTTTACTCATTAGCAGAGGCTCATGTTAAGGAAAAAAATGCTACGATAGTTGCATTTTCCCTCTCTTCTTTCTTTTGTATACTTTTGATTGTGACATGGATTCTTAAGATGTTCAAATAAACAACATTCGGCCCTTAATGTCTTGCTTATATGCTGTTCATGGAACATGCCTGTTCTATCTATAAGGGCTGAGGGTTGAATAACTTGTGTATGATGATCTCAACTTTTTGCACTTGGGATTTAAGGAAAAAGCTCTTACAAGTGCCAAAAGTGGCAGATGTTAGCTTTCCCATTACATCTTTGTATGGTTTTCTGCTTTAGCTCACATATTGAACTTGAATTGGTCCTGAAAATAATAAGAGGTAAAGCTTGAGGAAGTTTAATATATTAATATCATGTTCCAAACTTCCAATGTGGTATCACTGCATCAAGTATTTAAAAGTGTCAACCGTGTCAGATCCTAAGCTTTTCCATGACCTTAATATTTCTGGTGGTGGTCTACTGTTGTCTCTTCTGATTTGGCTGTTCTAAGTTCCTGATATGGTTTTTTGCTCAACGCATATGTAATGCGATTAGGTTCTGAAAAATTGAGGGAAGGTTTAAGGGATCATAAATCATAATAGCATCTCTTAATGTGTTTGGTAGCTGTCAGAGTTCAGGGCACTAATGATTAATGACGGATGACCTTGTGTGGATCTTTTTGAGAATTTTTAAAATGGTTAACATTTAAGACGGTGATCAATATCTGTGTTCCTAATGTATTTTTCAACGATGGCTATGCAGGAAACAGTTAGCTCTTCTAAAGACATTTCTGCAAAAACCAAAAGTGTCATTGAATTAAAAAAGCTTGAACTCTTAAATCTCCAGCGTCGTCTCCGGAAGTAATTTCTTTTATTTATCATATTTATATGCATTATTCATTTTAGCATCTTTCGAACCTGGTATATTTGAAAGAGCTTGACCACGTACATCCAGTGTTTCATCTTAACTATCCATTTAGTTCATATTTTTAAATTTTGTTGCAGTGATATCCTGACTGATTTTTTCCGGCCTATATCTTACGAGTTGGATCGCCTAAAATCAATTAAGAAACATAGGATAGGCCGAAGATCAAAGCAACTTGAGAGGCATGAACAGAAGATGAAGGAAGAACGTCAAAAGAGAATTCGAGAAAGACAAAAGGATTTCTTTGGTGAAATGGAACAGCACAGGTGTGTGTACTGTGTATAATCACTTTTTTTTTTTGTATAGATCTGGTACCTCCCATTTTGACTCAATTTGAGTCACTCAAATAACTGTTATACACTGCATTGTTTATAAAAAGATATTATAACAAAGACTTTTTGTGTATAATCAATTTACTTTCTAAAGTATGTATTTATAGTTGTGTGTAATACTTTAACTTTCAAATACCGTTTCAGGGAAAGACTAGAAGATTTATTTAAATATAGGAGAGAACGGTTGAAGGGCTTTAACAGGTATGCAAGAGAGTTTCATAAAAGGAAGGAGAGACTTCATCGTGAGAAGATTGACAGAATTCAACGGGAAAAGATCAACCTTTTAAAAATCAATGATGTGGAGGGCTATCTTCGAATGGTTCAGGTAAATTGTGATTAATAAGCTATCAATAGAATTCAACCAACATACGCATTTTTAGATTCGCTTGGTAAATAAATCAAATTATATTTATTACAGGATGCAAAATCGGATCGGGTGAAACAACTATTGAAAGAGACCGAGAAGTATCTTCAGAAGCTTGGATCTAAGCTGAAAGAAGCAAAGGTTATCAGCAGATGTTTTGAGGCGGATATGAATGGTGCGAATGACAGCAGTGAGTTTACAATTGAAGATGAAGATGAAACAGACCAGGCTAAGGTATTTCATCTTTTGTTGCACAATTGGTATAAGTCCACTTAAATTGTTTGTTTGTTTTTCTATGCTACTAACTGCTATTTCGTCTTTTACAGCATTACATGGAGAGCAATGAAAAGTACTATCTGATGGCTCATAGGTATATAAGTCTTCCATCTCTGCTCAAGTAGTAATGGTGGACTGATAATTGGCCTTGTTGAGATAATTTTTTGTGCTTCTTTTCGAAGTTACCCTTTTGTTTCCTCTTTTTTCTTCTCTATTCATTTGATAAGATAAATTAAAGAATACATTTGTTTTTATTTTCCGTTGAGTACATACTCATTTTTCAGGTGTTAGTTGAAAAATCTGTGTGCCATTCTTGTTTTGTGTAATTTAGTTCTTGAACTTTGTTCCGGCACGATTAAAAAAAAATAAAAAATAAACATCTAAAACTGAATGAAAATTGTCTTTTTTAAAAGTCAGGCGAGTCAATCACATGAAAAGAACCTCTTCATTAAGCTTTGACAATCTTAAGTATTTAATCTTGTAAAAACAAAGTTTCGGACCCGTCTGCGCAAACTTTGGAGTTACATATTGTTTTTCTGAATTTTGCCCTAATTTACAGACAAGAAGATTTCCTCTATGTGTCTTGTTAAAAAGCCTGGATCGGTCTTAATAGGTATTTATTATTTTGTTTATTTGATGCAGCATCAAAGAGACTGTAGCAGAACAGCCAAGTACTCTTGTTGGTGGAAAACTGCGAGAGTAAGCTTTAGAAACATTATTTTATTAGTAGCTGTTGTCTATTCGCTACAGATTAACTTTTAGAAAATAAAACAACTGGATGGCTTTGTCATTATGCTCCTTTTTTGAGTTCTGCATGTTTATACGATGTTGTCCTCAGGTATCAGATGAACGGGTTAAGATGGTTACTGTCACTATACAACAATCATTTGAACGGAATTCTTGCAGATGAAATGGGACTGGGGAAAACTGTTCAGGTGTTAAAATCTTATCATTTTTCTTGTTGCTTGTATGTGTTCTTGTTTCAAGTAAGAAGTTAGTTATTGGTCTGATACGTCGTTTCTGCAGGTTATTTCCTTACTCTGTTATCTAATGGAAAATAAAAATGATAGAGGCCCCTTTTTGGTGGTTGTGCCTTCCTCAGTTCTGCCTGGGTGGGAGTCAGAAATTAGCTTTTGGGCACCAAGCATGAACAAAATTGTCTACGCTGGACCTCCTGAGGAGCGCCGAAAATTATTCAAGTATGGTATCTGAACTTGTATTTGTTTGAACCCTCATTTCAGTCAGATTCTTAATTAATAGAGCCTTGTTGAATCACTGCAGGGAGAAAATTATTCAGCAAAAATTCAATGTTCTTTTGACAACATATGAGTATCTCATGAACAAACATGATAGACCAAAACTGAGCAAAATACATTGGCATTATATTATAATTGATGAAGGTCATCGCATAAAGAATGCTTCTTGCAAGTTAAATGCAGACTTGAAGCATTATCATAGCTCTCACAGATTGCTTTTGACTGGAACTCCTTTGCAGGTTGATTATGATTTTAGCAACTTCATTGCAGTTCAGACTTTTTTTTAAGTATTTTTTTATTGTGTTATGTTTTTTAGTCACGTGGATGCTTTATTCTATACTTTAAGAACTGCAATAGAATGCACTAACTATCTGCAATTCACGTAAGCATGCCATGCTTAATCAAGGTTTATTCTCTCATTTTTGCAGAACAATCTTGAGGAATTGTGGGCACTTCTCAACTTTCTGTTGCCAAATATTTTTAATTCGTCTGAGGATTTTTCTCAGTGGTTCAACAAACCATTTGAGAGTAACGCAGATAGCTCCCTTGAAGAAGTGAGCATTATAGTTATCAGCTACGCACACTCTTGTTTCATAAATCACAAGTTGTTGAATTCTTAACAAGTTTGTGTAACAAAATTTTTTGCTTAATATGTTCAGGCTTTGCTTTCTGAGGAAGAGAATCTGTTAATCATAAATCGTCTTCACCAAGTTCTGCGACCATTTGTGCTAAGAAGACTCAAGCACAAGGTTCTCTATTTTTGCTTTTATAATATAGTGACGCTTAAATGGTAGTACACTATCACATGATAATGCTATCAGTATCTTCTTACTTGAATGCACTTTATGCAATTCTACAATATTGCCACCAGCAGCTTTTAGGTTTACATTTTAAACTCACATCTATGAGTGTAACTGAGCTTGGACCTCAAAGCTTGTAACTCAGCTTGAGTATGATCGAGCCTTCATTTACAAACTCGAGCTAGATGAATTAACTGATACCTATCTTTGTTGCTAAAAGCGCACCCAGGCGCAACGAGGCGGGGCTGAAGCGCCTAGTGGTAGCTTAGGCGAGAATCATTTTTTTTTCTTTTTGTAAAAACGCTACTCAGGTGAGCGCCTAGAGTCAGGCGCATGCGAGAAAAAGCATGGGCTGAGGCACATTGAAGAAGATAAAGAGATTTGCATGGACCAACTACGCTCGACTCATAGATACGTATGCACCTTGAGTGCACCTTAAGCCTTTTGACAACATAGATACCTATGTGCATGGATCAACTACGCTTGACTTAATGGATCTGTTATGTAAATGCTTACACTGGCGGGAAAAAATGTAAAATAACACAAGTTTGCTAAGGCTTGGAACCTTTATGGGCCGAGATCATTTCATATATATTCAAGGCTGTCTTGAGTGGCTTGTGAGCTGTCTTGACTAAGATTACTCCCCTATTCAAATCTGTCTGCTCTCTTATATGGATGCTGATATTGCTTTATCCTTTGAGAACAATAGAAGGATAAATATAAAAGCAAAACTTTTGCATGCTTTTGTGTTTTGTGCTTAAGATCCTTTTTAAGAAGCTTCTCGTCTCTTTTCTCAGTGATGATTCTTATTTGTTTTGTTAGGTTGAGAATGAGTTGCCTGAAAAGATAGAGAGGCTTGTAAGGTGTGAGGCTTCTGCATATCAGAAGCTATTGATGCAGAGAGTAGACGACAATCTTGGTGCATTTGGGGTTTCAAAGGTTCATTTTGCAATAACTCTGACCGATTTTTTCTATCTTGATCATGACACACCATTATCAATTAAAGCGCAATTCAAATTGTCAACATCTTATGATAATTGTGGGTTAATAAAATCTGAGACTTGAATGAAGATTATTACAGGAATTATGTTATTGCATTAGCTCACTAATATAATTAAGTTGCTTTTTGTTTGTAATTAACTTTATTGGGTGTCTTTGCTTCCTTTTTTACTTTCACTAGGCTCGAGCAGTGCACAATTCAGTCGTTGAACTACGAAATATATGCAATCATCCTTACATCAGCCAGCTACATAATGAAGAGGTTGTTCTTCTCTTCTCTTTCTTTCTGCTATAAATGATAGGACTTCTTTTTGCTGCCATTTTTTGTTGCTTACTGAAGCGATTTTGTTTTATTTCAGGTTCATGAATTTGTTCCCAAGCATTATCTTCCTAATATTATAAGGTTTTGTGGGAAGCTTGAGATGTTAGATCGGCTACTGCCCAAGCTAAAAGCTACTGATCATCGGGTATAATATTCCAACCGTGTTTTGATGAAAAGAACCCACATGTAGATAGGATGTTTAGAATTGTTACATGTTAGCTGAATGCTTTAGTTTTTTTATGTCCTTTTATTTGAGTATTTGCCCTTTTGCTTCCAATTTTTTTTATAGCTTTAGCTAAAATGGTTGGTTGGGTGTGGCTGTAGAAATAAATATTTACTTAGTAGAGGTGCTGAATATGTCAGCCAGCTATTTGTTTTTAGATACTTATATTGTAAGTCTTATGTGCAGATTCTTCTATTTTCAACAATGACTAGGCTGCTTGATGTTATGGAGGATTATTTGTATTGGAAACAGTACAAGTACCTTCGCTTAGATGGACATACATCTGGTGGAGACCGTGGGGCCCTAATTGATCAGTTTAACAATCCAGGATCACCATTTTTCATATTCCTGCTCAGGTGATCGGTCTAGAGTGACAATCATAAATCTTTTAATTTAATCACATATTTCATTTTTTGTTATTGATTTATGGTTTTTATTTATCGCATTTGGTTGTATGTTTGTAATACCGCTGAACATTTGTTCATATGATCCCTAGCATTCGCGCTGGAGGCGTTGGAGTGAATCTTCAAGCTGCGGATACGGTCATCATTTTTGACACAGATTGGAATCCACAGGCAATATACACACACATATCTATTAACTATTCTAATTATGTAGTTCATTGAGGTTTTTTTTTTTTTTTCTTATACTCACTGGTTTTATGTCACTCCCTATGGTTAGGTTGATCTGCAAGCACAAGCCAGAGCTCACAGAATTGGTCAAAAGAAGGATGTACTCGTTCTTCGGTTAGAAACTGTATGTAGACCTCAGGACTTCGTGTATCTTTATAGTGTGATATGAAAGTTTATTCTTGATTACCTGAGAAAGGTAAGATGCTTTGATAATTGTAGTTCATCAAAATTGTGTTGGTGTTAGGTTAAATCGGTGGAGGAACAAGTTAGAGCATCAGCTGAGCACAAGCTTGGAGTTGCTAACCAGAGCATAACTGCTGGCTTCTTCGACAATAACACAAGGTAGCATTTGTGCTCTATGGTATTCTCTACAAAGACATTATTCACACATATGTATGTATGTACGTATGTATGTGTGCGTCTGGGTGTTGGGTCTTTGATGTGAATATACATATTATGCATGCGGATCGTGTGTGTAATATGCATACAAATCATTTGTGCATGTGCTTTTTAAGGTTGATATACATATGTGTGTGTGTGAGCATAGTTGTCAATAGCGTCAATGGCGGTCACTATAGTGAATAGCGTCACGTGGCGACCATATGCCGCTACAAGGTTCTTAACGGCCAGATAGCAACTATATAGCGCCAGATTCATGACTTCCAGCGACGATTCCGGCGCTGGAGCTGCAATATCTCCCAGAAACTAAGAGGAGGAAGAGATGAAACCAGGAAGAGTAAGCGTGGCTGGTGAATGAGTGTTTTAGTCTTTTTAGGGTTTAAATAAGTTTAAGCATTTTAACAATTTAACCCCTCTATCTTTTATCATTTTACCTTTATTCCCTAAAACGTGTAATTTTTACATAAAAAGTTTAAAATAAGTTTTGTGTATTTAACATTTAACCCCCCCTCTATCTTCACTAGTTTATTTTTGGTCCTTAAACTTATATATTTACACATAAAAACTATAAAATTAACATTATAATTATAATTTAGATATAAGTTATAAATAGCTATATTCTTTATTTCTTAAATTTTCTACTACCTTATCGCTAAACACTAAATAGCTGGCGCTATTTATCGCTATTCGCTACGTAGCATACTGGTAGGTTGTCGCTACTTACCGCTATTTGCAATTGACAAATATGTGTGTGAGTACGATATGAATCGTGTTCAACATGTATATGGATCATATTTGTGCAACAGATCATGCATGTGATATGCATAGTATTGCATACTTAACATGTGGTAATATGCACATATATATATATATATATATCATGTGTAGTGTGTTTGTGTCTACATATACCCTTTATGTAGTATGCATCATATATCATGTTTGTTTGTGTGGTGAGCATGTGTGTAGTTTGCAAATGTGTTATTTGTGCAATATAAATACATATAGATAAGACACATTATTATGCAAAAACGAGTTGACCTTGGCACCTTGCCATAAACTATATCATAGTGCGGAAGACCGAAGAGAATACTTGGAGGCCCTGCTGCGGGAGTGTAAGAAAGAGGAAGCTGCTCCTGTCTTAAATGATGATGCTCTCAACTATCTCATAGCTCGGAGGTATGCACTTAGACTTGGGAATATGAGTAGCTCAAATATTGAACCTATTTTGTGTAATAATATACAAAATACTGAATACATGATCTTATTGTTAAGATTGCATATTGCATCAGTTATCTATAGACTGATTGGCTGATGAACAACCAAGCAGTTTAATATGATGAATGTACACCTTGGTCGGTGCATATATGTTCTCAACAGAACAATAACACTTCTCTTCTCTGGTTGACAGTCTTCAAAATTTCTAAAATCTGGTGCCACACATGACTTGTCATACTGGTATGCTAAAAGATAATTAAGAGAATTGTTTAACAAAGAAGCATCATCGAAGTCTTTAAATACCTACCACAGTCATCCATGGAAGTATTTGTCGATTAGGAATTTAGGATACTATATTCCACTTTATGTTTTGCCATGTTATATTGGTTTCTTGTCACTTGTCAGCACTATTTGAAGAACTTCATCAAGTTTTGCATTCTTATTTATCCTTACTATTAATTTGATGATGACAGTGAGTCTGAAATTGACATATTTGAGGAAATTGATAAAAAACGGCAGGAAGAAGAGCTGGTATGTTTACCCTTTTAGATCATCTTCAGTCTTGCTTTTTTTTTTGATGTGTTTGATTAACAATATAATGATATCATGCAGGCTGTATGGAAAAAGTTGGTTATAGAACAAGGGGGGATAAGTGCTGAATCCATACCTCCCCTTCCGTCTAGGCTTGTGACAGAAAGCGAATTGAAATCATTCTGTGAAGCTATGGAGGCACATGAAGTTCCCAAACCTGTGGTTTTACCTGGTATCGGGGGTAAAAGGAAGGGGGAACTTGGGAACTTAGACACTCATAATTATGGAAGGGGAAAACGAGCACGAGAGGTTAGTTAATGTTACATGATTGGCAATTTTGTTTCATTTATTTACAAATGGGTCAATTTGGTTGGTTTTTTTATCTCAAATAGATCCAAACGATTAATATAGCTAAATGACAAACAAATTGGTTGCAGAAAGTATGCTATTATATTTTACCCATGTGCTCAATTTGTTTGTTATTATCTGTGGTACTCTAATTAGGTGCGTTCCTATGAGGAGCAATGGACAGAAGACGAGTTTGAGAAGTTATGTCAAGTTGAAGCACCTGGTTCCCCCAAACCTAATGAAAAACCAAAAGAAAAGGGTTTGCCTATTGTCAAAACCGAGTCTGGGATGGTTATTGGTGCAGAAGGTGTAGAATCATCAAATATACAATCAAAACAACCTTCTGAAAATGTAACACTTCAACAAATCAAGGCGGTAAATCCAACACCAGCAAAACGGGGCCGTGGAAGGCCTAAAAAGAACAAGACAGGAATTGCATCGTCTCCAATTGGTTCTCCAGTTTCTCCGATAACTGTTTCGTATGATGTTAAAGATGTTAAAAATGTTACTCCTGTTAATCCATTGGGAAAACAAACTGTTCCTGGCTCTGGCTCTAAGTTGAACGTTACTAGCGTTTCGGGTTCCAGTCCCAACCCTCCTGACAGTGGGAAGCCAGCGCTTAATTTGACTTCTGCTACTAATGCTGCCCTGGCGGCGCCTCCTGGTTTTCAGCCAACAGCAGATCATCCTCCTGGTTTTCAGCCCACCGCAACTCCTCCAAGTCATAAACCATTAACCACTCCAAGTCATAAACCATTAACCGCTCCTCCAGGATATCAACCACTGACCACTCCTCCTGGTTATCAGCAAATTACCTCACCACCCCCTGGATTCCAACCAAAAATCACTTCGCCCCTTCCTACTCTTTCGAGTTCTCAATCAACCCCTACTATTCTTCCTAATACTCAAAAAATTCCTGCTGTTTCTAGTTCTCAAACAACCCCTACTGCTCCTCCTAGTTCTCAAACAACCCCTGCTGTTCCTCCTAGTTCTCAAACAACCCCTACTGTTCCTCCTAGTTCTCAAACAACCCCTACTGTTCCTCCTAGTTCTCAAACAACCACTACTGTTCTTGCCGGCCCCCAGTCAACCACAACTAATAAGACTAATATCCCTACTGGAACACTTTCAAGCCCTACATTACCGGTGGCTCCCATCTCGCTGCCCATGCCCTCCCCAACCTCTCTCGATTCTCAGTCTGCTATATCTTCTGCAGTCACACCTGGTCGGGGTAGGGGTAGGGGTCGAGGTCGACCACGGGGTCGAGGTAGAGGTCGTGGTCATATTGTTGAAAGTGAAGTTGAAATGCCCCCACAACGTAGGGGTAAAAAGCAGAATCATATTGTATTAGCTATTCCTGGTGTTCAGAGTTCTCCAATCGATAAGCCAGAAACAGGTTCTGCAGTCGGTAAGCCAGAAACGGGTTCTGCGGTTGGTAAGCCAGAAAGGGGTTCCGCAGTTGGTAAGCCAGAAAGGGGTTCCGCAGTTGGTAAGCCCGAAAGGGGTTCTGCGGTCGGTAAGCCCGAAATGGGTTCTGCGGTCGGTAAGCCAGAAACGGGTTCTGCGGTCGGTAAGCCAGAAACGGGGTTGGCAGTCGGTAAGCCCGGAACGGGGTCCTCAGTAGGCAAGCCCGAAACTGGGTCCTCAGTAGGCAAGCCTGAAACAGGGTCCTCAGTAGGCAAGCCTGAAACAGGGTCCTCAGTTGGCAAGCCTGAAACAGGGTCCTCAGTTGGCAAGCCTGAAACAGGGTCCTCAGTTGGCAAGCCTGAAACAGGTTCTCCAGTGGTCCCATCTACTGCTACTGAAACAGTTAACGAGCCTTTGGTTTCCGAGCCAACTCATGTAAATGCTGTCAGTAAAACACCAGTTGCAGTGACTGTTGCTACTTCTGTAACTGTAACTGCTTCTAAAGTCTCCAAATCTGATATAGCATCACCAAGACCACCAGTTCCTTCTGTCTCTGTTGGCGATACTGTGGCAGATCTTGATGTAGGGACCACACAGACGCCGGTTTCTGGTTATGTTGGATCTCAGCCCGCTGAGTTAGAAACTTTGACTTCTCAGACAGCTACACCACCAGTTACCATTCCAGTCAGCTCTCTCACAGTGTCCCCTGATTCCACATCGAAGAAAGCTAGAGGAAGGGGAAGAAGGGATCAAAGTGGAACGGATCCACAGCCACAACCACGCCGTCACAGGGAAAGGAGGAAGAAAGATGATACTGTAGATGCGCAGGATCAGAAATCTAATGAACCTGCACAGAAGAGAACACGAGCTTCTTCTGGGAGAAAAACTGTTGCTACAAGAAGTATGGCACGAAATCAAGCTTCTGAAATAGCTGAACCGTCGCCAAACTCTTTGGCAAAAGTGAAAGAAAAATCAAGCATATTAGTTGAAGCTGACACATTAAGCAAGTGCGCTGATGCTAGCAGAGTAGGTGATAGTATAAGTACCCACAAAGAGAAGGCTGAAGCAAAAGACGTTTTGGTGGCAGATGAATCCGTGTCAAAGTCTCATGATGCTGGTGAAATTGCCAAGCCCAAGGAAGATTTGGATCCTAAAGAATCGATAAATTTGGTGGTCAGTACTTATGCATTTTTATTACATGCTTGAGCTAATTTGAAAGATAAAAATCATCAAATAAGCCATGTTCCATCATCAAAATCACCTTTTGGTTCACAGTCGTTTCTATAGCCTTGTATATAAGGGTTCTTTTATCTGTACTGTGCAGGGAGAAAAGGAGTCCAAATTAGAGGCTTCGGAGGAGAAAGAATCCAAACCATTAAAAGAAGTTGAGCCTTTGAAGGCAGTAACTGAGAACGAGGAACAAGTGATAGTGTGCAGTGCTTTAGAAGACGCTGGAAAGGATAAAAAAACTGAATCTGTTGCGTCAGAAAATGAAGTTTTTGTTGAAAAGGTTATAAATCTCTTTACCTTGGTTGTTGTATCATGCTGCTGCATTTAGTATGCATGTAGTTTCTTTCTTATCTCGACTATTGGATTTGTTTATGTGCAGACTGAAGAAAAAGATCCTGCAATCAATGATGAAGACACTCTGGTGGCTAACCCAGCTAAAAACGAGGAACAAGCGACAGGGTGCAGTGCTTTAGAAGATGCTGGCAAGGATCATAGAACTGAATCTTCCTTGTCGGGAAATGAAGTTTTGGTTGAAAAGGTTAACCTCATTGTTTTTGGTTTCTGTATCTTGCTGCTACATTTAGGGTATGTTTGGCAAGGAGCTTTTAAGAGCTTTTAGGAGTTTCAACCTTCAAGCTTTTAAGAAAAAGCTCCTACTCAATAAAAAGCCTTGTTTGGTTGAAGGAGCTGGAAGCATTTAGGTTGGAGAAAAAGCTCTACAGTGAAAAGCTACAAGTACTAGCGTTTAAGAAAAAGCTCCTACTAGCTACAAGCTTTTAATGAGTAAATGACACAAATACCCATTCCATTTTAAAAATAAAATAAAAACCTTCCTTACAAGCTTTTAATTATGCCCATTTTGGTCATTTTATACATTTTATTAAAAGCTCCAGCTACTCTGCCAAACACCAAAATATATTTAAAAAGCTTCCAGCTTGCAGCTACCAGCTACCAGCTAGTTTTGCCAAACATACCCTTAGTATGTATGTAGTTTCTTTCTTATCTTGACTATTGGATTTGTTTTATGTGCAGAGTGAAGAAAAAGATCCTGCAATCAATGATGGAGACACTCTAAAGTTAAACCCTGCTAAAGAAAATGTTGCAGTAAAACATCCTATAATTAATGATGATACTCTGGAGGCAAACCCTGTTGAAGAAGTTTCTGTCGAAAAAGATCCTGAAATTAATGTAGACACTGTGGAGACAAACCCTTCTGAAGAAAATGTCGTCGAAAAAGATCCTGAAATCAGTTATGGAGACAATATGGAGGCTAACCCTGCTGAAGAAACTGTTGTCGAAGATGTTCAGAAGGCACCATCTCCTATCATGCAGGTGGTAATTAAACAGTATAAAACATATGATTCTTTATTTTTCTTGTATGTTTATGTGTAACGGTTTTTGGTATATCACGGTGCAGACTGTGATCACTGGAGAATCCCCATCAGAAACTGCATCCGCTTCCTGCAAAACGGTTGAAGGAATTTTCCAGGGAGACCTTGTACATGAGAAGGAACAAGAAGTTAATGATCCTAAAACAGAAGACGTGAATGATACTAACAAGACATCATCAGAGCTTGCCATTACACAGGTTAAGGTCAAAGTCCCTTCAGTTACTAATATGTATTATTCGTCAAAATTTTAAAGTTTGTGTTAATGGGAAGGCGGGTGGGTGTGCATCTTTTTACCTTATCATTGTAGTCATGCATGTTATTCAAAATCACGCCACCCTTTATCTGAGACAGAATTTGAATCTCAACCACTTTCGGAACTCAATTAATGAAGCTCTTCATTTCTTTTATACACCTATAAATGCTGTAATAGATACTCCTATAAATACTAATATAGAGGATTATAACTAGCAAATGAACTGAAGCCAATGGGGCCTTTGCGGAGGATAGGGGTCAACATTGTCTGTCTATTCATCGGTGTTGGGCCCAGGGGCGTGTATGCATGAATGGCCAATTTCTTTGTATAACTATGAAGTGTGCAGGGTGGTAGAGATGGTGTTGCAACCATTGAAGGAAGGGATGCGGTTAAGACAGATGCCAAATCTGCTGAAGCATCTGCTGATGCCTTACAGGGAGAAACAGCAAGTGACAAAGCAACATTGGAAAGGGACACGGTTGAGACCGATGCTAGATCTGCTGAAATGTCTGTGGATGCCTTCCAGGGAGAAACAGCAAGTGACAAAGCAACATTGGAAGCCTGTAGTACTGTGGCAGCTGATGTTGCGAAGGATTTAGCTGGAGTGGAGAATAATGCAGAATTGCTGGTGGACACAGATGTCAAACCCTCTGAAAAGGTCGAGAATACCTCCCATCCTCAAGAAGAAAGTGAAAATGAGAAACTGGGAAACAGTGATGCGTCTGATGGCATTAAGAAGGTAAAATAGAAATAGTAATCAGTAATGTCACTTGCTGTCTGATTCTGCCTAGTAGTCGTCACAAAATGGGTGGGTCAAAACTACAGGTTTAGGCAAAAATGGGTATTTTGGTTCTGGTCAAGGACGGCTGGGTTGTGTTGACCCGTAATATTGTGTGGAAATTTTATGTCAACTAGTATTAGTACCCGCACTTTGCGGCGGGTGATTCATAGTAATTTTGTTGGTGTTATAATGGTTATAAAACGTGGTTCCGACATTCATGTACTGTTCTATTATCTACCTAATTACATGTATTGATTACCGATTGAAGTTACAAACATGTTTTTGATATTTGTTATATTGTTATAAAATATCAGAAAAATATTTCGATTGAAGTTACAATCATGTTTTAAATATTTGTTATATTGTTATAAAATATCAGAAAAATATTTTCAATAGTCCTGACTTGTTAATAAAAGTTGAAACGCTATTTAATTATATCATTTATGTCAAGTCATATTCCTTTTTTAATTTAGAAGTCAAGCATCAAAAACACCGAGATGGAAATCTAGAGGGTTTCAAAAGAGAACTGTGATAGTAATTAATTATTTAATGGAGGTGAAGATGAGATAAGGTAAAGGTAAGTAAACGTGGCTAAAAATGGAGTAGATAAGTGGGTTGCTTTACTCAACTGTACCAATAGCTTTGTGGCTTGTACAATTTAGCTACAGTAAAGTTGTCTAACAAAGGAAACTTGGTATTTGATATTATATATATAATAAGTGTGCAAATGTGCTTACAAGAGCTGTATTATTGTGGTAAGATATAAATTATAACTTTTTGGTCAAAATAGGTCCAAGGCCAAAACGCTAATATTGGTTGTTAAAAACTGGCTGGGTTGGGTTGGGTTGGGTTGACCAATTAAACTTTTGTACAGAAACTTTAAGCTCACGAGTTTGCAGATATGCTTACAAGAGTTGTTTGTATTATTGTGGTAAGATATGAACTTTTATAAACCATTAGGAGGTTTTTTTTTTCTTTTGAAATAAACTCCAGGTGACATTCGACCCTTTACCCTGTTCGACTTATCTGATAGATCCTTTTAAGCCATTTATTACTGGTAATTCAAAGTTTCTCCAGGAGTTTCTCAAAAAATCTACTCATGAGTGGGAGATTTTTGTATTCCAATTTGATTGTGCATTTTATAAACTGTGTAGGGAGGAGAAGAAGATGATAGGGGTACAGTGATGGAGATAGATAAGAAATCCCCTGAAAATATAGAGGATGTTGGTCAAGATGATACCGCAGGCAGCATTGACAAGGATTTGACCAAAGAGGAGCAAGCAGCTGAAGAAGCTCCTGCAGCACAGGTTCAGAATATACTTTAGTCTGTTTCTTTCTTTCTTTGTTTTTTTTTTGGTAACTTCTATGAATCTAACTGTTCTTAATATAGGAGGAAATAGAGGAAGCCTCTTTAACCATTGACGCTGATAATGCTATGCTGGTGGAGATGGAAGCCAAACCTTCTGAAGAGGATGATGATGCCATGCAGGTAGATCAAGCACTGGATGGAACAGGGAAACTAGATACCGATACAGAAAACGTTAACCGGTCAGAATCAACCATGGAAGTGGAAATCGAATGTGTGAACCCGAATGAACGAGATGTTGATGTGGGGCAGGTCCAAACTCTAGCACCACTCATTCATTGATGCAAATCTTAATTTTTCCTTGATTTCCTATCATTTTATTGTTTTCATCTGTGAATGCTGCAGATCGACACAGAATCCCAGGATAATACAAATACCGACTCTACCTCCAATGAAGTAGATAATAACCCTGTGGGGGACAAAAGTAGCAATGATGAAAAAGATTACAAACCTCCTGTTGAATCCGTGGAAACAATAAACGAGCCGTCTGTTGCAGAAGGAATCTCAACAGATGTGAAATTAGATGTATCAAGTGATCCAGCCATGATTGCTGAAGACCATCAAACTGAAGTGGCTGATGAACAACAGGATCTTGTAGCGAAAAGCCCAGGCAGGGAAGGAGATGCCAGTGTGGTTGAAGAAGGCAAAAATGACAATTTGGAGATAACACAAGGAGCCGATGACTCGAAGACTGAGGAATGTGATGACGATGATAATATTCCAGTTGCAGATGAGGTAGAAGTTGCTGCAAAAATCCCAGGCAAGGAAGGAGATGCCAGTGAACTCAAGCAACACAAGGAGGATGAGATTACAGAAGCTGATGATCCAGCAAAGGAGTGCAGCAATGATGTTACTCCAGTAGCTAAAGAGGACGTAGCCGATCCAGGGACTGTTGATTCAAAAATGGAAGAACATGTAGGTGGTATGGAGGAACAAGATGACAAAAAACAAGAAACTGGTCCAGAAAGCTCTCCGGTGGAAGGAGATGCGAAGAAACATGAAGAAGTTGCTGCAGAAACCTCCATGGATGATTCTAAAACAGAGAGTGCAGCCAAAGAGCAAGTAGCTGATGAGTAGGGTTAGCTGTAATTAAATGACGGTGTAGCTTTTAGTAAGCGATTCGATGATATAAATAATAGAACTGCAGTGCCCTGTAATCTATCTATATGATATGTTTTTAAGACTTGTTAATTTTGTATTCTGTAGGAACGAATCCATAAACATGATTATATTAACCATTTTAGTATCATTACTTCTAAAAAAACAATTAATCAATCCAGGTGTAGAGATATGGTGCCTGACCCGACATACCGTGTTCGTTATTTTATCACTTGTTTTATTATTTGCTAATATTTGGTTGTAGAGGTAACCTTCTAACTGGGCTTGGTGCTAATGGGCTATCTGCCTATATAGTTGAGGGCCCATGATGGTGGCTCATAAAATCCCTATATAAAGAGGTCATCACCTCTTATTAGGGCACACAAGAGATTACCCCCAAAACAACTATGGCAACCACCATCATTTTTTGTGTCTGTACGTTGGATTCTACTTGTAGTCTCCTAGCAAGTCACCTCCACTCCTCAAAATCCTTTCCATCCTTGCAGATCTGAACCAGAAAAGAGAAGAAGAACAAGGTGCGATTCTCACGTTCAACATCGTCGAGGCATGATCCGAACAACCGTTTCGGTTAGTGTTTCTTCACCAGGTTATTATGATTCTCGACCTCTGATTTGAGTGCGCAACTGGTCACGTTAGTTCACTAGAGTGTGGCAACACGTTTCAAAATCAATTCATTCAAATAGATATGTACAAACGCTGTTGATCAGACTTGATTAATGTAAGTCGTCCATTTCTCCGTCTTTCCTTCCACCGAATTCTACGTCTTCGCTGTGTTCCACTAAATTCCCATGATCCTTTTGACTTCCATCTAAAGAACAATCATTAGTTGGATGGATTATCAATCCTATCCATAAAATCCGGTATCCAATCACATATTCTTCCTCTATCCATACTTTTAAAGCTTTGTCTTGCCACTTAAGAACAATCTCGTCCTTAATTCTCTTACCATAGGATTCCAATACACTTGCACGACAAGTCTCCGTCTTCTATTGACATGTGGTGGTTGAACTAATTTTCCAAATCTGTTCTGAATGACATGTAACACCTTATTCATCGCTAAATGAAGAACATATATCTAAAGTCGAGAACCCTTGCCTCCATAACTCTACATTCTCAATCAGGTTAGTTTCATACCCTAGCTGATCAAAGACCAAAAGAACATGAAAGCCTCCAATGTATTGAATCTGAACCTTGTTTACGCCAGCCCCCTCACACATATTTAGAGATCTAAGAATAGTGAAATTTGTTGCCCTCCCGAGGTGCTTCTTTTAGATCTTCCGAAGAACATATATCCGATAAGTTTGCAACGAAGAACTTCGTACTATCCTTCCCTCCTTGCCTATCGATAGAACTCTTCCCTGCTTCCTACCTTCTTTTGCCATCTTCATTCCTACTTCTCTGGTTGTAGATCACGTGTACTATCCTCCCCTCCTTGCCTATCGATAGAATTCGACCCCATCCATTTTGGCCCATACTAACAGAGTTGCGTGTTTCAAAGCAACACCGTTTCTACAAATATCCGACTATCATATTTCAAGGCGTTAACTTATGACAACACATGAATCTAACATAAATTTGTGAGTTTGGGTTCAAGTATAAATATGGGTTCAATTTAGTTTCTTCTGGTTGAATCCACATACACGTTTAGCTACACGTGTTGTCTTCTGATCGACCCGATTAGCTTGCGGATTGACCCATTTCTTTTATTAACTATTTCTAAAAGATAATGTTATATTGTTATTAATTGAACTGATTGTGTATTTTATGCCCAAATTTGAAAGATAAAAATTATAAAGAGCTTGGCATGGATGAAGGCTCCATAGTGTGTTAATGATGGATTGTGTGGAGGGAATGAAGCCCATTAAGGCAACAACATAGGAAGAAAATCTCCTAAATTGTTTTAGTAAAATCAAGGATGACTATTATTCAGGCTGTTCAAATTGCTCGGCGCTCGTTGATCGCTTGGACTTTGCTCGGAAAATGCTTGCTCGATTTTCTGCTCGGTCGTAAACGAGCCGATCGGCTCAGCTCGGTTTGTAAACGAGCTAAGCACTTGCTATATATGGATTAAAAAAAAACTCATCATCATTACTTGTTAAAAAACTTGTTTATCAGACCGCATGAAGTTTGCAATGTACATATGTGGTGGAAATGGGTGCAGAAAATTCTCAAAATCACGCAAAAGAGATTGCTAATATTTTTGTTCAATGGTTTGATCCAAAAGCACATGAGCTCCAAGCTATCTCACAAAATGCATCGAGTGAGGAAGTGAGGCTAGCAAGGCCTGATTCAGTTTTCGAATTGCTTCACGATCTTCATGGGCTTGTTAAACACAGAAGTTTGATAATGCAATATTTGGCTGCAACTTAGATGACATCGGTTTTACAGCCACTTGTGTAACCAAAACTAGTTTTGAATTCTTTTGTAACAAGTTACTCTTTAGTGAGATTTTCCTGCGATGCTATAAGTGGGCATTCAACAAAATGGTGCGTGATAAACATCACAATTGTATGTTCTAAAACATATTATTAACGTTGCATGTATGATTTGAGTTACTTGCTAAAAATTCATCAACATTGTACGTTGATTTTTAACATATGTTATTTAATATTTGAATAATTTATACAATGTTCTGGCAAAATAATTTGTACATTGAAAATTCACAACCTTGTTCGTTGATTTTTAACATCATGTTGTTCGAATAGTTGCATAATGTTAACTAATTCATTTCATAATGTTTACTTTTGGATTTTGCAATTGAGATTTAGTTTACTATCTTCTCCTTAAATCAGTAAGGTTGCACGGTACAAAACAAGTGAATGTGCTTTGTTACCAAAAGCATCTCATGTGGCAAGTAGGCTGGAGAGTTTGCTGGCCATCTCTCTCTCCATGTAGGGCCATTAAATTGGCGTTGTGGTATGAAATATGAACTTAGTGGCCTCTTGTATAGTGATATGGCGATAATGTAGAAGAGAGATGATGCAGTAGAAGGTAAGAAGTGTAAAGTATAGCCCCTCCACCTTAAAGATGGTAATGATTACTACTAATTTTGGTAGAGAACATCTTTTACAAATATTCTTTATGATTTGAATAGTGATCATAGCGACTTCTCTCTAATTATTTTGAGATTATTTTATACGATTACGGTACAACCATTGAAACGAATATTACAATAAGCCTC
This sequence comes from Ambrosia artemisiifolia, assembly GCA_032199755.1. NCBI lineage: Eukaryota > Viridiplantae > Streptophyta > Magnoliopsida > Asterales > Asteraceae > Ambrosia > Ambrosia artemisiifolia. Next base: position 34,068,539 of record CM063519.1, read on the forward strand.
ACACACAAATCTTTTTATTTCCAATCTCTTGTAATGTGGAAACTTATGATTTAGAAGTCTAGAATTATGTTGGGGCAATCTTTCTTTCATCAATCCTTTTTCTTATAATCCTAAATCATTTCACAAACTTTATAAAATTGAATTTACTTTTTAGTTATCATAAGTTCAAATTAAGAACGTATCACTTGGTCCTTCACGGGTAGCTCAGTTGGTGAATAGGCCAGGATCCCTTTTGGAGGTCCCGGGTTCGATTCCCACGAGGGACATAATGAGAAATGATGAATGAATCTTGGCCTATGGTCACGAGTTCGAGTCCTGATCTTGCCCGGGTTTTACCAATCCTTCACCGTCGTGCCTACGGGCGGGTGAGGGGTTGGGTTTTCCCCGGTTTCGGGAACTGCATGGGCGGGCCTGACTACGCCAGCTGCCCAAGGTACGTATGGGCCCTCCATTGGGTTGGTCGTGGGGGTTTGTCCATAGTGTGGGAACTCCCCTGGGTAATCAGGCAGAAATGTTTGTTGGCCGTTTAAAAAAGAAAGTGAACGTATCACTTGTCATGTGAAAAACTGAATACTTGTTTGTTGGATTAATCATTAATGATGTGTGAAAACTTATTAGTAAAGATTTTGTTACTCATGTAGTCATGTTTGGAACGAACGATAGCGATGATTCCCTCATATGGGCTCAAACATTCAACTTACTCATAACTAAGATCTACATTATTGGTGTCGAATAAGAGACTTGTAGTTTCTTACGCGAGGGTAAAAGTTTTCTAACGAGAACTGTGTAAGCATTTGTACGTACGTAGTGCTTGCCAGATTCAAAGGGAGAGAGACGAATGCAGTACATAACCATCTTATCTTGTATGTCATAGTTAATATATACTCATGTTTAACACATTGTAAATCTCAGTTCAAAATTTCTTTTGTGAAATGTAACGTATAAAATGTCGTTTTGACCTCAAAGCAGGATTGCCATATCTATATGCAATTTAGTATTATTGAACTTCAAATTAAGTCTAGTTTATCAAACTCAAAACATGCAGTTCAAATCGGAAACCTTTACTTTGTTCACACACCAACCTGTAGCTAAACGTATCTGCAGGTTTAACCTGAAACTAACCCGACCCTGTTAAGACTAAATGCAAACCTGTGAATTTCATGCAGGAACTTTTTACTCACACACACAACTATCAATCAATCATAGTACATAGATACCAATACAATCTTACTACATATAGAATGCCACAATCATTTGACAAAAACCAATTTAAAGACATCCAAGTTAAAAACAAGGGTTTTGGTGAAACGATAAAAAAAAAAACTATGATTTATACTCCAATTTTCCATTCACTTGATCAAAACTCACCTTCTAAGAAGAACAACATCCGGTTTTCTTCACTGCCGACACGTCATCCTTCCCGCCCACATGAATTGTCTGCCCTTTTGGCAACGTCGCCTGATCGTCACCACCATCGAGTGCTTTTCTGCTCACAATATGATAAATTTGAGTAAGAACTTCTGTGAATGCATTTTCTACATTCAATGATTCAAGTGCAGAGGTTTCCATGAAGTAGGTGTGTTCTTTTTCAGCAAATGATGTGGCGTCTTCAGTTTGGACAGCTCGTAAATGGCGTAAATCTGCTTTATTACCCACCAGCATGATGACAATGTTGGAATCTGTATGATCACGAAGCTCCTTTAACCATCTCTCTACATTCTCAAAGGTGACATGGCGTGTGACATCATACACCAGCAATGCACCAACTGCACCTCGGTAGTATGCGCTTGTGATTGCACGGTACCTAGGAAAAGAAAAATGCTCAACTCCGGTTAATTTTATTGATTGCGGGTCAAAGTCAAGCAATAAAAATTAAAATGGTAAATTGGTCAAATGGGTCAGAAGAACGTGAAAGGGTATTCAAATTCAAACAAAACACTAAAAGATTAACAGAGCAGGCCTGATAATCAGCTCTCAAATGATGTACGTTCTTAAAACAAATTGAGCTTAAACACATTTATCTATAAAAAAGAGAAAAAAGATCTGAACCTAATAAAAATACTAAAACCAATCCAATTTTTAAAACTGACATTAATGCTTATCTCTAATAATTACAAATACTAATATTGATATCTAAGACAAAATCTAGGGGTAGGGCAGTGGTAAACGCATGATTCCCTCTAGCAGAGGTGTTCAAATCCAGCTTCAACAGTTTCTGCCCACTGAGCATGCCAATAAGGCAAACCCCTTGAAGGCCAACTAGCAGGCTATAGTGGGACTCCGTGACGTGAGTTATCTGATGACAGATGCTCACAGTTAAAGAAAAAGAAAAAAGAAAAAAACTTGTTTGAAATGTTTAATGTTTTGCAATAACACATCAGACTTGTAAAAGTATGCTGGAGTTGACATGAGAGTACGTGATGGACAACAGCTATGCCTTCTTTGAGAGTTAACAAATTACAGAGAAATTATTGAAGTTAATCCAAAGTCTGCATTTTATTGCAGCACGAATACACTGGATCTAGAGAAATAATGTAACCCGAGAGTAGGAATATACATTCAGTTTTTATTGTGAAAGATGAATCGAACCCAAAGCTTGTCTAGTAATCAAAGTTTCAATGCTAGATATATATAGGATAGCCATCTCAAACTATAAGCTTATTTTTCTGATTTGAAGGCAATCATTGGTTCCTTAAGGGTAACTATTACACAAAAATAATCTCTTTCCAATGGTTATCGATCACACGCCCATTTAATTTATCTCTTTTATTGATTCAGAACTAACTCGTGGTTGGATATAAACAACCAATAACATAGACACAAATTTGTTACAAACTTTGGTCAAATGATTTATTAAACGTATAAACTTTTTTTTGGGCATAGGAACACTAGAATTCAAGAAGGTTAAAAACACAAAATCAGTACAAGCTACAAAGCATTCCTATAGAATTCAACTTTAATTAAAAGTCAAAAGGCAGTTTGGTTCTACTTCTACAAGTGTCAAAGTTAAATGCCACCAAAGTCCAAGAATTTCCATTTTCATTAAAACACATACACATCAAAATATAACACAATTAACGAAAATAAATAAACGATACAATGATCTAACAAAAATTCCAAAATTCAAAAGCCAAAAGCGAAAACCTAAAATCTAAGATCATAGAGTCGAACGAAAGTACGAAACAATTCCAACGCCGCTAGAATAAGTTCAATCACAGTCTGTTTGATACCCTTCCTATGATTGCCTACTTAAAAAAAAAAAAAAAACTATCTATTTAAACATTTTCCTATCATTAAAACACATAGACATCAACCTTTGACAACACAAATAAGTTAAAACCAACAGATCCCACTTATTAATCACAAAACCAACACCAACCCATTTCATCATAACCAATGAAGATTCAGGATCCAACAACATAAAAAAACAATCTGATCCAAACCCACTTCAATTAAACCCCAAATTCCAACACCTAAATAGCCCAATAACAATAAAATACCTTTCTTGGCCAGCAGTGTCCCAAATCTGGGCCTTGACAACTTTATCATCAACATGAATGCTGCGAGTGGCGAATTCGACCCCGATTGTGGATTTGGACTCCAGACTGAACTCGTTACGAGTGAATCGTGAAAGGAGGTTGGATTTGCCGACACCGGAGTCTCCGATGAGGACTACCTTGAACAAATAATCGTAATCGTCGTCTGCTCTGTAGCCACCCATTGCTTGATGGTTATGTAGATCTGTTATGAGAAGAAGAAGAAGAAACAATGGAATGGAATGAAATGAAATGAAACAGGGGTTGTGTTTATGTTGTGTTGGGTTTATTATTATGTATCAGGGAGTAGAGAGGAGGAGAAGATGGAGATGGTTTCAAAGAGATTTAGGTGGTTGTTAATTGTGATTTTCATTTTGGTTTTGGTTTTTTATATGTTAACCCAAATCTTTTGAAAAAAAAAAATTATTTGCTTCTCTTTTTGAATAGGTATTAAGAAAATAAATTATTTTGTTTTTCTTATTTTCGTTAAAAAACTGAAGTTACATGGTATTAGGGGGACGGCGCACTCCTCGGTTACCCTGGTTCAGCTAGGGCTGTGCAAAGGGTCCGGAACCGACCCGACCCGACCCGGACCCACCAGAACCGCATACCCTTTTATGTGGAAATTAGGAACCACGAACCGAATCTTAAAAAGGCTATGTGGTTCCGGGTCCTAAAGGTTCTGATGGGTCGGGTAAAGGGTCTGACCCACTAGAACCTTTTAATGTAATAGCCACTTTTAGATGATTACATATTCCTATTCTTTTACAATGCTCGTAAAAGAATTCTTCCATATGGTTCTAATAGTAGCCCATGAGTTTCTGTTTTAAATCACTTTTCGTTTCTTGACTTATGTTTTCGTAACAGTTTTGTCATTCTCATCACTCGAAGCATTATCTGAATCTGTTGTGTATACATCACAAATACACACACACACATCCGAGCGACATACATAAATATTTACTTCAAATTTGAATATAATATATATTATATAATATGTCACATCTATGTATATACATTAAGCCGAAAAATATTTCTAGAAAAATACATTGTTATTCTTATAAATAATACTTTTAGTATTGTATTAACATTTGAGAATCCGGTTATTGACCGAACTCGCGGATCGTATACGCGTAAACAACTCGGTTTTAGACGGGATGTTCGAGACGAGACAGAAATATACGATAACAACGTCATCACAGATTCGTATTAATACAGAAACGGTTATAGACACTGTCATCAGTAGGATAAACGTCTATCTCATGGCCGGGGGAGGTCGGGCATGACCTCCCCCTGAGAGCATTCAAAGTACAAACTCAAATCACCAAATGAACAATAACACATGAGATTGCTATTTATAGTACAAAACCCAAGTTTCAGGTTCGCCCCTTTTGAATGGTCGAATGTGGAGCATTTCCACATTCGCCCATTTGTAATGGTCGAATGTGGAAAGCTTCCACATTCGCCCAGTGTATATTAGGTCGAACTTAGCTTTGGTATTGTCCTATATTTTACAAATGCGTCAGATCCATAAAATGCCCTTATGGATCACCACAATCTCATGTAACACTATACCTAGACTCAACCCTAGTCTATTCGACAGTGACGTCCACAGAAAGTGCATCAACAACATTACATGAAATCGATACAATAATGCGTAAAAACGAATAGTGAAAAGACTAAAAAAGATTATTTTTTTTTATTTTTTAATAGAAATACAAACGGTTCTTGTGGTTCTTATATTAGAACCGTGGGTTTGGAACCGACCCGACCCGGAACCGATAATTAATATAAATCTAGACCCGGAAACCGACCCATATATTTAAAAAGGTTCGGGTCCAAGGTTCTTACGGGTCGGGTCCAAGGTTCCTGTGGGTCCGAACCACGAAATGCTCACCCCTAGGTTCAGCAACCGACAACACCGCCACTACCCTATCGGTAACGGTTAGAAAACATTGTAGCTTGACAAGAAATAACCGAGTTGTAACGGTTGGGTAAATGAATTTTTTTGACTATTCTGCCATGTTGCAGTGTGATAACGGTCGGATTTAATTATTATTTTTTTAACTCAATTCTCTATATAATTACATACCTACTCCCTTTTTCAACCACGAAACCCACCAAGCTCCATCATCATCGTCATCAAACCTTCAATCTTCACCAATTTTGACCGCCAAACCCACTGAGTACCGAGCATGGTTCGTTAGACCGAGGAGGAGGAGATAGCTTTGGTCATTGCATACACCAAGGTGAAAGATGCACCGACACCACCGTGGCAATCCCTGTGGCCTTGTTTCCTAGCTCAATTCAAAGAGCTAGTGGGTGAATCCAACCGCACGGTTTGGATTTACTTCACCGGAAGTGGGACGACCTCAACAAAAAATGTGAGGGCCTCAATACTCAATATCAAGAAACCTTGGCGGAGGAGGGTGCGGATACGCTCGAAAACGTGGCCATGGGCGCACCCAAATTGAGTACAAGTGCGGTACAGTGCGGAATTTTCACACATCTCTGCGTGGCAAATGTTGAAGACCCGCTTAGATTAGTTTTTATATATATATTTTAATTGTGTATTTTTTATATATTTAATTTTATTTTTAGTGTGTTTGTTTAGTTTAATTATGTAATGTTTATGTTTTATATATAAATAAATGTGTTTATATTAACTTTACCTGTTTTGTTAAAATGAAAAAATAAAATAAAAAACATTTAGGCAAAGTACCTTAGTGCCGTCAATGATTTGATGGCTTTAGGGTACTTTGCCTTTATTTTGATGTGACACTCCAGGAGTGGTCAGGGCTAGGGTAAGTACTCTAGAGTGCCCATTCCCCTTAGGTAGTTTAGTAAGGTCTTACCACCATTAAGCAGTGTGGGTTCTAATTTGTGGACCGTGGTGGAAACTGATAAATATTGGAGTATATTTAGCGAAGTTGTGAGTTTGTTGTTATGAGAAAAATATAATTAGTTTTTTTTACTTCTAAATTTTGTAATTTTTTTACCGTATATTTGAAGAAAAAAAAATCATTTATCTGTTTATCATTATTGTCTATTTATAATCATATTGTATAGTATTGTTGGGTTTAGTTAGTAAAATGAAAATAAAGTCATGTTGTTAATAAATACATACGTCTCATTTAAAATACATACGTCACACTTATAATTTCTTGTTAAGTATAGCTTACGATCTTAACCATTTATTTAACTATAATAATATACCTTAGTCTTTGAACAGTGTTTTTTATTTTTCCCGATTTTGGAAAGATGTTAAATACTAACTGGTTTGATAATTTAAACAATTGGTTATGTGGTGCAGTTGGTTAGGGTGGTGTTGTGTATGGGTTGTTGCTCCGGTTCGAATCCCTCTAATCGAATTTTGGCGTTTTTTTATTTATGAACAATTGAGGGCGTTTTGGTAATTTCCGTGAATATTCTTTTATCCCATGACTAGTGGAGATGGACGGTTCTAGACACGCGTCTGCTTCTGGCTTCCACCGGTGATGATTCATCCTTCCAGGTTTCCTACATACACCTTCCCACTCTTCCCTCTTCCAACTTTCCTCTAATTAGTTTCTCCAATTTCCACCGCTAATAACCCACATTCTTCTGATTAGGTTTGCCATCTACATCGACGTGTTTACAATTTTTTAACCTAATTCTTCTTTCTTCTTCAACTCTTGCAGATTGTCGTCGTTCTGTATCAACACTAATGGAATACCGGCGTTTATGAAGCGAATCTCCCTGATTAATATTTTTTTTGGGTAAGAACTTTTAACCTTAAATTCCAGTTTTATATTCACATGTCAAGAATCCACCTTTTTTTGTTTCAATTTCAAAAAAGTTGAATTTTAGGGTTTTAATTATGTGGCTTCGGTAAGAAACCTTTTTTTTTATGAAGAGGCTTTGTTGTCCAGTTGTTTTATATGAAATTGGAGAGAGAGTGTAGAAAGCAAGCACAAAGGTGACTGCATGAAGGTGTTATGTTAGTAAATATCACCATTTACTTTCTTGATCATAAATATCTTTTTTAACTTATAAGCCCATTTTGTAATAATGCTCTATCACTATATGTTTTAGTGTTTTTTTTATTATTAATTTGAGTAAATCATAACTACCAACCATTTTAGAATCAAAGCTACAGATATGTGTGTCTAAAAAATACAGAGAAGAACTTTGGTGGTAGCTTAGCTATATGTTAATTCTTTATTTGACGTAATCATTCATGTTATGGATGAAGTTAAGTTTATGTTTGGTTTGGTACCTGCGGATGTTGGATTGAGAAGATATTTCATAGTCTGGATTGTGGTTTACTTAACAGTTCATGTGTTTCAATTCTTTGTTTCAGAGCATTTTCGGTGTCGAATTGTTGGCGTATGGTTTAAGTGTTTGCCAGCCATGTGAGCGGAATTAAGAGGTTGAATCAGTGGCTAAACGAATATGAATGATAATTATTTTGGGCTGCCAAAGCAGACCGCAAAACAAACAACATAACTCATGTTTTTGGGTTCAGTCTTTGGGCTGAATCGAGGTGTATGAACCTCGGGTTCATAGGATAGCATTAAAAATGGTCGAGGAACCTTGTAGGAAGCATAAGCATAGGAACGGGAAAAGGGAAACTTTTTTTTATTTAGTTACTATAAGAATGGATGAATATTGATCAAGATCATGTTTTATATTTTTCTCACATTTTGGAGGATGGTGAAAAGTTGGGCTATAAAATGGAGACTTTTTCAATAAACGACGTTATGAGTAGCAAGACTAATTAGTTCTAATTACTAACCTAAGAATATGATTAAAATAGTTTTTTGTTACATTATCAATTATTTGCTGAGATCATAAGAAGAGAAATAAAGAATGTGAAACTGAATTGGTACCTATGGGCATTGTCTTATGCACCTAAAAAATGTTTTTATTAATTAGTTTCCTTACTGTGGCTTCTTTCTTACTATATTAATGTTGCCGGTAATAGTGGTGGGAATTTGGAGTCTTCTAATGACTGCAACGGTGGAACCGCAGACCGCCAATGCGGGCTCATCTACTAAGAAACAGAGGAAGGCCAGCAAGTTATTTGAAGAAGAATAGGATGCTTCAAGTAATTATTTACTTTTATACTTTTGTGAATGTCATGTTAATTTTGTAGAATGCTTTTGTCATTGCTATAATGTATCAATAAGTTCATATTTTTTTGAGTACCACAGTGGTTATACGATTTTTATCTGATGGACAGGTGTACCTGGAGTTGGGTTCAATTTTATGTCATTATGTTAAAGCTGGAGAGGTAAATGTTAATGCTTTTTTTCTCTAATATTTATATATAATTAACAATCTTGAATTGAAATCGGATTAATGTTGTAGTCTATTCCATCCTAATTTGCAGTGATTTACAGTGGTGAGGGCAAAGTAGCAAGGAAGAAAAACAACGGAATATACCATCGTTAGTGCGATGCGTGTACTGCTCAACACCAATTCACATGATTTAAGGTAAATTTACATGTTTCATTTTAGTGTATTTTGTATATTTTGCCACACACCAATAAATGTTATAATTTGATTAACAAAGTCTCTAAAGAAGGTTTTCCCTGCGGCAAAGCACGAGGTACATTACTATTACATAATTTAAAAGACCCAGTTTAATATTTTAATAACTGCAAAATTATAATTGTACATTACTATTACATAATATTAAACATCCAGTTTAATATGTTACTAACTGCAGAATTATAATTTAAAACTTATGGTTAATTCCGTATAGTCGGCCTTAGGGTGAGGGTACCCTCCTAGATTTTGAGCCGGGTACCATTATCCGCTTGCGAACGCTACAGGTGTCCAAGTTAGTGAGTTCCGAGTACTATGCCATGAGCCTTTATGTGTGCGATGATTTTTTTATCTTTTAATTAAAGTTTTCAAAAATAAAAGGTGGGAGTCGATTTGTTTCTAATTTAAATTGGGTATTCTCAAATCTTGAACATGGATATCCATGGGAGCTCATGGGTAGTTCTGTGTGGGCTCCATAGGTGTTAAACTCCGTAACACCATATCCAGGAAGTATGGAGGTAAAAACCACAAAATTTGTATAGTAGCGAAGTATCATGACTTTATTTATGCCTAAGAATTGAACACTCTAGAAAATTATATGAGCGACTTCATTTAGTCTTTTATCATTTTTCCCCTTGATTCCCTTTCCTTATATCTTAATTTGAGGATAAATGAACAACCATTATATTGTCCGTTTTTGGTATAATTGTGGTACAGTACAGGCAAAGAACAACTTCAATTCATTGCTTAGTGGAACAATTCGATCAGGATTTGCGATAGAAGCTACAATGTTGAACGCAATTTTGTGAAGCTCCATATGCCAGTTTTTCTTACATCTAGCAGAATGAGCGCGATCAAAGTGTATACAAGACAGAAAGTCATGAGTGTGAGAGTGCAATGGATAAAAAAATCAGTGAACCAGACATACATGCAATTTCATATGCCATATCGAGCATGACTCCACCAACAACACCAATTGAAACAACATGAGGCACGACTCCACCAATAGGAACAACATGAGGCATGTCAGCACTAAAGCAATCTCTCTTTCCATCATACGGTGTATCAACAAGGCATCGTTTTTTCATTACAATGTCGATACTAACATGTTGCGTATGTGTGCCTTTAACATCAACGAAACAAAGCGAGCATGATACTTCTAGATGTAATTCTTTTCCCTAGATCGTGCTATGTTATCAAACGGAGAGCAATTCAGTTTAGCGCGACGCAACGCCCGCGGAGAATAAAACTAGTTGACATTGTCTTGTTTTTTCTCGTTGGAGTAAAAGATGGCACATGGGTTATTCTCAAGAGAATGGATGGTGTTAGATGTGTGGATAAAACTTAAATTTTTGGAGGCAAAAAGATGGCTTTTACCTTTATCTTTTTGAAGGAAAATGAATCTTGTCGATGAATTTTGAAAAACCTCATATAGCAAAGCCACGCTAAAATTTATTGTGTATTAATTAAAGCTGATATCATTTACAAATTTAAGTAAACAAGCTATCTTGCTACAACAAATATTGAACCGAAGTTAGTGCAGAGTCTCAAAAGGGGTAAAAGGGTTGAAGGGTTTGATTTAACCAAACGCAGGTCGTAGTATCCCCCTACGTTGTTAAACGTAGAAGGAGGTGCAAGATTTTAATGTTTTGATTGTTATGATTCTGATTTGAGGTGAACTCAAAGTCAGAATGTCGACTATAACTTTAAATGAAGTGTCATGTGATTTTGAGGAACTATCACACGTGAAGTATAATGGAAGAGAATAGAAGAATGTGGATGTGAGATTGTGTAAGTGTGAATGATCAGATCAGTGATAGAGTGATCTGATTTTATAGAGGCCTCAGACCTGCAGTTAATAATGTGTTGCTCCTCCACGTGCAGAGTGTGGACAGCTAAGGGAGTCAACCAAGAAAGGTGATGACAAGACAAGTCATGGGTTTTGTTCTTTCTGCTCAGTACTTGTTACCTCTTGAACTCTTTTGCCTTTCAACCTTTCAAGCCAGTTAGTGTAATATAATCGATTTATTTAATCCTAAACTACCCACGTCATCAGCCCCCCAAGTCAGAGGTGTTTGTGGCGTAGCTCAAAGGCTTCTGACTTATTACACAGCTTGTAGAAGTTAAAAGGGTTCGAGCATTAAAGGCTTTGTTTGGTTTCAGGCGGTTACACCCCTGGATTTGAATTTGAAGTGACTATTGATGTGAAAGGTGTCAGCCTTAGAAGGGACGATTATTAATATTCACCATCATAGTGTCCAGAAGTTAAATATAATATTGTAACTTCTTATTTTACTTAATCACCTTTTAATTTGTGCAATTCAGATCATTTACACATCTTCCTTAGGGTTTCGTTTCCCCTGCTTCAATCAGGTTAGTTCTTTCTTTCTTTCTTTTCTTTCATCTGATCATCCCTCCAAGTGTAATGGGTGCTAAAAAGGACATGGCAGTTAGTTTCTCCTCTCTTACTCAAAAGGAGGTTGAGGCTTTCTGTTTCGAATGGGGGAATCGACCTTTCTTTTAACCCTGTTGCTCCCAAACTTGATAAATCGATTGATCAGTGTTCGAATGGTTTGATTGCTTTATATTGCTGACATTTCGAGTTTTCTAACCTTCGTCATCCATTTTCAGTTTTTGTTTTGAATGTGTTAGAATATTGTCGTGTTTCGGTCGGTTAGTTACACCCTCATGGGTTGGCCAGGGTGTTGCATTTTGAAGTGCTCTGTCGTGCACTTGGTTACGATCCTACTCTCTTGATGTTTCGCCGTTTTTTTCGTTTGGCTAAGAATGGAGATTGGTACACCTTTGAAACTTCTCAAATCGATGTTTGTTTGATCTCCTCGCACGTTACCACAGTTGGTGTGTGGAAGAAGAAATTCTTTTGGGTCTCTGAATCAATTGTCCCGTTTAAACTAGTTTGGAGGAGTCCTGACGCTGTTCTAAACGAGATGGAACCATCGGAGTCTGAGTTAGACAAGAATTTCCTTCAGGCGCTTCGTGAATGCCCTTCGAGGCTTCGCCCCTTCCCTGAACCTTTCTAAGTTTTGTCCGGCATTAGCACTTGTTGGGATAAACAGGATCGCGATCCGGTTCCCATGAGGGGTGGTCAGGGTATGATTCTTTTTATTTACTGATTTCATTTTCTGTATTTTGCACGGTCTTAATATTTTTATTTCATTTGCTTTGTAGTCATGTCTGCCTTGGATTTTATCAGGAGTGACGATGTTTTGGACGTTGTGTTTGAAAATACCGAGGCAACTCCAGGAGAAGATGCAATGGTGAAGTATGAAAAGTGCAGGTTTGATGGGGTGAACTATACCAATGTTCCGAATGTAAAGGGTTTTACGAAGCCAAGTTCCTCGAAGGCTTCAACCAGACGTTCTAGCCATAGGTTGTTGAAGAATGTTAGCTAGCCAAGTAGTTCTGAGGCTGTGGAAGTTAGCGATGAGATTGAGGATTCTGAGGATCATGAGGAAGTTCAGGTTGATGCTGCTGAGAAGGTACCGAGTGTTTCGGTAAAGAAAGGAAAGGGTAAAAAGGTTTCTAGTTCTAAGGTTGCTACTTTAAAGAACACTAAAGGTTCTGCTAGTGTTGAAGGTGAAGGGGTTTATGTTCCTGGGTGGGGTGTGAAGGTTAAGGACAACTTTAAATTATCTGCTATTTGTGATGAGGTGTTGGCTCATTTTGCTCCTCCAAGTGTGAAAGATTCGTTAGAAGCCACGGAGGATGATCTTTTTATTTCGAAGATGGTAGTGGGAGCTTGCAACCTTGCAGCTATGCTTCCTGAGGGTGAGACTAGGTTCAGGAAGAGGATGTCTAAATATCAGGAGATGGTAGTGGGAGCTTGCAACCTTGCAGCTATGCTTCCTGAGGGTGAGACTAGGTTCAGGAAGAGGATGTCTGAATATCAGGAGTTTACGAAGAAGAAAGAGAAAATAAAGGCTTCCCTTGCTTCCCTGAAGAAAGATGCTGAAGAGTATGCTGAGAAGCGCATGAGGTGGAGGCTGCTAAGTGTGATGCTGCAAAGGCTGAGATTGAAGTAGACAGGGTTGCCTTGGAGGTTGAAAAGAAAGCTTTTGAAGAGGAAAAGGGGAGGTTGGAAGCTTCATTATCTCAAGTTTCTGAAGATAACCGGTGGTTGATTGAGAATGGTTTTCAGCAAGTGGTAACCTATCTTCACCACCCTTCTGAGTTTAATTCTGCTTTAGGAGAGGTTTACACCAAGCTGCTCAATCATGGGAAGCATGTGGGCTACCTTGCTGGTTACAGGGCACATGAAGTCGGGCAAGTGTTGGAGCAATCTCCTCTTTATCAACCCAAGGCGATGGATGTTTTTAAGGAATCTGTATTGAAGATGGAACGCTTGAGTTATCCTTATGTTGCTAAGGTGTCCTCTTGTTATGGTAAGCCCTTGCAGGTGTTGAAAGAGTTGAAGCCTCCATGCCTTAATGAAGCAGTTTGTGCTAAGGTGCTTGGGTCTCTATCGAAGAAAAGATCTTATTCAGGCGATAGTGAAGAGACCTTGGACGTTGGGGAGGAAGGCCTGAAGGATGCCAGCTTGGATGCTTCCGGGATTGCCGGTGATGATGCTAGAAAGAAAACTAAGAAGTCGAAGAAAGTTAAGAAGGCCAAGACTGTTGAAGCTGTTGCTACAGAGACCGAAGCTTCGAAGCCTTATACTTCAGATAGTGCAGCTTAAGTATTTCATGCCTTCTCTTATTCGTAGCTTTCTTAGCATATGGTCTATAAACAATTTAGAGTCTTTTGTGGTTGTTGAACAATGTCTTATTAGGGAACCTATCAAGGTTCTATATGTTATGGTTGGCTTGCTAAAGCCTTTGAACTTATTTGTAGGATTGTGGCCTCTAAGGCCTTTATTATGGTTGAATGTTAGCCCTTAAGGCTTTTTTAGGTATCTGTATGTTTGTTGTTTTTGTTTGTATGTTTGCATGTTTTGTCTTTGTATTTGTTGGGGAATGTTTTACCGATAGCACCTTAAAAGGTTAAGTGTTGCAGTCACTTATCCTTAAGGTAGTCTAGGCAAACAAGTCGCCGCCTATCCTATGTACACTACTTAGTGTATTTTGCATTTCGTATGTTTGTTTAGAAAACTTAAGGAACAATTGATGTAGGCTGTTCAGACCCGTCTATGAGACGTGTGAAAATTTTTGTAAGTCTCATGGAGTTGGATTGATCTAGGAACTCACCCATTATATAGGTTCATTCAACTCTTGAACCTATTGAGCGATGTGGCCTGGGAGCTCATCCCCTTACATGGCCCATGCCATGGAGTTGTTTGCAAGGTTCTCAACCTGCTGATAGGATAGAAAGACAAGTACCAAAAGAGAATTACTTGATTCATTCATTCATCATTGAGATATTACATTGAGTAGATCAGTTTTGACAACATTTTTCATAAAGGCTTAAGCTAAACAAAGAACTGTTTAAGGTTTTTGCCATTCCAATGGTGGGGAAGCTTTTTTCCTTCTATGTTGGCAAGCTTGTAGGATCCCCCTTTGTGGGCTTCAAGGATGGTGTAAGGACCTTCCCATTTGGGTCCAAGTTTTCCTTGATCCTCTTTTCGGCTTGCTTCGCTGTTCCTTAGGACCAGATCACCTGGCTTAAAGTGTTCATGCTTAACTCGGGCATTGAGTAAGATTCCATTTCTTTGCTTGTACTAGGCTTCTCTGATTGCCGCCGTGTCTCGAGCTTCTTTTAAGAGATCCAGGTTGAGTAAGGCTTCATTCTCATTAGCCTTGACATCTACATTAACTGTTCGAGGTGTGGTCACTCCTATTTCGGCAGGAATTACAACATCAGAACTGAAGACAAGGCTGTAGGGTGTCTTCTTATGGCTTGTTTTTTCTATTGTCCTTATGGCCCACAGGACACTAGGAAGCTCATCAAGCCATTTACCTCCCTGTCTGCCTAACCTAGCCTTGATCCGTTCAACGATACTACGGTTCATTCTTTCCACTTGCCCGTTTGATTGCGGGTAGGCTACTGAACTAAACACTTGTGTAATCCGGTACTCTTTGCACCATGAGCTGAATGGCTGCTAAGTGAATTGCTTGCCATTGTCAGTTACCAACACCCCGGGAAGACCAAATCGACATGTTATGTTATCCTATACAAATTCAATGATCTTCTTTCTTGATATTTTCCCCAAAGGTTTCACCTCAGGCCATTTTGTGAAGTAATCCATGGCCACGAGTAGAAACTTAACTCCCCCTTTGGCTGGAGGGAAAGGACCAACGATGTCCATACCCCACTTGTGGTCATGCTGAGTTGATGGGAACCATGTCATGTTTTGGGCTTTTTGGAACAGGAGCATGAATTTGGTAAGCTTCACACTTCTTTAATTGCTCAGTTGCATCGCGGTGCATGGATGGCCAAAAATATCCATGGTTCATGAGTTTTGCAACCACCATTCTTGGACCACAATGAGCTCCACATATTCCCTCATGAATTTCCTTGATCAAATACCGACTTTGTTCCGGACCTACACATCGAAGCAATGGGGCCAGGTATCCCCTTTTATAGAGGATGTCATCTTGAAGCACATATTGCTTGGACTTAATCCGAACCCTTTCAGCTTCAGTATGGTCTTGAGGTAATTCACCATTCTTCAAGAATGTTATAAAAGGAGTCATCCAACTTGATCTGACTTCAGTGATCACATCTTGAACCTCAAGTTCCAATATAGAAGGGGATTTGAGCACTTCAACTAACACTTTCTTGGTGAGGTGGGCAAAGTTTAAGGAAGCAAGCTTGCTAAGTGCATCAGCCTTCTTGTTTTGTGAATGAGGAACCTGCTTGATTTTGCAAGATTGGAACGTATTCATGATTTCTTTTACTTTTTCTCTGTATAACTTCATGTTTGGTTCCTTGGCAATGTTGCTATTGTTCACTTAGTTTGAAACCAGCAATGATACGGTGAAGACTTGAAGCCTTTGAACGTCCATCTTTTTACCAAGCTTCAGTCCTGCTGTCAAGGCTTCGTACTCTGCCTCATTATTAGTGGTCTGAAAATCAAGTCGAAGGGCATATGTGAATTCCAACCCTTCAGGGTTAATTAAGGCGAGACCAGCCCTTGATCCTTCGATGATGGAAGCTTCGTCGGTAAAAATCTTCCATGCTTCAGGATCAAGGGGTTCATCAATGGTGATGTTAACTTCAGTCACTTCTTCTCTTGGAATTTTGACAATAAAATCAACAAGTATTTGTGCTTTGATTGCTTTTCTTGGCACATAGGTAATTTTTTGTTCACCTAATTCGATAGCCCATTTGGCTAATCGTCCTGAGGTTTCAGGTTTTTCAAGCACACTTTTTATGGGTTGATCAGTGACCACTTGTATTGGGTGTGCTTGAAAGTACCTTCGAAGCCTTCTGGCTGTTTGCACCAGGGCCAAGGCTAAGTTTTCCAAAGGAGGGTACTTGACCTCTGCTAATTTTAAAGATTTACTAAAGAAGTAGACAGATACTTGAGCCTTGTCTCGTTCTGTTGTGGAACAACGCTAAGGGCTTCTTCAGTAACTGATAGATAGACAGAGATTGTTTCCCAGCTTCAGGAGCTGCAATTGTTGGAAGGGAAGCGAGATGTTGTTTCATTTGGTTGAAGGCTTCCTCAGTCCATCTGAAATCTTTTTTATCAGTGCACCCTTTGAGAGTTTTGAAGAAGGGTAGGGATCTTTCTGCCAGTTTGGACATGAAACTCTTCAAGGCTGCAAGCTTCCCATTTAGGCTTTCTACCCCTTTCTTTGTTTGAGGAGACTTGATGTTTAGAACAGCTCGGACCTTGTTGGGACTGGCTTTGATGCTTTGCTTCCCCAAAATGTGTCCCAAGAATTTGCCTTCTTCAAAACCAAACAAGCACTTGACTGGGTTAAGCTTCATGTTGATTTTCTTGAGGTTGTCAAACATTTTTTGTATGTCCTCAAGCATTTGATCTTCAGTCTTACTCTTGATCACCAAGCCATCAACATAAGTTCCATGTTTTTGCCAATTTGATTGGTGAAGGCTTTATCTACTAGCCTTTGATAAGTAGCACCTGCATTCTTTAAACCAAAAGGCATCTTTTCGATAACAAAAAAATACCTTTGTCAGTATGGAAAGTAGTTTTCTCTTCGTCTTCTTCCTTCATTTGTATCTGGTGGTAACCCTTGTAGGCATCTAGGAAGCATTTGAAGGGGAAGCCTGTAAGCGAGTCAACTTTGAGGTCAATTTCAGGTAGGGTTTGGGGCATGGTTTGTTGAGATCTTTAAAATCTATGCACATCCTCCAAGATTCATCAGGTTTTCAGACCATTATAGGGTTGGCAACCCATGATTGGTATTTGACCTCTCGAAGGATTACGGTGTTAGGTCAAAGAGGATTGACAAGCCTGAATGAACCTTAGTCTAATATCCTCTCTGCATATTTTGCTAAGTATAGAATCTACTGAAGAAGAAGAAGACGACAATGTACTGAAGAAGCTGATACAAGTGCTGAAGAGTTAAAGTTCAGAAGTTCTGAGGATGAACCAGACAAACATCTGAAGAACAACTACTGAAGAACAAACTTCTGAAGAAATACTCATCAGAAGTTTGTCACTCATCGGCAATTCTTATAGAAGCTTCCCACCGCCCTTAACTTTAGCAGTTTAGTATTATGTTAGTTTTTAATAGCTTTATGTACAAGTTCCAATACTACAGCCTGTTGTAGTATTATTATAATCTTTTGAATACTTCACATGTACGTATTGTTCTGTCTATAAATAGATGGGTTCATCCCTTCTATTTTAGATATCCTGTGTAGTTAACATTTCTAATATATTAAGAATCATTTGAAGTACTTACTACTGTTACATTCATTAACTGTTTGATTCTCATATTAACTGCTTTAGTTCATTAACCGAGGGAGAGTAATAACTCCTTTTAAAAGTGATACTTTAACTTAGAACACTTATTACATTCCGCTGTGCATTTACTTTGATAAATATTAAACAAGTGTTCTTCATAAGAATCTGTTAAAGGAAACTGATCCTACAATTGGTATCAGAGTACTGGTTCATCTGATAACATATCAATCTAACAAATTAAGAATCAGACGCAGGCTTTTATTGATATTCAATCAAGGTCAAAAGTTTACCTTTTCAAAACTTCCATCACTTTATGAAATTATTGACAAATCAATCTTTTTAAAAATGGATCCTCATAATACCGGATCAGCGAATAAACTTCCTATGCTGGTCAGAAATGAATACAATATCTGGCAAAGGAGGTTGGCACATACTTTGTCACAGACAAACACTGGCTGTTGGAGGTCTGTCATGTATGGACCCCATAAACCAGTAACTATAGATCCAGAATCTAAAGTAGAAAAAACAAAAGAACCAAAAGACTATACTGATGAAGATTTCCTAAAACTTGAGCTAGATTCTAAGGTTTTTTCTATGTTGGCAATGGCTCTCCTAAATGAAATTTATGCTGGACTCTTGCATTGTGAGAGTGCCAAAGAGCGATGGGATTGCCTCAAAGAATAGTTTGCAGGAACTGATGAGGTGATTGCTAACACAAGAGAAATTTTGGCTCAACAATATGAAATTTTTACTCATGTTAATGGAGAAACTTTGACACAACAATTTAAAAGATTTTCTTCATTAATATCTGGGTTAAAGTTAAATGGTCAGACCTATACAAACTCATCTATGTTGCATAGATTTTTAAGGTCTTTACCTGAAAAATGGGAAACTTACTCTATAGTTCTCAGATCGGGACCGGATTTTGACTCCCTTTCACTCACAAAATTACATGGGAGATTACTCACTTTTGGAGAGAGAAATCAATAAAAAAAAGTTACAAAACTCTGGAAAAACTGCTGATGACTATATTCCAGGTAGTACAACACTATCGGGACAAGACTCACCATCTTGTTCTAATAATTTTGGAACTTTTGATCACATTGACATAACTGCTGGGAGAAATGGACATACTGCACCAACTGGCCATGTTAAGCATAAAAACAAATAAATTTTATAAAAAGTCAAGGAAAAAATTTCCAGGACTAAACAATTCAACAAAAGTTGGTTTTAACAAATCTAAACTGAGATGTCATAAGTGTCAGAAGTTGGGACACTTTGCTAGAGAGTGTAGAAGCTCTAGCTTTAACCAACCACAGTCTGAAAATCAAACAAACTCCAATTATAACAAGAATGTACTAACACAAGGAAGTGCACATTTTGTACACACACAAGTGCCACAAATACAATATGTACAGATGCTTGCTCAACAACAGGGCCAACAATTGATGCCTTCCACTCCTGCTGTTCAACAACCTCCACAAGCTCAACAACCCACTCAACAAAGTTTATTCACTTCTGGGTATGTTGACTGGAGCAGTCTTCAGTTTGACACATCTGAATGTAGTCCAGATGCAGACAACAAAGTCTTTGACATCAACTGGGGAGAACCTGATAATGGCATAAAGAACTTTGCCTTAATGGCTTTTGAGGGATGCTCCTCTAATTCTGCATTATCATAGGTTTCACAAGAATCTCTTTTAAAGTTATGCTCAAAATCATGCAAAGAAGCCTTTGCTTTAATTAGAGAAACTAATGTGCATCTACAAGGCAAAGCCAATGACTCTGATCGAAAATATACTCAAATGAAATGTGATTTGGAAAGAAAATTTGCATCGAAGACAAAAGAAATTTTTAAATTGACAAATAATGCTATTGAAACCCAATCACAAATAAAAAGCATGATAGAAAACCTAGGAAATGTCAGAAAAGAGCTCGCTGACACCATGGTTGACTGTGAAAATCGGGTTGAGTCATGTAGAGGTTACCAAATGCTTCTTAACAAACGAACTGTATCAAATGTTAAGCTTGGCATAGGGTATAACCACACAGAATCACCAACTGATTTTGCTCCCAAAACTACTAATGATAGGAGTAAAATAGTTCAAAATAAAACTTTTGATATGAAAGAATGCATATCTTTTCATCAGAACTTTCTCAAAAATGCAAATGAAAGTTCTGCAGAAGTTAAAACTGCTGACATTAAGTCATCAGAAGTTTCATCTACATCAGGAGTTGAGAACCTGAAAATTGCTGATGACCTAATTCAAAATACTGAAGCTGTCAGTAATTTTCCTTCCAAAACTCATGATGATTTTAAAAGGAAAGGAAAGGCAAAAGAATGTGAAGTTTGTGGTCTGTTTAACCACAAAACAGATTTTTGCAGATATAGGAAAGGAAATCTGTACAACTGGTTGTGGGAAAACAAATCAAACCAGATTTTGAAAACACTTTCTATCCTGACAAACAAAAACCAAGTAAAACCTTTCCTAAGAAAAAGACTAAATCTCAACCACATCCTTTTTCTCAAAATTCTCTTTCAGAAGTTAGACCCAAACCATCAGCAGTTTCACAAACTGCTGAGGTTAAAGATTTGATAAAATGGTCAAACTTCTAATGACCAAAGTTGATGGTGAACCTCAACAGGGCTCCACCATTGCTCTCAAAAATAAATCCATTGCCAAAAAGACATGGATTTCCAAAATTGGTCAAAATCAAATTGTTACCCTTCCTGTTCTCAAGAGTAAACCCAAAGCCAAAATGGCTTGGGTTCCTAAAACTAACTAATTTACTCTTTGTGCAGAGGGTCTCAAGAGGTCTAAACAGCATTTGGTACGTTGACAGTGGAGGCTCAATGCACATGACAGGATGCAGGTACATGATCAACAATTTCATAAGTCAAAGAGAAGGATCTATGTCCTTTGGGAAAAATGCCAAGGGATATGTGCTAGGATATGTAAATGTATCATCTGGTAAAGTGCAGTTTGATAAGGTCAATCTGGTTGAAAACTTGGAGTACAACTTGCTGAGTGTCTCTCAAATGTGTGATAAATGATATTCTTCCTTTTTCACCAAAACTGCTTGCAAGATTATCTCACTAGAAGGCCAAAAGTTGATAGAAAAGATAATAGAAGATCATATTTTGCTGGTTGCCAAAAGATGTGGCAATGTCTATGTAGTGGACATTGAAAAGGACAAAGTATTGAACAATACTGTCTGTTTCTTCTCAAAGGCATCAACTTCTGAAACAGACCTTTGGCACAGGAGACTTGGCCCTGTGAACTTTAAAACCATAAATAAAGTCACGAAAATGGGCTTGGTCAGAGGTCTACCCTTGAAGGAATACCAGTGTAAAGAACACTGTGTTTCCTGTCTTAAGGGAAAACAACATAAGTCCTCATATAAGTCTATTGAAGAATAAAAAACAACTGCATGTCTTCAACTACTCCATATGGACTTATTTGGGCCAGTCAAAATCATGAGCCTTGGTAAGAAGAAGTACTGCTTGGTCATCATTGATGACTACTCAAGATTCACATGGGTCTTCTTCTTATTCTCCAAGGATGAGGCAACTGATATTATCAAATTCTTCATTCTACAAGTAGAGAAACAGTATTCTCTCTCTGTCCATGTCATAAGAAGTGACAATGGGACAGAGTTCAGGAACAAAACTCTGGATGAATTCTGCCTGTCTAAAGGGATTGTTAGACATTTCAGCATTCCCAGAACTCCTGAACAAAATAGTGTGATAGAAAGGAAGAATAGAACATTGATTGAAGCATCAAGAACAATGTTAGCTGACTCAGGCCTACCTCTTTATTTCTAGGCTAAAGCAGTTAACACAGCCTGTTATGTTCAAAATAGGGTTCTTGTCAACAAAAGACATTCAAAGACTGCTAATGAAGTTCTTTATAGCATCAAGCCCCTAATCTCCTTTTTCAGGGCTTTTGGATGTCATTGTTTTATTCTAAAAATCAAGGACTCCATTTCAAAATTTGCTTCTAAAGTTGATTCAGGTTACTTTCTTGGTTATTCTCCCACAAGAAAAGCCTACAAGGTTTTCAATTCAAGAACCAAGATTATTGAACAAACTCTGAATGTCAAGTTCAATGAGTCAAAATATACACTCATTCCAGCACATCCTGCTGAACTCTTTGATATTGACAGTTTTAATTTTGGACCTGAGAAGATTGCTATCACTTCATCTAAACCTACTTATTATGGTGATCAAGGGTTTTATGACGATAGTCCTCCAACATGGACTCCCAATACAATCTTAAAATCAACTCCTAAACCTTCAGAAGTTTCTCAAACTTCTGATTCAATAAACCAAACTATTACCGATGTGGAAACCCAAACTACTGATTCGGCTCCCAAAACTGTTGAAGCTGTACAAACAGCTGAATCAGATATCATTGACCTCAGTGGTTTGTTTGAAGAAGTTCAAGAGCCTACTCCCATTACACAATAACAAGTAATTGAACATAAATATCATCCATTGGATCAAATCTTGGGTGATATTGCTTCAGGGGTACTTACAAGAAACCAGCTTTCCAACTTATGCTTTTTTTCAGCATTCATTTCTCAGTTGGAACCAATGAAATACCAGGAAGCCCTCAAAGACAACAGTTGGGTTAAAGCTATGCAAGATGAGTTGCTATAATTAAAAAATCTGTCCCTTACCTCCTAACAAACAACCAATTGGCACAAGATGGGTTTTCAGGAATAAACACGATGAGTCTGGTTTAATCATCAAGAACAAGGAAAGACTGGTGGTCCAAGGTTATTCTAAAGAAGAAGGAATTGATTATGATGAAGCATTTGCACCAGTAGCAAGGCTTGAAGCCATCATGTTTTTTTGGCTTATGCAATTTCCAACAAAATCAAAGTTTTTCAAATGGATGTAAAAAGTGCATTTTTATATGGCAAAATAAAAGAGGAAGTGTATGTTTGTCAGCCACCCGCGTTTGAGGATCCTGCTCATCCTGAGTGGGTGTACAAAGTTGACAAGGCTCTTTATGGGCTAAAACAAGCTCCCAGAGCTTGGTATGACACACTTTCTACCTTTTTACTCAAAAATCACTTTACAAGAGGCTCCATTGATAAAACACTTTTCATTGAACATGTTGGAAATCACATCCTCCTTGTTCAAATTTATGTTGATGATATCATTTTTTGTTCAACCAACACAAAACTGTGTGATGAATTCAAAAAACTCATGCAATCAAAATTTGAGATGAGTACCGTGGGAGAACTACAGTACTTTTTGGGACTGCAGATCAAACAGCAAGCAAATGGAACTTTTATATATCAATCTAAATATGTTAAAGAAATATTGAACAAATTTTCTTTACAAGACTGTAAATCATGTTCCACTCCCATGAGTTTAACCACACAAGTTGAACCAGATGATCAAGGAAAACAAGTTGACTAAACCATGTATAGATGTATGATAGGTTCCCTTCTTTATTTAACTGCTTCTAGACCAGATATTATGTTTTCAACATGTGTTTGTGCATGCTAGATATCAATCAGCTCCAAGGGAATCACACCTTATGGCAGTCAAAATAATATTTAGATATCTGAAAGGAACTCCTAATCTAGGAATTTGGTATCCTGCTATCAGCAGCACCAAACTAATAGCCTTTTTAGATAGTGCCTATGCAGGGTGCAAAATGTCTAGAAAATCAACATCTAGTGGATGTCAATTTATTGGAAACTGTCTGGTGCCCTGGCAATCAAAGAAGCAAACATCTGTGGCAACATCAACTGCTGAAGCAGAATATATTGCAACTGCAAGCTGTACATCACAGATACAATGGCTTCAAAATCAACTGCTTGATTATGGAATCAAAGAAACCAAGACATTATTGCTCCTAGACAGTACCTCAGCTATTAGAACCATTCAAAACGCTGTCCAATTTTCAAAGACAAATCATATTGAAATCAGGTATCATTTCATCAGGGATTGCTATGAAAAAGGCAAAATTGAGGTAAAATATGTGTCAACAGCTA
The DNA here is from genome assembly GCA_032199755.1 of Ambrosia artemisiifolia. Lineage (NCBI taxonomy): Eukaryota > Viridiplantae > Streptophyta > Magnoliopsida > Asterales > Asteraceae > Ambrosia > Ambrosia artemisiifolia. Next base: position 34,092,461 of record CM063519.1, read on the forward strand.
ATCAAATAGCTGATGTTTTTACAAAACCACTTAACACAACAACCTTTCAGAGGTTAGTATCCATGCTTGGGATGCTAAATTTGGAGTAATTTTGTAAGTGTTTTCATTTTTCTGTACATATTTCACTTTTCACTTATTTTGTTACTCAACTGTCACAAAACCTCCGATGACCATAAAGAGAGAGAAACTACTGATGTCCAAAACATCAGTATGGGAATATTTTTTAAAAGGAGAAAACTACTGATGATAATAATCATCAGAAGTTAAATTGGGTGTTTCTGAACATAATCTCATCAGTTGTTAAAAACTAATGAAGAGATAAATGGGAAACTACTGATGAACAATTTGTTCATCAGAAGTTTTGACTAAAAGGACAAATCAGTCTTTTCCCATTTCAGAAGTTTAACCTAGGGCGGTTATAAACATCTGAAAACCCCTCTTTTCATACTTATCGTTTCAAAAAGAAAAATTCTCTCTCTCTCTCTCTCTCTGCAACCTAAAAATAATGTTCAATCAAAAACCACCATGGCTCTTGTTGTTAAGCAGGGACACAATAAAAAAGGCTACTTCATCAAAGATTCAGTCTGGTCCCAATACGACGAAATCATTGGTTTAGTCGTAAAATCTCAATATTACACGGCATTCACCATTGACCCACCAATCCACACTGAAACTCTAAATGAGTTCTGGGCAAACGCTGAGGCTGTTACTGTAAATGGTAAAGTCATTTCCCTGAAGACGACGATCAAAGGGAAATGAATGGCAGTCACACCAGAATCTCTGGGAATCAGACTAGGTCTGAATGATGCTGAAGCCCCAAAACATATTCCAAGTGGAACCATTCAATTAACCATGACAGAGTGTGGTTACCAAGGTACTCTTTCACATGCAACTGTGTACAAAAGATTTTTTGATGCAAAATATAAACTTTTGTTCCATTATATTACCATGTGTTTAAGTCCTAAAACTGGTTCATATGATCAGATGCCTTCAACTTTACAACCAATTTTCCATTCCATTGTGAATGAAACTACTTTCAGGGCTTCTTCACATTTCTTTAATGAGTTGGTGTTGCATCACCAAAATGATAAAAAGATTTTTTTTTGTACCCAAGGTTCCTAATGCAATGCATTATTAAGGAACTTGGTGAGGGAGTACTTATGGGTAATGCAACAAAGTTAAATCCTTTGACATCACAAGTATTCTCTAGGCATAACAAACCGGCTACCATGCCACAAGATGACCAAGGGGAACAAGAAACAGTCCCCAAGGAACCCACATATTCCAAGCCCACTCCTAAAAAGTCAAAACAACCCAAACAACAAAAATCCAAACCCACCAACCCAAAAAGAAAAGCAATTCAGAATACCTGAATCTGCTGATGTGCACTCTGCACTTGTTAAAGATGTAACTGAAACTTCCTCTCAGTTACATCCATCTCACTCACCTAAAAGAGCTAAAATTTCTATTCAGTTTTCAAGAAAGAAACTCAAAAAGACCATAACTACTTACCCAATCTTTGAAACTACTGAAACCTTTCCTTCTACTGATCCCAAAACTACTGAACCAGAAGTTTCACATAACACAATAGAAATAGCTCAATTTCTCTCTGGGCTGAAACAGAACATCCCATCTGAACATGTCAATCCCCAATCACCACATATAACAGGGGATAAAAACACAAAAATGGACATAGATGAGGATGTAATCAGCCCTATCCCAAGAGATGAGGCGGAACCAAGGTGTCTAAGCCTAAACTTAGATAACTTAGGTACATTTGAAGCTGCTACTACTTTTATACCACCCAGTGGTGGATCTGAGGACAGTGGTAACATAGTTAAGACCTCAGATGTGGCAACTGCTGATGAAGGCCTTGTGCCTGAGGCAGGAAATCCCTAGAACCAAGAAAAAGGGGTTCATGAGACTACTAGGTTGAGCCTAGCTCATGATATAACTGATGGCTTCATCATTGATGATGTTGTCAGGGATTCAGATGATTCCATTAATTTGGATGATGATTCAAAGTTCAAGGAATTGACGGCTGATTATGAAGGTCTTGACTCTAATGTATCCAAACTCAATGAGTTAGTCACATAGGATCAGGTTAAAGACCACTTACACCCATATTCCCTAAAAGTGGCATCCCCAGTATTTACTGAGGATCATCCAAAAACACCCCCTTCACAACCAAAACAGCCTACCCAACCTTCTTCATCTGGTGCTACAAGCATAGACCTTAACCAGCTATGCAGCCCAGAGGGTCCCTTATACCAAATGGTTCACCAACTCCTTTCTGCTCATCTCCAAACTTTCACCACTGCCATGGAGCTTAAAAACAGAACCCAATTGGAGATGATAAACAATGCCATAGATCACAAACTGGGAGAGATGTCAAGAAAAGTTGAAGACAATAGAAGACAACTTGAACATCTTTCTGGTGTTGCCCCACATGCACCCTGGTTTCCAAATGTTGATAAAACCAAAAAGGGGGAGAAAGAGAAGGTACCTGAGAAGATAGACCTTGAACAATCAAAGAAAGCTCGTGAAGCCCAAAAACTCAAGAAGGCCAATAAAAGATCACAATAGGAAAAACAAGAAAAAGCCTTGAAAGAACGACACATGTATCAAGAAAGGCAAGAAAGGTCCCTGAGAAAAGAAGCTCAAAAGTCTACCAAAGGCAAAGAACCAACTGTTGATGAGATCTTGCAAAGTACAGAAGACAATCCTTCAGTAGTTTCGGCTGAGAAACGCCCGTCAGTAGTTGCAACTCAAACTAAACCACAAACATCTGCTTTAACCAACTCTCCTAAACCACAAACACAACCTGCCCCTTCTAAACCTTCAGCTGTTTTAAACCCTAAACCAATTGCCTTCAGTTCAGAGGAATTAGAGAAAAGCTTAAAGCTGAAGAAGAAAAAGTCTAAGGAAGATGAGATATGGGAGAAAGTGGATGAAAGGGAAGATTTGAGCTATGAAGCTAAGTTAAAGCTCTGGGAAAAAAAGATAAACGAGCTAGAGAGAGCTAAAGAAGAACAACTGCTGATTGCTGAAAATGACAAGATACAACAACTGATGAACTACATTGTCAGGAAAAGCAAGTCAAAGGAACACTCTCTCAAGGGTCTGTCAACTGCTGAACTAGAACATAGAGCAAGACTCATCTCAGAAAGACAAATTGCTGAGAAAGAGAAGAAGTTGAAGAGAACCCAGATAATAGAGGAATTGGCAGGAAATGATTACGGCACAAAGGCTCAGCTTTCAAAATGGAAAGAAGTAGACTTAAATGAAACATACAAGAGATTCAAAGCCTTGCAGAAGTCTCACCCAGAAAGATTCAGACCATCAGAATTTTGTGAAACTTCTGATTCTGCAAGAAAGAAGTTTGCTGCCAAGACAAAGAAAGGATCAGGGGAGCAAATAAAGACAGACTTCAAAATGGTTTTAATTGAAGGCAACACCATTGTTGAAGATGACTTCATGATAGAAGAAAAGCCCCTGATCATACAAGATAGGGATCTAGCTACATTTGCATATCAACTAAAACAGACCATAACTGGTCAGAAGCAGACCAAGGTAATTACTGAACATCACTTTCCCATTCCTAGTAATGTACCTGGTATTGTACAAGTTGAACACAGAAGGAGATCCAACCTGATCATATCTGAAGTAGAAGACCAATCAACATCAGTCCTATCTTCAAACAAACAGATATTACCATAGTAACCATACAAAGCTGACTTCTTCAAATCCAAATAACCAATAGTCAAGTGGCACTTCACCCATAAGTCCAATTCCATTGTCTTGGAGAGAAAAGACTTCACAACCAAGGTCCTACATCACAAGACTGAACTGGATAAGCTATCAGATGATGATCTTCTCACTATTCAGTTCATGGAACCAGAACAAGGACCAATACACACTGGACAACAAGTCCATGAACTCAAGTACTCAATGATCAAAGAAGTTTGGAGAGTTCTTTGACTGAAGAAAAAGAGGATCCTATAAATAAAGTTAGAAAAAGGTTTTGGCTTCATCAATCCAGGGGGAGATTGTTGGGTCAAAGAGGATTGACAAGCCAGGATGAACCTTAGTCTAATATCCTCTCTGCATATTTTGCTAAGTATAGAATCTACTGAAAAAGAAGACAAAGTACTGAAGAAGCTTATACAAGTGCTGAAGAGTTAAAGTTCAGAAGTTCTGAGATGAACCAGATAAACATCTGAAGAACAACTACTGAAGAACAAACTTCTGAAGAAATACTCATCAGAAGTTTGTCACTCATCAACAGTTCTTATAGACGCTTCCCACCGCCCATAACTTCAGTAGTTTAGTATTATATTAGTTTCTAATAGCTTTATATACAATTTCCAATACTACAGCCTGTTGTAGTATTATTGTAATCTTTTGAATACTTCACATGTACGTATTGTTCTGTCTATAAATAGATGGGTTCATCCCTTCTATTTTAGATATCCTGTGTAGTTAACATTTCTAATATATTAAGAATCATTTTAAGTACTTACTACTGTTACATTCATTAACTGTTTGATTCTCACATTAACTTCTTTAGTTCATGAACTGAGGGTGAGTAATAACTCCTGTTAAAAGTGATACTTTAACTTAGAACACTTATTACATTCCGCTATGCATTTACTTTGATAAATCTTAAATAAGTGTTCTTCATATGAAACTGTTAAAGAAAACTGATCCTACATCCGGCTTCTACAAGTTTGTCAACCTCCAAGCAAGCTGCCAAGCTTCTTTCAGGTGCAAGGCTTTGTTTCTTATGGACTACAGGTTTAACACCATGGGGAATTCTGAGCTCATGTTCGGCGATATCACGTGGAATGCTAGTCATGTCGCTGGGACTCTAAGCAAAGACATTAACGTTGCTTTTGAGCATCCCTTCAAGATTTGAGAGTATGTCTTTGGGAAGGCCTGTATTGTCCCTAATCCTTTGTTCGGGATATTCTGGGTTAATACTTAAGCCTCATTTGTCTCTTTCGTCTTCATTTCCCTCTATCATGAGTACCTCGGTAGAGGGTTGGAGGGTTTCCACTCCGTTTTCAGTAGGAATTTCACACTCTTTTGGCTAATAGAGACGGCCATATCAAAGGTGACAATCCTATTTTTCCGATAATAACATCATAGTTTGAAGGTAGTTTGAGGATTATAAAAATGAGTGGTTCAGTTCTCTGCATCTTTCCTTCGGAGAAACTAACATCAAGTGTTATTTGCCCCAAGGGCTTGAGAGGTATGTCAGCTATACCTTTGATGGAGGACTCAGCTGGTGGAAGCTTGGAGCGTTCATCTGAGCTCAGAAAATTGAAGTATTTTTCAAACATGATCTCCGTGGCTGCCCCAGTATCAATGTAGGCTCACTGTGTCCTGACTGGGCCTATTAGAGCTTCCACGACTAGAGGGTCATAGTTCTTCTCTCCTTCCGGTGGAGGGAAGCAAACACATTGTCGTTCCCAAGCCTCCAACCGCGACCGTTTGTTGGGAACTTCTTGTTCGATCAGAACTATATTAACTTCTTCCTTCTTACCCTCGGCTATGTTTTCTTTAACTCCTTTAACCAGATGAGCCAATTCCCCAGATTTGACGGCCTCCTAAATCCTTTTCTTGAGTTGGAAGCAATCGTTGGTGTGGTGTCCTTTTTCTTCATGGAATTCACAGTACTGGTTGGAGCTTTCATTCCTTTTGCTATTTGGTAAAGAACGGGGAGGTCTAGAGCTGTGCTTGACTTCTTCAGTTGCCAGGATCTCTTGAGGGGTTTTAGTTAAAGCAGTGAAGCTTATCATTTGGTTTCTGCTTGGAGGGTTCCTATCTTTAGACCTTCGGGGTTTTGACCCTTTGGATCTCTTATCCTACGACCCATAGTTACCCCTCTTTCGGTTTGGGCTATAGCTTCTCTAGTTGGCAGCTCTCTTTCTTTGTTCTTTAATATCTACAGCTTCCTCGCCTCGAATGTGGGCTTCAACCCTTTCGAGAGCTTCTTCGAGGGTTCTTGGGAGACTTTTGTTGAAGTCCCGAGTGAGATATTTGGAGTTAATAGCATTCATGAACCCTACAACCTTCATCTTTTCATCAGCACTGACATATGTGAGACCTTCTTTTGTGTATCGTTCAATGAAGTTTCTGAGGCTTTCATCATCTCTTTGTTTAATCTGGAAGATGACTGTGGCATCCTTGACATAACGTCTTTGTTGAGAGAAGTTGGCCAAGAACCCTTTGCCTAAATCGTCAAAGGATCGAATGCTTCCAGCTGGAAGGTCGTTGAACCAGATACGGGCTGAGCCAACGAATGTCTGCATAAACATGAGGCAACATTCGGGGTTTCCCCATTTCTCCATCCGAGCAGCCACAGAGAAGATTTGTAAGTGATCTTCGGGGTCTTCGGTACCATCATAGGTCTTTATGTGAGATGGCATTTTTAGTTTAGTGGGGAATTCATAGTCGGCTGTTTGTAGAAAGAAACATGAAAGGCTGCTGGGTTTGTAAGGCTGGTTCATGTCATTTTTGACTCTTGTGTTGTTGTTCCCATTCGAGTTTCCTTGGTATGTAGCCAGTGCTTGGCTAATGAGCTATTACCAAGGAAAATGGGCCATCATTTGAGGCATAAGGTTGAAGCCTTGAAGGCTCTCAGGTGTCATCATGTTACTTACTCCCATAGGCATACCCATAGAGGCACTTCGGGCCATGGGTAGGGAAACCATGGCTTGTTCCCAAGAAGTAGGTGTCGGGGGTGGAACACTTGAGAATGGTGACTGTAAGAGTTGGTCTAAAGTGAGTTCGTGCCCTATGGGTGCACTTGAGACAGGAGGTTGAGATGTGAACAGGGGGAAGGAGGTTGAACTAGGCCTTCTCGACTGATAAGGTGCATGATTAAAAGGAGGGAAAACTGAGCTAGGAGTAGCTCCTGAGTTAGGTGGAGTGGGTTGACAGCTAGAAGGAGTAAGATGGGGAGGAAGAAGTGGCCCAGGTGAGAGAGAGGTCTCGTCTTTGTTATAATCCAGCCGAAGCCTTACTCCTTTTTGTCTTTACCTGTTCACATGCTGGTTCAGAAGGGATCTGGTTGAGGGATCAACTCCCTCAGGGGTCAGATCTATGCGTTCAGGTGTACGCATGGAGCTGAGGAGGGGAGATGCTACCCCTGAATGAGAGGGAGTTGGAGTTTGGAAGAGAGTGAACTCTTGAGATGCAGCCCCCGTAGGGGTGCTTTCACGGCTTGAAAAAGAGACAGGCCTGTTAGGGGAGGTCTGGTCGGTGTTTGGAGAGACCTGGTTCACTTCTTCCGGATACTCGTGGTCGGACATTTCAGAGAGTTGGAGCTACACTATTGATCTGGGAAAGAATACAATGGTGCAGCCCCATGGTGGGCGCCAACTTGTTGCTACAACAAATATCAAACCGATGTCGGTGTAGAGTCTCAAAAGGGGTAAAAGGGTTGAAGGGTTTGCTTTAACAAAACGCAGGTCGTGGTGTCCCCTACGTTGTTAAACGTAGAAGGAGGTTCAAGAGTTTTAATGTTTTGATTGTTATGATTCTGATTTGAGGTGAACTCAAAGCCAGAATGTTGACTATAACTTTAAATGAAGTGTCATGTGATTTTGAGGGACTATCACACGTGAAGTATAATGGACGAGAATAGAAGAATGTGGATGTGAGATTGTGTAAGTGTGAATGATCAGATCACTGATAGAGTGATTTGATTTTATAGAGAAACAATCTTCTCTTTTTGGAAGTGATAAACTCTTGTTCCTTGTAGAAACTTAGGGACTATCCACTTCAGCCGATAAAGGCTTCAGACCTGCGGTTAATAAGGTGTTGCTCCTCCACGTGCAGAGTGTGGACAGCTAGGGGAGTCAGCCAAGAAAGGTGATGACTAGACAAGTCATGGGTTTTGTTCTTTCTGCTCAGTACTTGTTACCTCTTGAACTCTTTTGCCTTTCAACCTTTCAAGCCAGTTAGTGTAATGTAATCGATTTATTTAATCCTAAACTACCCACGACATCAAGCTACGCGTCATCCGTGCAAAAAGACACATCACTTCAAAGGGACATAGATAACTTATGAAATTACCCAAATGGCTTTACTATTCATCAAAGTTCACTTTTTAATATATAGGATAATTTAATACATTTTCTTCTCCATATTTTTACATGGGTTCGACTCATCAATATCTCTATTCTATTTGTTTATAACAATTTGCAGCAAGTACATACTAATTAAACAATTCCAACGATAAATATATACAGCTAAAATTATCCTTTTTGGAATATAATCTGTCTTCTTTTTCGGATCTACATTCTTTATAATGTCCTCACTTTTGGTAGTTGATAGATGGTTTTTGATTTTCATAAGCATATTGATACATGAATTTGATCAAGTTTTATGTGATCTCTATGTGATGATGAGTAAGGATTCATAGACCAAGCAAATAAAAGAATAAATAAAGAAAATGACTTTGAGTGAACATGAAAGTTAATATATTACTATAATACGGAGATTCTGCTTCTTTATCTTATCTTTGTATCTTATAGTACATTCTATGGTTTGCGTGCGACGTTCTTGAATCCCCATATACTATTATACTAGACACTTCATCTTGCTTATGATCGTGGGTCATTGGTCTTTTCTTTTTTTCGTCTTGTCATAGACTCATAAATAGAGTGGTCCCCACACCCTACCAAAGAGGCACACAAGTGAAATTACTTATGACAACCCTTTAAGTAGATACGATTTTCAAATGTTTCACATGTCACATTTTCCCACCACTAGAACATGCAAGTACTTGTGCATCACTTCTCCTTCGTCGTGCATAGACCATTACTATTCTTTTTTCGCCTTGAAGCCTCCGAGCACACAAGCTGCTGCCATACATTATTAGAATCACACAACCATTCCGGTTTCACAACCGCACCGGTTCTAACAGCTGGCCACAACCACCACGTGGAGGAGACACACCCTATTATCCGCAGGTCTCAAGCCTTCACAGGCTAAAGTGGAAAGTCCTTGGTTGTAACATGGATCAAGATTTTTCTTATAGAAGATTCCTCTTCTGTAAATCTGGGACCAATCACTTCTCTGATTATCCCTTACACACTCATCTATTCCCTTTCTATGATCATGCTTTACGTATGATCTTCTCTCTACATCCCTTATCACAAACTTAAAATAATAACATCAACATTCTGACTTTGGGTCTATCCCAAATCAGAATAACAATAACTAAAACACAAAAACTCTTGAATCTCCCATCTACGTTTACAACGTAGAGGGACTCCACGACCTGCCTTTGGCAAACTGAAACCCTTTTACCCCTTCTAACGAGTTATTTCATGCTTCAGGTTCAACCCTCTAAGCAGCAGACGACGTTAGAAGCTCGACGACCTTGGAACGTTCAGGCCCTCTCCGGACCAATATTTGTTGTAGCAACAAGTTGGCACCCCTGTGGGGCCGTGCTACTTAGAACATGAACTCTTGGTAGTTCGGCTCAGTCGATCTATTTCTAAATTCTTTCTATGTTTGCAGAAAATGTTCCCATGGATGTCACTTCTACACCTCCTATACTAACCGGTATTTTTCGTTTATTCTACTCAATACTCGGATCTATGCTTGCCACCCCGGTTCTAAACCTTTTGCTCGCCATAATCCATTTGAATAACAATCAACAAGTCATCAAAAAGGCTTGGTAGAAAAATCTCAAAAGTCATACTTTTAATATAAAGACCAAAGAAGTTGCATACTGATAATTCTAGACTTGCATCACTACTCTAGAAGGTACAACATGTTGTTGCAAAGGTACAAGTTTCATGTGAAATTTGTGTTCATACATGACCAATAACAAATATTAGCTATACCTACAAAACCTATATCCTACTTTCTAGCATAACACGATTTGTTTTTTATTAAAAAAGAAAGGACTACATGCACTGTTTTCGCTACTTTCACATGGTATAATGATGATGGTCATTATTTGTTTCTCTGACAACACATATGGGTGAATTTCTCATTAAATACTATATTTTAATCCAACGGTCATTCAAATGGTTGGGCAAAACGTTTACTTTTCAGTATTTTGAGAATATACAACGGTTATTACATGACCTCACATCTCATATAAAAGAGCAGAAAAGTGACCGTTCAAATCAAAAATCTTTTTTTGAAGCATTCATCTTTATCCATTCAAAAGGAAAATATGTCAGAAAAAGTAAAGTTTATTATTACTTCTCAAAAAAGAAAAGGCAAGCATGTAACTGTCAAACTAGACAAAAGTTTGCAAAAAGTGTGACAACTCAAACAACTCTTTTCAAAGGATAAGACTACACTTTACCTTTTATACTTCATGGCATCCATAGAAACAACAAGTCAAACATCTTTTAAAAGGATATAAGACTTCACAACTCCCAATTTATTATAAATATTTATTCATGACCCACAATGGTACAAATACTAAAGCATGATGTACAAGCATCTTTATAGGTGAAAGTGAATGACAAAACATCATGGCACAAATGTAAAGTATACTTATTATTATAGTACCTCACTTTTATACAAAAGATAAAAGATGGGTCCATTTAAAAAAAAGTAAAGTATACTAGCCTTTTTGATATATTCCCAATACATTTTTGTCAAACCCTTTTCAAAAGTTACAAAAGTAATATTTGCTAGGTTAACAATCTTGGGAAAATAAATTTACACAAAAAGACAAAAGTATATGCTTTAACCCAAGGGATACAAAGGAGCAACGTTTTCAACATTTCAGCTTTATAGGCTAGTGTGCATTGTAGCTTTTCAGCCTTGCAGTCTTTAGCCTAGGTGCATAGGATACCGGGTACTACAAGGCTTTTACCTTTACAGTTCTTCAGGCTACTATGCATTATATCCATATAACCTCTCTAGGTTACTGATCACTACAACTTTTTAACCTACTGAGCTTTACAGCCTTTTAGGCTACGCTCATCAAAAACTTCACAGAACTTTGAGGCTACTACTCATCAAAGCCTTTAAGCCTTTCAGGCTACTGCTCATCGAACCCTTTAAGCCTTAAAGTTACTACTCATCAAAGCCTTTAAGCCTTCAGGCTACTACTTATCGAAGCCTTTCAGGCTACTGCTCATCAAAGCCTTAAATAATTTCAGGCTATTGCTCACTCAAGCTTTAAAGCCATTTCGGTTACTATTCGTTGAAGCTTTAAAGCCTTCCAAGCTACTATTCTCTAAAGCCTTATAACCTTTTAGGCCATTCTCATTAAAGCTTTAAAGCCATTCAAACTACTGCCCATTAAAATTCTATAACCTCTTAAAATGTTATACATTAAAGCTTTTGAGCCAATTAAGCCACTCATAATCAAAATTATTAAAAACTTTCATGCTACTAACCATAAATACTTCATAGCCTTTTGAGCTAGTATTCGACGAAGCGTTAAAGCTCTTTAAGGCTACTTCTCACGAAAGTTTTACATTAGAATAGGGTTGTTTTTCACTGCAGCTTTGCTACCTTTCAAGCCTTTTAGTTCACAATATTTTGGGCTACTGCTCGTTGAAGCTTCAAAGCCTTTCGGGTTACTATTTATCAAACCTTCACAGCCTTTTAAGCTACTGTTCATTCAAGCTATAAAAAGTCTTTCAGGTTCCTAAAGCCTTATAGACTTTTAAGTTATTCTAACGAAGGCTCCAAAGCCTTTAAGCTATCATTTATCAAAGCTTCACAGCCTTTTGGCCCAGTATCCAATGAAGCGTTTAACCGTTTAGGCTACTTTCCAAGGAAGTTTCATATCAATTCTGACCACTATTTCTTGAAACTTTACAGCCTTAAAAAGTCGTTGCTCATCAAATCTTTACAACCTTTTAGGTTGTTGTTCATGAAAGCTTTGCAGCCTTTTAGGCTACGGAGTCATTAAAGCTTTATAGCTTTTCAGACCACTGTGCATTAAAGCTTCACAGCTATTTAGCTTCACAGCATTCAAATTGATTATTCATGAAGCTTTGCAATTACTTAGATCAGCTTCAACTTCTAACAGCTTTAAAAGCTACACATGAACCATTTATACTAACGACCAAGTCAACAAAGCAAAACACCATTCCTAACCAATAGCCACAAATACAGTTATGATGCAAACATTGTAATATTGTTTTAAGGCTAACATAAGGAAATGTTAAAATAAACATATGGTTCAACACATCAACCTATGGATCTTTAAATCGCCAACATTGCAAGCTTTCAAATAAGCTTCTATTTCGTGAACAACCTAATAGATCTGAAATAAAAACAACTTCAATCAAGAAGTTATACACATCTTGCAAACAAAAAAATCAAATAAACTAGTAAAATGCGCCTCTTGCCATGAGCATCTCTAACCAAGGGTTGATATGAGTAAGCTGACATGCTTAAATGATGCAAATAACCCCCAAAGCAAATAAGCATATCAGCTCAGAGGGTTAAAGGATTAAAGGGCATAACGTATCTTGGAAAAAACTCAAATGGTTGAAAAACAATATAACCAAAGTCACCTCTTAATAACTCCAATGGTTAAATGATAACAGGGCAAAAGGCTTCCCTTAACAGCAACATGTATAGAAACAAATCTTCATAAAAGGAACAAAGAAGTAAGATGTCTTGTGTGGATGCACTCACATTTAAAAGAAGTCAAGAAGCAAAGAAGCAAAATAGCTACACATGTCAACTTATTTCCTCAAATGCTGAAATGCCTTTAAGCATCTTACCATAGCAAAGAAACACAATAGCTCAAAACAACAGCCTAGCTACTTTCTTTCACAGAAGTTAAGAAGCTTAAAGGCTTACTATATTGGGTCAACATTATTCAAGGAGAGGCGAACCTCTTGTCAAGGCTAACCCTGTGTCGAAACATCCTAACGTTGCAAGGGGACACGTATGTAACCCAAGGCATACGCTTTACTCCCCCCTCGAAAAGATAAAAAACATAAAGAAGGAGGCGCTTCCTCGTGCCAATGAGATTATAAAAATACCTATATGCACAAAAAATACTTCAAAGGGATGAAGCTAAGATCACTTTGTACGCGAATCAACATCTCCATACATCCTCCTTCAACACCACTTCAGCTACAAAGTGTCAATAAGTGTAGCCACTTTCTTTAATTGGTAAATGAAGTTATAACCGTTCATCCAAAAGGTTATAAACTTCAAAGGTCCTCATAAGCAGTGACCTCCAATGATTCAAAGGTTATATGCTTCAAACGTTCCCACCTCAGAAGCTAGGAAGATTATAAGCTTCGCATGGTATCACCTATTTCGACCGCGAAAGCTCAAAAACAAGTCAAAATTATTAGCAACGCAAGCTCTATCCCACAATGTCACACCCCGCCAAGGCGGAAACACGGTGATGTGATTCGAAAGGTTTTCAAGCACAAGGTTCGAGCAACACATAAGATGTAAATTAAAATGATACCATTGAACGATAAATATTGTCATACATAATTAAGTTAAACATAAAATTGTCTAGAAATCATTGTCTCAAATACCGAAACACGACATGACCAAATTTATTAAAATCCAACCCGTGATGGTACCGTGATGTGCATGCTCAAACTACTCTCTCAAGTCCTTGCTCCTCATAGTCAATTACCTGAAAACATGCATAGAATATTTGTCAACAATAATGTCGGTGAGTTCACAGGTTTTATGTACTATGTAAAGTGCTTGTGTAATTTGTGTATGACCAATCATAGGCTAGCTAAGCGAATGATTACTGTGCAAACCATGAGTCCCATAACCAAACCTCTTGAATGTTGTGCCTCGCGCATTGTACACTAAAGACAATGTATGTATAGTAGAATACTAACACTCTTTTGTATGTAACCGGTTAGAGCGACTAACCAAGAGTGGGGGTGTCAACCCAATAGATCTATTAAAGTGTTCCATGGCTTTCAATAGCTAATGGTTATGGTATAATGTAAATACGAGGACACCCAATAGATCTATTATAGTGTTCCATGGCTTTCGATAACTAATGGTTATGGTATAATGTAAATACGAGGACTGTTGAGCTCATGAACCAAATGTCTCATGTTCTACATGGTAGTCACGATAAAATAACACACCAAAATGAAATGTACTAGAATTGTAGCATGTTTATCCCCCAAAATGGAAAATAGTAAAATGGGGCCGTGAAACTCACCTGATGACAGTATGTGTGGTCTGGTAAAGCTGGGATGTGAGGTAACTACCGTCCTGACAATGATTGTCCAGAATATGGTAAGTTGTATGCTTTTGTTGGTTATCATACAATTTGTCCACCCGACATTGTGGACCCTGGTATTAGTGTATGTGGGCCATGTTTTTGTGTACGTGACGATCTATAGTTGATTTATATGTACTTGTAAAACATACGGCTCCGAAAATCCCGGGCGCTTCCTTGTAAAGTGTCATTTATTATGGATAGAACGGGCCCCACATGTTGTCATGGGCTATAAATTGTTCCCAATCTAACACGTGTGATTGGTTTTTAACAAAACAAGTGTCTTAACATACGTTTAGGCTTTTGAAATATCCAAGCTAGTATTAACATATGTGGTCTTATTAATATGTGTTATAAAAATAGCCGATTTCTTTACATGATATGTTGTTCAAGATCTGATTATTTATCATTCCAAAAATGGCTCGATTGTGTATATCAATGTACAAGGGAGTGATCATGAGTGTGTATAAGTGTGTTTTCTCGAATCACGTATGTTTGTCCTCATAATGTAGTGAGTTGTTGAGTATATATATATGTTTATATTTGGCACAAAAATCGGTTTCTCGACATAGTTAAAAGCCATGGGAGGTTTACTAGGTATGGATCACAATGTGAATGTATTTTCTAGACTTGCTCATGTTACATTCGTGTGTGGTCAGTTCATGTGCAAAACATATGTATAAAAGTGCTAGTGTATGTTAGAAATCGATATCCATTCATAATAATAAAGTAATACCTTCAAAAATAATTATCTAGGATGTGTTGTGTGGCCAAATACATTGTGTTCAAGGTCGGAGTCGGGGCCGGGTTAACATAGAGGCCGACCGATATAAGGTGGATAGAAGATAAGTTTGTAGATAAATAACTTACCTAGTATAAATGTTGTTCACGATGGGAACAAGGCATACGCTTCTCCCATGTATGAACACTACTTCTTGCAATTAAAAAGGCAAAAGAAGAAGTTGTTAAATAAAGGAAGAAGCTATCAAACTAGCTATAAGTGAAAGTGTCCTTGCAACCAAACAAGCTGTATTCTAAGAGCTCCCAACTAGGTGATTCA
This sequence comes from Ambrosia artemisiifolia, assembly GCA_032199755.1. Taxonomy (NCBI): domain Eukaryota; kingdom Viridiplantae; phylum Streptophyta; class Magnoliopsida; order Asterales; family Asteraceae; genus Ambrosia; species Ambrosia artemisiifolia. The sequence continues at coordinate 34,107,745 of CM063519.1, forward strand.
CCGATGATGATACTTGCCTTCTACATAGGCTTTAGCATGAATATAACATACATCAACAAAGATTATCTAAAGCAACTTGCTCAATCACCGAAGCAACTTGCTAAAACATCAATGCTTCTCACTAACACTAATAGCAAACACCCGTCCATAAAATTTTTACCGAAAGAATGTTAGCTAAGCTAAACATGAATATAAATTCTAAAGCTTCTAAGCCTTCAAGCTTCTTTGGAGATTTAGCAATTACAAAGCCTACAAAGTCAAGGCAAACTAACCCAAACCAGCCTGAGAAGCATGTCAGCATATAAGCAACTCACAGAATCGTGAAAATTGCAAAACAGGGGGATACAGAAAAAAAATTAGTGGTCACCGATCTAACTTTGTAACACCAAGAATCGCAATCACTAATTTATTGAGTACACCTAAGGCTACAAAATAGCCATAGTAAAAAGGATCAAACCCCATAGAAGCATAAAACCAGAAACGTAGAAGCATTGAAGCATCATGCTATACATAAAAGAAGATTAAGGACGGATCAAACCGCAATGCTAAAGAGTTGAAGCGTGTCGGCAAAATGACAAAGCAAGCTACTTAGCCACCAAAGTAGAATTGTTAAAACACCAACACTTTGCCAAAGCACTTTGCTACAACACATGAATGTATTCCTAACAGACAATTTACATGTCACAAAAACAAATCCTTGGAAAGCTTGGCCCGAAATGGGAAAGAACACATATTGTGCTCGAAGATCACAAAGGTGGTCCCTACAAGCTAATCGACCAAGAAGGAAAGAAAGTCCCAAGGCATTGGGCCGACAATCACCTTAAAAGGTTCAATGTAACCACAAACGGCCAAGAGATTTCTACCACTCCTTTGTAAACGTTTAGTTATCATGGACTGAATGAATCATGGCATTCTTTATCAAGATTTTTCTTTCTATCCTATAATCAGGTTGAGAACCTAGCAAAAAACTCCATGGCAAGGGCCATGTAAGAGGATGAGCTCCCAGGCCACATTGCTCAATAGGTTCAAAGGTTGAATGGACCTATATAAGGGGTGAGTTCCTAAATCAATACAACTCTATGAGACTCAAACACATTTTTTAACATATCTCATAGACGGGTTTGAACAGCCTACACTAACTGTTCCTTAAGCTTCATCAACAGCTTACGAAATAAGAGTACACTAAATAGTGTCATAGATAGGATAGGCAATGTATCTTTTTGGCTAGGTGACTGCAGCACTGAACCTTTTAAGGTGCAATTGGCAAAAAAATGCATAACCAAATACAAAGGCAATCACAAAAATACATTAAGGTACAATCCAATCACAATAACAAACAACACAAGGAAAAAGTGAAACAATCTCACAAGGCCATACACAAAACAAAATACATGAAAGTTAGCATAAATGGCCATGATTGACCACCATTCATAACATGTCAAGCCTAAACAACTTGAAAGGTTCATAATACCACAACCACATGTTAATGTTCTAGCCATACGAGGCTAACACCAAATGGAACCCTACAAGGTATCCTAAAAAACACAACGAACGATATTTTACCAAAATGGTGCTAAATGTTCTCGTGTCGAACATCATCCATTATCACAAAGAAATATTGTGCAATTAATGCAAAAAAAAAAGAAACAAATCAACGGATTTAGACTCTTAGCTATGTCATCAAGAGAAGCTCAACTTCACACAAAAGAAGCTTATAAACATGCTCTACATATCAAGCTTTGAACGAAGGAAGCTCATCAACATAAACTATATATCAATCTTCGAACGAAGGAATCTTACAAGCATAAATCACATGTTCAAGCTTTGCATCGAAGAAGCTCGCTAGCAAGGTTATACACTCAACTTCTTACGAACAAAGCTCGCGAACAAGATTCAAAAGCGAACTTTCGTAAACAAGAAACTCGCTATTTAACCTTGTTTGCTTCTGTCCACTTGATTCCATCGCTTGTATCATAACAAAGAATTTATCATTACACTTTGATAGCACAAATAATTAGGCTAGCCATGGATTCCGTCCATAAGCTTAAAGGATGAAATCCACGAGCTTTTCAGTTGTCAAGCCAAGCCACTTTGCTTAAAGGATGAAATCTATATGTTTTTGTCAACAAAAACAATAACTTTGCTTAAAGCCTTCAAAGCTTAGAACACATACAAGCTTTTTATCAAGTCAGGTCATAGTAAGTATGTAAGACCCTAAGCCGTAAATACGCGATTAGCGCTTAATCTTACGAGTTATAGCATTAACTAAAAACCACTCCCTATTAAAGACCTTTAAAATTTAAAAGAAAAATAACACCGTTGTAATCAATACATTATTATTTTTTTCTTTTTTTTCTAAACTCATATATTAAGATTTTTGCGTTGCAATGGGAGTCTCTTGAATTCTAGTGCAGAAGCTTGATAAGTGCTCGGGTGTGTTCGGTTCTTCTCGTGACTTGATCCTTGCTCCGGGACTTCCATCACATATTTACCTAGCACCATTACACAAAGAATGGTTAGTGGATTGTCAATAATACATTTAGACTAGCATGATTATCCTTACACATTGATACGGAATGAACCAGACCAAACGGCCCCATTTCAAGAGAGTAAATTGCTGCACTTTTCGGCGCAGCAGCTGTTCGAGTCACTTTTTACCCTTCTAAAACCCATAATCTAACTTTAACTTTCCAATAAGAAATGTTCTTCATTCAAATACCTTTCCAGGCATATAAAGAACACTTTTCCTAACGATTTTTCTATGATTTTATATGAAATTTTGAAGTCTGGAGAGCTTAGATAACAAAACAACAATCTTGGGGCTGAACCCCGTCGTACCCTACGACCAGAAGGCCAGGGGTTACGGCCAGCAGGGTTTGTCCTGCTTCTTGCGTCTCAGACTTAGCCATTTCTCCCTTTGACATCTTTCCAAATTTTTGATGCTTTTAAGAACCAAATTCAATACCTTCCTAAGAAAAATTGGGGACTTGTTTAAAACCATTTAATGAGCTTGGAAAATGTTCATTTACCATGTTTAAAACCCATTTCGACTTAACTAAAGACTATGCGATTTTTACCCAAATCGACCAGTTAAGGCCATAGGTTATACAAAACCTTATTAGACCATTCAAAAAGCATAATAATCATTTTGTTAACTCGTTGGACTCTTGTTTAACTAAAAACATCATCCGGTTTATGTCATTAAGACCCGGTTTCTAGTTTTGAATGTTTATGTCGATTTCTACCCAAATCGACCCGTTAAAGCCTTGGACTATACAAGACACTTCTTAATCACACCAAAGGCATAGAAATCATATTTTCATCTCATTGGACACATGTTCAACTAAAAGCATTGTCCGTTTTGTGTCATTATGACTTGGTTCTTAGATTTAATCTTTAGTAAATCTTTAAATTCCCAAAATGCCCCTTTATAGCCAAATCCTTAAATTTGGCCATCCATGGCGACACTTTTGATTCAACCCATTTCTTTTAACTCATTGACTTGTTTACAAACCTCTAAGTCCTTCCGGACTTAGATTTTCACCTTTTCTAGAGTTTTCTCTTATTTAGTAAATTCTAAGCGCATTAGACATAGTTATGGAAATAACTTGCTTGACTTGCACCCACACTTCATGTGGTAGTTTTAGTACCCATGTTGCTTCGCCCGAAGGCGTTTAATTAACTATGGACTTACCGGGTGGCCTTGACCCATATCCATACCTTGTGCTTATCCTCCATGATTCTTAGCATCAAGCGTGCATGCGCAAGTGAATTTACCTGTGTGCTATCTAGATAGACACATTAATTTCTCAAAAATCAAATGATAATACTTTGCCATTTGGTCCGTTTAACCTCAAGAATCTCAATGCTTGGAATACAAGCATCAAGTGTTGGACTCACATGGTGAGGACATCACCATTTGACCCGTTTAGACTCATAGTTCATAATACTATGTTACCCAAGTTTTTATTATGGTTCATGTGACACTAACTTGACCCATTTAACATCATGCTTAACGACTTCATTTAAATGATTTCATTTGGATTAAAACATCATTTCTCACATATCTTTATTAATTAACCCGTTTGATGGATTTCACCATTTGGTCATAACTCGTTGTCTCGATTAAGGTCATAAACCACGTTTTGTATTGAGTGCATATAAGACGACCCATTAATAGCTTCTACCCCTTGGGGTTTATCTTTATCACACACTCAAGATTTAAGACTAATGTTTACAACAATTAAGCTATGTTATAGTACATCGGTGCAAGTAAAACTTACCTTGTATTCATTCTCATTTACTTGCACTTTAAGCTCATATCCGTTTGACCAGTTTTGTTCGTTGATCCATTCCTTTCAAGCTTGCACCTAGCTTGACAAGATCAACCGTCACTATACTCATAAGATTAGTTAAGTTAGTCATCATATCCAATAACTAACACATCTCATGAGTTTATTCACACCATCATATCACTTTCCCAATTATCATTGGGCTATATTTTTCATGTATGGTGCGATCCATGTTTTAAATGTGTGTTTCACGTTTTATATGCGGGTAATTCCATAATTACCCAAATCAAGTTATCACCTCAATTTGCAAATAAGACTATTGTGGCGTTTCATCAAACACTTGGTGTGCACCCACCAAATTCAATTGATTTTTATGAGTTTAAGTTTTTCCAAAACATACCCATTTACCTAATAATCATCATATCATGTTATTTAGACTTTTTAGCCTAAATTCCTCATTACAACTCCTAAGAGTTAACTAAATCATTAAACATAGAGGGTTTCAACCTAGAGGTTAAACCCCAATTTTCACATATTAACATAACCATATGACTAGAATCAAACATACATGTTGAATGTGATTCGTAAGCAATTTAGGTATGATTGAGGCTCCCTAAAGCTATAGAAACCTCCAACAACTTATAATCTCACGTTTTTGACAAAACCCTATATTTTCACCATGATCAAAAACGAATTTAACATCAATTTCTACCAAATAAAAGGTACCTTGATGTCTATTAAGCCTTAGATGAGTCGTTTCTTGCTAAAGCATCGAAAAGCCCCTTGATTTGGCTTGGATTTGACATTGTTCTTGTGTTTTAAGGTTTGGCTGTTGGAGAAGATCATCTCCTGATCATCACACGACACACACACAAAAATGTGTGTGTTTATATTGTTTTATTATTATTAATAAAACTCAATTTATTATTTTGGCGATCATGGTCACTCAAGTTTAGTCTCAAGTTCGTTTTCATATAAAACTAACTAATTAAGATAGTTTCTAATATGATGTGTTCATTTATATAATTAATATCATAACTAGGTTATTTCCATACTAGAAAGTAACATTTGTCCTTACGGTCAATGCCTCGATTTATTGTTTCGCTAATCGCGCCTAATGGAATAATTAAGTGAAATGGGTTTTTGGGGCGTTACAAAGTCAACCTTCAAGGCAATGTTCTTCACCTTCATGTGCAAGAAGCCTTCCTTCATACACATGCAACCTTTCTTCTATCACATGAAGCTCATTTTCTATCTTGCTTAGAAGTCAACCATTTGGTCAATATAATAATCCATTATATCTCGGATCAACTTCCCGGTGTTTGTTAAAAAACTGACTTGCTAAAAACCTTTGTAAGTGCACCTAGCTACAATCATTTGGTGATACTTAGCTACTTTGTTGATGCTTACAAGCATTTAAACTGCCATAGTCATTTGGTAAATGAACCACCTTCTCAAGACTTATGCCCAAAAAAAAAGATATTTCCAAAAATTGTTTTACAAAATTATGGGAATATCGTCAAAAAGAGCATACATGTCGGATATAGATGGTCTTACTCACACGACTCGAAATGACTTCGCCAATACAACAAAGAAGCTTAGAAAATTAAGCTCAAAAGGTGAAAAGTTAAAATGTTAATACCTGATATGCCGAAGCTAATACAAGCTAACAAGGAAAGAAGCAAGTAATGGAGAAATATCCAACTCTATAGCTTCCACCAAAATAAGGGCTTAGCAAACAGCAAAGCTTATCAGCTTAAATCCTATTAAGCTGTCAAGCTCATCAGCTGCTTCAACCAAAATAAGGACTTAACAAGCTGCAAAGCTTATCAACTTAAATCCCAATAAGCTTTCAAGATCATTAGCTCAAACCCCAACAAGCTTCCAAGATCATCAGCTTAAACAAGCTTCAAATTTTATCAGTTTAAACCCTAACACATTGCAAAACTCAGTATGCTAAGGTTCATTTGTGCACATTTATACTACTTAGAATAAAGTATTTGCAAATGAAAACTCACCAAAACAGCAAAAGTTAAAAGAAAGTGCAAAGATAGTGAATAGTTTGAGTCTAGTATAATGTACATGCATATATACATTAAACTAGACTGGGGGCTAATGATGTAGGGTGACCATTGGACCAAGTCCAATAGCCCAAATCGCTAAAATCATTAATCAACATATTAGGCCAAGCCCAAGAAACAAACCCACTAGGGTTTTGACCAACTCACTCTATAAATAGAGGGCAAACACTCACAACAAATCAGATGGGTCTTCAACATCAGACCTACCTCTCTCTCTCTCTAAACACTCTCTCTAGAGTCTCTCTAATAATACTTTCAGTAACAGCATGCCGAAGCCTTGGAGCCTTCAAGCACACAAGCTGCTGCCATACATTATTAGAAGCACACAACCATGCTGGTTTCACAACCACACCGGTTCTCACAGCTGGCCACAGCCACCATATGGGGAAGAAACGCCCTGTTATCCGCAGGTCTCAAGCCTTCTTAGGCTAAAGTGGAAAGTCCTTGGTTGTAACATGGATCAAGAGTTTTCTTATAGAAGATTCTTCTTCTGTAAATCTAGGACCAATCACTTCTCTAATTATCCCTTACACACTCTTCTATTCCCTCTCTATGATCATGCTTTACATATGATCTTCTCTCTACATCAGTTATCACTAGGGGTGTAAATGACACGTAGCGGCTCGGGATCGGCTCGGTAAAAAGCTCGAACGAGTCGAGCCTTAACGAGCCCGAGCCTGAAATATGGCTCATTTAGTTATCGAGCCCGAGCTCGAGCCCTAGATACAAAGCTCGATTGGGCTCGCGAGCCTAATCGAGCCTTAAAGAGCTAGAGCCCGAACCCAAGCCCGAGCCTAAGTTACAGCCGAGCCTAAGTTATAGCCTTAACGATTGGGCTCGCAAGCCTATGTTATAGCCGAGCTTTTGCGAGCTCGAGCCGAGCTTTTGAGCTCGTTTGAGATTCTCAAATCACCTCAAGCCGAGCCGAGCCGAGCCGAGCTCGAGCTTCACAAAACCTTAACAAGCCCGAGCCGAGTCCACTCGGGCTCGGCTCGGCTCGGCTCGTTTACACCCCTAGTTATCACAAACTTAAAATAATAACATCAACATTCTGAGTTTGGGTCTATCCCAAATCAGAATAACAACTAAAACACAAAAACTATTGAATCTTCGATCTACGTTTACAACTTAGAGGGACTCCACGACCTGCGTTTGGCAAACTGAAATCCTTTTACCCCTTCTAACGAGTTCTTTCATGCTGCAGATTCAACCCTCTAAGCAGCAGACGAGGTCAGAAGCTCGACGACCTTGGAACGTTCAGACCCTCTTCAGACCGTTGTAGCAACAATAATGCTTGTAAATTTCATAAAACAAACAAAACAAAACCGACCAAACCTATTATGTTTGTGAAGTAAAAGAGATTGCATACATATATGTACGTCGATGCATGTGTTTTACATGCAACTAAATGTGATAAAAAATTATACATAAACTATTAAATGGTCTTGACAGGTAAGAAATATACAATCATGGGGTTTTAAATCAAGAGCAATATATTATATTGCACAATATATTATATTGCAAACTAAAATTAGGTTATGTGAATATATGTAAATATGAATACCTGAGTTACAACATCTTGTTTTTGGTTTCTTATTATTTCTAAAAAATATAATAATAATAATAATAATAATAATATGACGGTGATGTGTTACTGTTGTGTGTGAGTTTGCTTCAAATGACAAAATCCAAATTTTACATGTCTTCAAATAGTACATATTTCATCACTCACTCCTTTGGTCTTTTACTCATTGTTTTTCGTTTGTTTGAATCCAAATACCTCTTTCTCAACCGGATATTGTGAGGTGTAACCTGTTAATTGAATGTTATTGATCAGATTTAATTTAAAAAAATATCGTTACGTACAACTATGTGACTAATTGAATTAGGCGGGTTGGGTAACTATTCAAACGGGAAAATTCCAATGTGGTTGAATCGGGTCAGGCCAAACCCACAAGCCTGCTATTTGTTTTTCTCTTTTTTTGTGATCTTATTAGTGTTTAACGTATTAATTAGGAATAAAAAGGTTATATATTTACAATGATGATCTAATGGTTTAAATAAGACAACCATTGTGACCATCCACGACTGATTCAACCCTTCATTTACCAACTAAACCATCTGACCCGTTTGAGGCAAAGTATAGACCAAATCAACCATGTTTACTCATAAACGGTTCGAAATAGCCACCTTTAGATTGAATTTAAACTGACCTCAATTAGCTCATCGGATGCCACATAGCCAATAGCTTCTTCAAGTGTCATCTGCATAAATTTTTACATAGCATAATGTTTATTTAATTTATTTTTAGACAAAAATAATAATTTAGCATCAATAAGGTCAAAGTTTCTGGGTGTTATTTAGGGAATTTGCTATTTAGCAAACTAAAACAAAGAATATAATCAACATTCAGTAAAATAGGTGAGAGACGAACTCTGTGAGGTGGTGATAGCTTCACATTCTCATCATTCCCAGCAGATCTTATATTTATAAGTGCCTTGTTTCGTACCGAGTTAACCTGTCACAAATACTCATGCTGTTAGTTTCATCAATAAAGTAAAATAAAAATATTAATATTTGGGTAAAAGTAACATAAATCTCAATCATACATCAAGATCTGTGTCTCGTGAGTGTTCGCCAACAATCATGCCATCATATGCATGTATCAATCATAAACAAAGTAAGCAATAATATATGTGGATTCGATCTTATTTTAAAGTTAATATATGTCCGTTTGTGTTTTATTCCATTCATGAACATTGGTTTGTGTTCATTACCGTTCGTGTGCGTTCATGAACAAAATTAACAAACAAACACGAACACGAGTGTTTTCTTAACAAACGAACATGAACAAAAAATCTCATTTGGTAAGTGTTCATGAACTGTTCGTGAACATATAATTTCCTTAACAAATGAACACGAACAAGGCCTTGTTCGTGTTTGTTCGGTTCGTTTGCAGCCCTAGGTTCGACTCATCAATATCTCTATTCTATTTGTTGATAATAATTTGCAGCGAGTACATACTAATTAAAAATTTCAACCATAAATAAATACAGTTAAAATTATCCTTTTTGGAATATAATCAGTCTTCTTTTTTCTGATATACCTTCTTCATATAATTTCCTCACTTTTGGTAGTTGATAGATGTTTTTTGACTTTCATAAGCGTATTGATACATGAATTTGATCAAGTTTCTATGTGATTATGAGTAAGGATTCATAGACCAAGCAAATAAAAGAATAAATACAGAAAATGACTATTGTACTAGACACTTCAATTCATCTTGCTTATGATTATTGATCATTGGTCTTTTCTTTTTTCGTCATGTCATAGACTCATAAATAGAGTGGTCCCCACACCCTACCAGCGACGCACAAGAAGTGGAATTACTTATGACAACCCTTTAAGTAGATACGATCTTCAAACGTTTGACCTGTCACATTTTTCCACCACTAGAACATGCAAGTCCTTGTGCATCGCTGCTCTTTCGTTGTGCATAGACCATTACTATTCAGGATAACTCAAACATTTGGCAGTTGCTAGCTCTTCTAAAGTCACAATCAAACTTGTGGGCTTATTTGGTTTCATGACTAAAGCGATGCTCATACAATGATCCGGGTATGTAGCGGCCATTCATCCCTAAGTACCTTGCGTCCACGGCTATATATCTTTTGTTGATCTTTTCCTTAAACATAATAATAAATCATATATGTACCTCATTAGCCAGTAACCACGGAGAGGAATACTTCATGATTTACAGGATGATCGGGTTCCCGTTTAGGGTGTACATTAGTGATAGCTAAGGAGATCAAGGATCTCAGTTTAGAGAGGAGAGAGATAGACGAATTAGGGTTTAGAGTATTGGTGTTTCATTAGTCATTAAGCTCTCCTAATAATCTCTATATATACACCTAAGGGGAAATCCTATATAATGGCTCATTAAGAGTAATTATGTCCATCACATAAAGACCAGTTAAACCAATAGGGGTATTTACGTCATTGATCATTTATTAGATAAATGATTATAAGATCCATTTAATTAGAATATATAAATATATTCTTACATCTTCGACTCGATGTCAAACCATTACCCTTCCATGTGATCTTTGGTTCAAATATGTAGTGATATCTCACCCCCTGGACCGGTTCCGTGGAAACTCCCTTTAAACACACCACATTCAAAAATGGCATCCTTTAGGTTGGGTGATTCCTTTTTCTCACAACAGGTGAGTTGAGCGCACCACTCCCCACATATTCATGTCATTAAGAGTTTAAGACACTCCCAATGTTCGATCTTTGCCCAACATTATGACTTGAAAGTTATTGTCCACAGTTGATGTCCTACCACCATTTTAGAACTTTGGGATGTTTTAAATATGGTCTATACATTATACTAGCCCTGATTCTTATGATTTGTATAGAGAAAATTTATTTAAATATTGGTATAGTTGATTTTTTCCTTGAAAACACATTTGAAATATTTTCATAAAATATTTAGCTAGGAAAGAAACTTTACCTATATGTTTTATACGGCCATACCACTTATGTAACTATGTTCATATTTTACCTAGTCATATTAAAGAAGCTATATATCAAAGTTCGGGGATCATGTGAGGTGACACTTATATTATATTAATAAAAATGATTTTAAAAGAAAATCATTACCCAATAAAGCCTGATATTAATTTATCCAAAACGAAAAAAAAGTAGATTTTGCTTTAAAAATTTTGTGAAGAGAATAATTAAGAACTTCAAGAAAGGACAAATGTAATAAGATATCTTACAATCATATTAGTATAGCAAAGGTATTGTGACATTTATAACAAGTTAAACACATATATAATAAGTAATGTGAAAACATTTTATTCAGCAGTGAGAACAGGCCCGGCTTAATGGTAAGTCAAAAGAAGCATTTGCTTTGGGCCACCCAAAACAAAAGGGCCCCAATATCTAAGAAGTTAATTATATAATTATATGTATTAGTAATACACGATTTGGATTGGGTTTCACAGTGGCGGTAAAAACAAAATTAGGTATGGGGAGTTGTGAGTGAGGGAATCAACTGGATTGTGTTTCTAAATCAAATTGTGTAAAATATGTATTGAAGTAAACTATGATCTTAAATGCATTTGAATCTTGGTGGTTAAAACCTTTTCCACCTTGTTTTTTGTACGATGGGGATTTCCGCACTTAGAGAAAGGAATTGAGTTGAATATGCAGTAACCTATGATCTTAATTGCATTTGGCTTTGTAACTACTTGAATTGAAGATATTTATTGGTAGAAAGAAACAATTAGACATTTTAATACATGTTACACACCCGATCTGTTTGGTTTATTCTGTCAGTTATACCGTTGGACAATTGACTTTAACTCATTGTCTATTTCGCAAAGGCCCCCAATTCGTGTATTGGCTTTAGGCCCCCAAAAGGGTTGAGCCGGCCCTGAGTGAGAATGATACTTCTGTAAGGTGAAAAAAAATGCTTTAAATGTTTGAAATATTCTTTTCCTAATGAAATAAGTAAATACTTTTAATTTATACGGAAAAAATAGTAGAAAATACTTTAATTTATACGAAAAAAATTAGTAGAATTCTTTATTCGAAAGAAAGTGAAACAATATACTATACTATTTCAAACAAATTGAAAACATCATAAATAGACAACCAAACCTTGTCAAGATTAAAATTTTTTAGAGAAATACAAAGTTAGGCTCAAGATTCTTAAACATCATTATCATACTCACTACATTTCTTTCTGTAAGGTCTAAAGAGAGTAAGATGTAAATAGCCTTGCCTCTACCTCGTAAAAATAAAAAGGTATCTTCCACGAGACCCCCGACTCGATAGTAGTTTTACATCAGACCTTTGACATAAGGGCATAATACTCATCAATCAAGACAAGCTGGTTGGTGTATGTATCCCCTTGTCTTTCGACTATCAACGTCACTACATGATGCACGATTAACCATTACCCGTTTTTAACGTTATTTTCACGAAATTAGTAAAATAACATTAATGCAATTTGTGACACCCGCCAATTTATCAGGTCAAAATCCATACACTTTCTAGTCAAGCCTTTAAGTTGCTACATATATTAGACGTTATTTTATATGAATAAGTCCCCCGAGAAGTCTAGCAAGATATGAACTAGTGCAATTGAACCCACGTTATGGTACAAATATCCGATTTATCGAGAATTAGTGACGCGAGTTTAAACAATAATAATTTTCTTTCTACAAACTACCAACATACACATATGTTTACCTACATAGATATTTATATGGACATGTATACGTAGGAAACTCTAATTATTTTCAAAAACAATATATATATGCTATCATTTATACACACACACACACACACATATATATATATATATATGCGCAACATATATATGTATGTATATATGTGTGCATGCATGGGGTTTCTTGGATATGTGTATATGTATATTTGAGATATGAAAAATCACCTTTGTTTTACACTAATTGTCTCCACAATTCTAAACAATCAAATCCAATTAAAAGATACATACACAAAAATGGAGTTAACAAGTGATGAACACAAGGATTAGAGATAGATGCTTGCCCAAAATAGCTTCCTTGGACACCACCCCTAGCCACCACTTTCCTTCCCCTTCCTTTTTTTTCGGCTCATGTGCACCTTTCACATGTCCCTTTTTGTCTTGATAATTACCTCCATAATCTTAGCACAAGATTAACCCCCTTGAACCATGGAATGACACCCTAATCTATGCTTATTGATTTAACAACACATCCTCCTGTTTTCCTTGATAAAAATCGGCCCAAGACACAAGGAAAAAAGGGAACATCTAATCACCCAACTAAGCATGATCATACCTTAATATGGTTAGCCACCATAATCTCCCAAGGACCTAGATTGTTAACCTTCCTAGAATTGCCATAATCTTGTCCTTCTTAGCCTTGTATGTCATCGCACACCCCATCCCCAACATAATCTTCTTTTGTTTTCAAAAAGCAAGATAAAATCCTTTGTGTGGTCATTCAATTAGATGCATTATCTATCCATGGATCCATGTTAAGTCTAATCTAGGTGATTAGTCAACTGCCAATGAAGTTGTAGCCTAGTGGTTGCAATGGAGGTGGGAAGGTTTACCCACTTTGTGGGGTTCCTGCCCTGGGAGGTCTCAGGTTCGAATCCCACTCATAGTAGGGTTATTCTGAAATGAGGGGCTGGACCTTAGGGGGGGCCCGGGGACCGGACCTGAAGGGTGCGGGGCTTCGTTATGGGTGTGTACCGTTGGCCGTTCAAAAAAAAAAAGGTGATTAGTCAACTAGTATGGAGAATGCAAACACAATGATGATTAATAACTAATATGGTAAGATCTCTTGATCACCCCAAATCCATGGAAGATTACTTACCCAAAACACACTCTTCTCCCTCTTTTGTCCCTAATAGCTGTTGCCCCTCCCCTATTCCCATACAAATCCATTTTTTTATACTAAGACACATCTAATCACTAACCTAAGATCTCTTATGATGTCACTTGGATGTGGTGTCAATCTAGTATCATATTGTTAAGTCTTTCACTATGACAAGTGTTAGTGATAAATCACTTAGATTAGAATGGAATCATACCTAAGACTAAACAATATTATGGAAAGATTCTTGTAATTACAAAGAACCATAATAGTTGACCTTCCTCTTTTGAACATCTCCCTCCAACTCTCCCTCATCTCTATCCCTCTCTCTCTCTCTCTCTCTCTCTCTCGAAATAAACCCAGGAGGATGAGTGCATTTCATTGTTGATCATCTCACTCACTCTCCTCTCAAACTCCCACACTCTCCACTCACCATACCATTCCCTCACCACTAGTTGCAAGATCCAAGCCTCCATTCCAAGATCTAGTGGTATGATACTTAATCTGACTTTGTTATTTTTATATGTTTTAAACTTTGTTGTTCACCTAAGTTCTTAAATCAACCTTCCTAAAGTTTAAAACTAATCAACCAACTAAGAACAAGATAATGTACATATGTATGTGTGTTATATGGTTATGTGTGCTATATAAGTATGTATGCGTGTGTATGTTAGAATAAACATATGCGTGTGTTTGTGTGTCGTGTATATATATATGTGTGTGTGTGTGTGTGTGTGTTTGTGTGAGCCGATTATATATATATATACATATATATAGGATTTGGATCATTTGAGAACCACCATTTAGGGAGAGAACCAAAGAACCAGTGTGAACAGGTGGCATTTTTGCAAATATGAAGGGTGTCTACAAAAACCCCTCCATCAAAAAATAAAAAAAATAAAAAAAATTATATAACCAAAATAAATAAAAAAATAAAAAAAGTAAAAACACCAAAATGATTATTTTGCATTATTAATTCGAAAAAAATAAAAAAAAATGGTTATTGTGACGTCATATGACGTCATCCCTGATGCACATGTGCATTTCGCTGTTATATATAAAAAAATACACCGTATGCACATGTGCATTTCACTATTAAATCACACTTTTGAATGAATTGTTAATTACCATACTTAAATGATTATAAAATGGACGTGATACTGATATATAAGGGGTCACAAATTCTATTCAATGGTCATTAAATGGACGCAAGTGAGATATAAAATACACTCGAACTCGTCAAGTGTTTAGTCATACATATTATAACATAAATTGAAAATAAAACATGTGTATAACAACAAACATGAATAAACTTAAAACACCTCTATATAAGACCTATAAAATAAGAAATGTGTACTGCATGCACATGTGCATTTCACTAATATTGTTAGATTTTTTTAGTGGTTTAACTTTCAGACATACATATATGTATGCATCATTCTTCAAATAACAAAGTTGTTATACCAATTTGTCTTTATCATACAACTACATGTAGTCTCTACCAAACGTATTAACTCAATAAAACAAATGATAACAAAAAAATATCCATATTATAAACCACCTATGTTAACCACCTACGTACAAAATTCACGAACACAACAAAATGTTAAACCAAACATACATTACACAAAATGTTATACAACCTTCTTTGTTTGTTTAACAATTTCCTTATACCCAACCAAAGTTGACGTGGTGTAACGCGTGTTCGTATCGGGCGCCAATTTGCTTTTTTCATAACATTCTTTTGATTTGTCTTCACTGCCACCGTTTTAACACTCTTTGATGTTTTTTTTCTTTCTTGTAATTGCATCTACACACACATTTGTCAAAAACACATTATATCATGTTCATCCATAATTATGCACATGTGCATACTCAACTATATATATATATATATATATATATATATATATATATATTAAATATTCTGCAAAACAACATACCATCATTATTCACCGCTTCAATATGTTTCCGTTTTTTTATATCGTTTGAACCTTTCTTTTTAATTTCAAAACTGCACATATGATATGTTGTGTGAGTAAACATCCAACATTTAATATTTCACAAGATAAAACTACACATATGCACATGTGCATTTATATATAAATGTACTTAATAAATAATAACAACCTTATTCAACTTCTTGATAAACATCCATTACATTATCAGCTTCCTATAAACCACCATAACATATGCACATGTGCCTTAGAGCGAAATACCTTAATGATAACAAGAATTACACCATAACGCACATGTGCATTAACATTAAATTTATCATTGCTTCTCAAATTTATCACATTCTTCGTGTGTAAACAACTAACAATTAACATTTATTAGTTAATATGAAAAATATACATATATGCACATGTGCATATATGTATGTCTAAATTACTTAAATAAATAACGACCTTTTTTTACTTCCTGATCAACGATTATGTCATCATCCTCAATCGCATCTGGCAGCTTTTTTTGATCCTATCTCCCTCGATTCCAAGACAAAAGTTACCTTCTTCAATTTTTTTCCCATTGTTTAACTACATAAATATAAACAACACACAAGAAAACCAAAATTTCAATCTTAATGCATATGTGTATTTGACCAACTTAGTTAGATAATTATATCAAATCAAACTGTTAAATAAACAATTGATAAACTATAAATAACCCAACATATCTAAAAAATACCCATAAAACATTCCATCAAAATTTCCCCCAAATCACAAAATTGGACTAAAACTTAAAAAGTCAAACACCCCAAATTCTACAAAAAAAAAAATAATAGTAAAAACCAAACAATCAGAAACCCAGATCTGAAACCATATGAAGGTCAAACATAATAATAACATAATAGCTTATAATATAAGAACAATAAATTTTGGATCGGAAAAGGGGAAAGCTGACCATCTCCATCCTTGTCAAACAAACTGAAGGCCTCGTTGAAGACTAGTGATTGGCGAACGGATCCGATGAAATCTTGCAATGTTGTCTGATGATTCTCTTAGCGAACAAAGACGCCGTCGTAATCGACTTTGACAGTGACGATGACGGTGACGGATTTGAAAGTGGAAGTTTGGTAGGAAGTGATTTAGGATGTTGGGAATGAGGATACATATAGATAATCATCAAGATGATGATGATAATTTTTTTGTGAAATCAATTGGATGAAAGGAGTTAAATTACCTGGAAGTTCATATATGAAAGGCCTAGAGAATTAGATAGATGATGATGAGGATGAACCGTGAATGGCTGAAAAAAGCTTTAAATGATATTTACATTTATGCCCCGCGTTCACATTGTTTCTTTGGTTCTCTCCCTAAAGTTGGTTCTCGTATAATCCCTACCCTATATATATATATATATATATATATGGATAGGTGTGTACTGTGTATCATGTATATACATATAATGTAGATAGATTCGTACATGATCTATAGGTAAATTATATCAACTTAAATGTTAACATATGTTTTAAAACTAAGAACATATGGTAGAAAGTCATGAGTTTTTAAAAAAGTATTTGATACGATAAAACCTTGATTTTTGATCAATATTTTGAAAGCATAAAAGTCCTCAATGACACCAAACTAACATATTACAAAAGTTGGGTGAACAATGTGTAAAAGGAAACATTGAATTTAGACCTAAGATGTCCATTTTATATAGGACGTGCAGGTCTGTCTTCCTAGTGCCCCGTGTTTACATTCTTGCTAGCCTTTTCACGCGGACTTTGGTGAGTTTCACGGGCCCTTTTTACTGTTTTATATTTTGGGGAAAGTCATACATTATTTACATAGTTTTAGAATGAATTCCTAGTAGACCGGTGTGGCGATGTACATGAGACAATATGTTTAGAGTACTCATAAAACCCCCGTGTATTTAGTTTACCGTAACCATCAGCTATGGACTTAGCCATGAAATACTTGAATAGATCTATTGGGTTGACACCCCCACTCTTGGTTAGTCGCTCTAACCCGGATACATACAATTACAATAAAAGAGTGCTTGTATTTCACAAATTATGATACATTGTCTTTATTGTACATTGTGCGAGGCACAACTTGTCGAGGTTTGATTATGGACTCATGATCGTTCATTATTATCATTGTCTTAGCTAAACATTGATGGGTCATTCATGGATTTCATTAACTTTATGTTTCCAACTATATTAAACTTGTAAACTCACCGACTTTATGTTGACAGTTTTTGTGCATGTTTTTCAGGTAACTAACTCATTGATGGAACTTGAGATATGATTTGGGCATGCATTCATTGATATCATCTTTTGTGGTTTAGTTTGTAAACACGAGGTTTCAAAACAATACATTTTAATGATGACTGTAAACTCTTTGACAATTTGGATTCCATAACTTATTTTAAATGTTTGGTTGAATCTTATGTTTAAAAACATTTCGTGTCGCGGTGTTTTTCTGCCTAGGCGAGGTGTGACACAATTTCACTTTTGTAGCGAAATGCCCACACATATATACATCATATACTCACAACACAAACAGTGCATGTATGTCAACGGATGTGTTACATATGTAACTAAATGTGATAATAAAACGGATTGCCAAACTTGTAATGTTTGTGAATTACATAAAACAAACAAAACAAAACCCATCAAACCAATGATGTTTGTGAATTAAAAAAGATTGCATACATATGTATGTCTTACATGCAACTAAATGTGATTAAAAAAATTATACAAAAACTATTTAATGGTCTTGACATGTAAGAAATATACAATCACGAGGTTCTAAATCAAGAGCAATATATTATATTGCAAACTAAAATTGTGGATACAAGTAGATATGAATACCTGAGCTACAGCTTCTTGTTTTTTGTTTCTTATTATTTCTCAAAAATATAATAATATGACGATGATGTGTTACTGTTGTGTGTGAGTTTGCTTCAAATGACAAAATCCAAAATTTTACATGTCTTCAAATAATGTTACATATTTCATCACTCACTCCTTTGGTCTTTTACTCATTGTTTTTCGTTTGTTTGAATCCAAATATCTCTTTCTCAACCGGATATTGTGAGGTGTAACCTGTTAATTGAATGTTATTGATCAGATTCAATTTAAAAAATATTGTTACGTACAACTATATGACTATTGAATTAGGCGGGTTAGGTAACTTTTCAAAAGGGAAAATTTCAATGTGGTTGAATCTGGTCGAGCCAAACCCACAGGCCTGCTATTTGTTTTTCTCTTTTTTGTGATCTTTTTAGTGTTTAACTTATTAATTAGGAGTAAAAAGGCTATATATTTACAGTGATGATCTAATGGTTTAAATAAAAAAAAATTAGAAGGTTTTATGCATTTTAAATGCCAACTCGAGCAAGTTTCAAACCGTTGTGACCATCCACGACCGATTCAACCCTCCATTTACCAGCTAAACCATCTGACCCGTTTGAGGCAAAGTATAGACCAAAATAACCATGTTTACTCATAAACAGGTCAAAATAGCCACCTTTAGATTGAATTAAAACTGACCTCAATTAGCTCATCGGATGCCACATAGCCAATAGCTTCTTCAAGTGTCATCTGCATAAATTTTTACAGAGCATAATGTTTATTTAATTCCTTTTTATACAAAAAATAATAATTTAGCATCAATAAGGTCAAAGTTTCTGGGTGTTAGGGAATTTGCTATTTAGCAAACTAAAACAAAGAATATAATCAACATCAGTAAAATAGGTTAGAGACGAACTCTGCGAGGTGGTGATAGCTTCACATTCTCATCATTCCCAGCAGATCTTATATTTGTAAGTGCCTTGTTTCGTACCGGGTTAACCTGTCACAAACACTCAGGCTGTTAGTTTCATCAATAAAGTAAAATAAAAATCATAATATTTGGGTAAAAGTAACATAAATCTCAATCATACATCAAGATCTGTGTCTCGTGAGTGTTCGCCAACAATCATGCCATCATATGCCTGCATCAATCATAAACAAAGTAAGCACTAACAAAATGTAAAGATGGTGGTTTCCACTGTCTAAAGAATCAAATGTGTAGACTACAAGATTTGCTATAAAGTATACGGGTTGAGCAGATTGAAGCTCGCACAAAGTGTGGTTTTAATGCATACAACCAAATTTGGATATGCGAGTGGTGACATCAACTTTTTAACAGGTCAAATGAATAGACTACAAAATTTGCTAAAAATGAAATGGGTCAAAGGGGTTGAAACTCGATCAAAGTGTGTTTTTCGTGCATACACCTAGCTAAATCACTTTACTCATAATAATATAGTTTTTTGCAGTCATATACTTTAGTACACAAACTACTACAATATTAACCAAGAAAAAAAAGAAATGGTAATAGAATGATTACCTCTACACCCGGACTCACAAAAAGTGTTCCACGTGGTTCCAAACTCATTAGAGCATAAGACGTGATCGTTCCACGAGCACATGATACCTGTTCAATAACCATGTGGCCAACCATAGGTTAAAGATTAAAGAAAAGTTAATCTATTCAATGGTGCTTGAAGAATGAATTGTGGGCACGACTTGTAATATGAGAATTCGGAATTCCTCAACTAGTTCCCAAAAAGTATGAAAATATTTATAAAGTCATCCATACAAACTAAACTGATAACAAAAATATTATTTCAAAGTCGATTCATCATATTAGTGTATGTTAAGGGGATCAATCGTGTTGGATTGGTGGGGGCAGGTTGAATCGTTGAACACAAAGACATCACGTATGTTTATTCATGTCAAAACCCAACACACTTAAAAACGTGTAACCCAAACATGACCACTTAAAAACATGTAACCAAACATGACCCCCTTTTTACTCATTTATCTAAATGAGCCAAACATGTTGGTGGATTGTAAACAGGTTATAATCAAGTTGTAAACATGTTAAACAGGTTGTAGAGTTGTAATAAACGGGTTACATGGGTTGGCAGGTTGATATGTTTGATTAAATGGCTAAACTGGTCAACACGAACATGACGCGTTTATAGGTTAAATAAGACAACCCACAATCTGATTCTTTTTGTGTTGTGTACTTGTGTTTTAGGTCATTTCAAGAATTGCCTGCCCTAAGTTGTTCATTCACACCAAGCCCAATTAAAAAAAAAAAAAAAAAAAAACTTGATATGAGCTATGGTGCTGAACATTGTCCTCAAATCAGAATAAAACTATAAAAGCAAAAGACCTAAACTAATAACTTTCAAGATTGCCTAGTATTCTTTAATGAAGTTTCTAGTCAAAACACTTTTTCATATTTCAAGTTAATCAAAATGTTATAATATTATGTTCAACTTCTAATGATCGTGACATCTACAACTAAGTACAAACTAGGCCACCAAAAACAAGATTTTCTTTATTGCATATAAATGCGCATATATAAATGAGAGTTTTAAGGATTCAATTAAAAGTTAATAATAAACAGTTTCTAGAAATGGACCTAGAGAAAGAAAGCACAATATTTGCTAGAGATTAGTATAACAAGAATATTACCAACACTCCTTTTCTGACGTTTCCAAGTGGGCCACGATATTTTTCGTAAGCTGTAAAAAATTGAGGAAACCATATTTCAATATACATTTATTAAGTTTCAAACAGAGATTCTGCAGCTTAAAATGTCAGATTATAACAAAAATAACATCCCTAAAAAGAGCCCTCTTTCCACTTTACAAAAAATATAAGAACATTGTCAAGGTAAATATTTCTCAGAAAGTCATTGTTTAAATAAGCATACCCATGAATGCACGGTGCATAAATCCTGTGCCACGAGTGTCACTGCTGAAGACACTTCTGTAACCAACCAGGCCCCTGAGGTTTCACACCAAAAATTAGAAATAATACAATAGGAAAATAAACAATAGTCTCCACAGCCCACGCATGAAAAATGGAAGTAAATTTTATTCATTTCTTGTGAATACAACCTCCTAAACCATTTTATTCAATACTTACAGTATTATTGAAATAATGTAATTCTTGTAATCATATACGGCACTTTCTTTTATATTAAACTTATGATACATGTAAACAAAGTGAATTATCATATACAAAATAAGTGAACTAAAATATTGACGACTGACCTTGAAGGACAGGTTAATGTCATCCTAGTCCTGCCAAAGTTTCCGGGGACGGGGCCCATGTCAGTAACCTCAGCTCGTCTGTGAGAAAGTGCTTCCATTACCAGCCCCACATGTTCTTCATTGACCTGAAATCAATAACTGTCATATACTTATACCCAAACAAAGCTAATATCATATTGGAACTGGAACATTAAATCTATTAGGTATATCCGCTATCTCACCTCAATAGTCACTTCCTCGATTGGCTCTAGCTTCACACCATTCTCAACTTTGTACCTAAGAGGTGGCAAAGATGGGTTGGTCAGGCAGGTGGGGTAACACGTCAAAACGTTTTCAAGTTAACTTTTTTTGCATGAACTGATTACAAAAAAAAAAAAAGCAAAACTATTAAAATAAAAATCTATTAATAAATCTATTTAAGAGGTTGTGTGCATTAAAATATAAACCATGGTTGAATGCAACCTGTTAATAACAACCCATATCAACCCATACATAAACAAGTGGGGTGCAATTGTCACCTCTAGCTCTAATATACAATTATAGGTGTTGGTACAAATCAAATTCTTACACATTAATTTCTTTTAAAAGATTGCTATTAAAGTCATCCAAGCAAAATATTAAAACGGTGCTTCATTTTTCTAATGAGTGGTAAAATTTAGACTAAATGACAAGGCCATAAATAATATTAATAATGCAGGCAATAATAACTGATTAGAAATGCTAATACTAACTCCTACAAGTAATTAAAAGCTATTTTTTTTTTTGAACGGCCAACAAATTGGAATCACTCACGGAATACTGGAGTATCATCGTGCCACCAATGTTGCCACGCGATCATATTCTATGTTTTAAAAAGCGCGCCGCAAAGCGCACCTAGGCGCAAATCCGTGCGCCTTATGTAACCCTAGGCGAGCAGTGTACAAAAAGCGCAAGAAAAGCGCAAAAAGCGCAAAAATCGCAAGAAAAAAAAAGAGAGAAAAGCGCGCTTTTTGTACACATGATGTTTTTGTGCTTAAAATTGTTAAACATGTAGCTAAAACGGTTGTACATTTTAGTTAAATCATATATATACCTCATTTGTATCTATATTTTGAGTAAATAATGCTAAAAACCTATAGCATATATAAAAAAAATTATATAATTGTCTTGCGCCTCGCGTACGAAAAGCCCACCGCTTTTGCGCTTTGCCCTCGGTTTTAGACCTCGTCGCTTTTGTGCGCTTCGCGCTTTTTAAAACCAAGATCATATTCCACCACCAAGTTACCAATTCAGGAGGAAACTCATAATTATGAGAAAACTCCCTTTGTGAGATTCGAACCCAGGACCTTATGGTCCTTAAGTCTTATCTCACCACCAAGATGCCGCTGGGCTATAATGCCTTTGGCGTAATTAAAAGCTATTACTTCAGTGAATAAATCTTAAATTAATCATTAATATTAATAACTAGTTGAAGTAGCATTTTTTTTTCAGCCAACTGTCCTCACTCATTATCATTAAATTCAGTTTAATTTTCAAAGTAAAAGGAAAAATCAATAAAGAATGAAAATGGTGTTTAAGAGAACATACATAACTTTTGGCGGTGAGACAGAAAGCTCAAAACTTTCACGCCTCATATTCTCAAGCAAGATACCTGGTTCAGTCACGCACATTCAAAAAAGTCAGCATACATAATGCCTCATATTAATATATGAAGATCTAATGAGTTTGAAGGCATGTCACCTAATTGAAGTTCTCCCCTGCCTTGAACCTCATATGATTCCGCTAAACCAGGGATCACATTTATTGCTAAATTTGTTTCTGCTTCAGCCAATAGGCGATCACCAATCTTTCCTCCTGTTAACTACATATATATACAGACAATAACACATGAAACTCTTGAGTTTTCTCCAACAAAAAAAATGTAGTTAAATGATATAAATTAGCACACAACTAACACATAATAACCATGTTTGCAAATAGCTAAACAAAGTCGAATAAAAATAGAACCGTAAATACTAAGTACGGCTTTGAGCTCTGCCTACTAGACCTCAAAATAACTTAAAAAATAAGTACAAACTGCGAGAGAAAATATAATATGTCATGTTATCTTACTTGACTACCATCAAGACCAGCCAATGGAGAGTCATTTACACCAAAAGTCATTGAAATGGTTGGAGGATCAAGCTCAACAGTGGGTAAGGGGATCATGACCTGGCAAATAATTAACCAATTAAAATCGCGTCATCATAAAAATTAATTACCAACTTTATAAGAATCAATATTGGATTGCAACCAGTACAGTCTAGAATGATTGAAAATTATAACTACTATATCTTTTTAGTTTTTACAGCTTGTATTCACTTAAAATTGACCAGTTCATCAATAATGATGCAAATAGTTCAACACAATTACAAAAGATGTATCTTTAATCAATGATTATACTCCTCCAACTCTGAAAGTTATAGGTTGCATGAAAAATACTAAATCATTATTTTTTTGAGCGTGTTCGCTTTTCTTAGGGGGTGGACGGTGGTTTACCTCTACATTTGCTACTGTGTGCCCAATAGATGGACTCTTCAACCCCGCCACCGAAATGATATCACCAGCACCAGCACAATCAACATCAAATGAGACCATCCCTTTGTTTTTCCTTAGCTTCACAATCTAAATAATAAACAAAGATTAAACAATTAAAAACCAGAGGCACCAAAACTGTATCCACCTAGGCAGCTAATGCTATTAAAAAGGATCCTACATATATTTATTTGTTTAATAACTTTTAAGAATAGCAAGTAGCATATGGTCACATACTTTCCCCTCTTCAATTTTCACAACTCCAGCGTCTGAATCACGTAATCCATGAACCCTATCATTTATACGAACCACACCAGATGTAATTCGCCCAGTCAAGATTCTCCCCACATAATCATCTTTATACATCATAGAAACCTGAAGGAAAAAAAAAACAGGAATCCAAGTTACCTCAAATAATACGTAAATATCATTTTAATTTGGACAATAACAATTATTGTTGGTAGTGATTTAAGGTCTTTACTTGTGTACATGAAAATTACATAGCAGGCATGAATTTAATGTATAATGTATACTGCACTATAAATTAACCCACCAGCATTTTGAAAGGTTCATCGAGGCTAGCTTTTGGTGGGGGAACATATTTTACAATTGCATCAAGCAATTGTGACATATTTTTGGCATCAGCTGGAGGATTCTTAGTGAATGTTGATGATGCCCAACCTTCTTTAGCAGAAGCATATAGAACTGGGAAGTCAAGTTGCTCCTCTGAAACATTAATTGATATACTTTTCAGATAATACAAGAAAAAATCAACAATATGATAACACATGATAATTTAGAGGTGGCAATTCAACCCATTTATTGTGAGTGGGTTGAACCAGGTTATGTTTTATCACTAACAGGTCAAATGAGTAAAAAAATGACTGGATAAAAGAAAATAGGTCAAGCATGTCACAAGTCGCCCGACGTCTACTTTAATGTATGAAACCTCCAAAATCATTTTATTTAGAAAATTCAATAATTATTGCAACATTATACTTTATTTAATCATATTTGACGCATTTATTATTTATAAAGATTCAAAAGAGAATTATTGTAAGTGTTTTGGGTCAACCAGGCCTGGACAGCACAAAATTTTTAACTGCTAAAACCATTACCCAGCTGGCCCAACAGCCCATTTTTGCCACCTATTAACATATAAAAGAAAACAATGAATATGAATGTTTGCACACCTGTTGCACCAAGATTTGCAAAGAGATCAAATACCAAACTCTCAACTTCATCGCACCTCTCCTCACTAACTGCATGGAAGATGATTGGTAATGCTTGAACCAACAGGAATCAAGTAGTGCAAAACATAGATTGAATAACTTACTAGGCATGTTTTTTTAAGTAATTAGAACAAATAAAAAAATGTAAATATAACTACTGAAATTATGTATATACTTGTTTTGCACGCTTGGAATGAATATCATTGATAATTGCTGAAAGAAAAATAATAAACAAGAAGAAAAGGTAATCATATCTACTGATAAAATAAAACTGTACCTGAAGGTCTATCTACTTTGTTCATAAGTAAAATAGGACGTAGCCCGTATCTTAAGGCTTTTGCTAAAACAAATTTTGTTTGTGCAAGTGGCCCTTCACCAGCATCCACAACTAATATGGCTCCCTCAACCATGCCAACAACCCGCTCAACCTACATAGCCGTACAATATAAAATGACCAAGTGCAATAATAATAAACATGTTATTTAATAACAAATGATGGAGTATAAAGCTTCAAACACGACATAGTAGTATTTTAAAAATGAAAAATTGGGTATAAAGGGGGTGTAACTAAGAATTCTTAATAGTTCTTAAATAGTCGATGTGCTACAGCATGTATGAGATTCATATCCAAATAGACTATCTGACACCTAAAAAATTAAATAATCATAATTCATAACCAGAAGCACGTTACAGATTTGAGACACAGAAAAGTAATTGCTACAACTTCAATAATCAAGAAGCAATAATCAGATAATAAGTTTCATAAAGCACATCCAAACACCCTACAAAAGTATTTAAATAACTACATGAATCATCAATGGATTCACTAAAATCATTAACAATAATAAGTGCAACTATCAAAGAAACAAAAAAGACTAAGCTTTACCAGCTAATACGTACCTCACCACCAAAATCTGCATGCCCAGGTGTATCGACCATGTTTAACTCATTTTCCTTCCATGAAATGGACGTGATCTGCAAGTGATGCAAATCAACAGTTCAACATCCAATGTCATAAACAGAAGCGCATTTTTATAACTGGTAGCAAAATCATCTTGGAAACGGTAAAATGTATAAACAGAAAAAAAATGTACAAATTTATCTTTCAATGTTCACGATACATGAGTCGAGTCAAGTTGAGCAAATGAAGAGAGAGAATTTGAATGAAAAGAATCCTCACAGTCCCATGGGTACAACAGTCAACAAATAAAGATTCACTAATAATAATAAATTGCAGATGATAAAACCATCATCCTCAGACTTCCGAACAAGGATTTCCAATGTTCCACAAGTCCACAACATTTAATTATTTACATAGAAATTCAGAAAACTTAGCCAATGAAGTTCAGTTTGAGCGAACTCAAATTAGAAAACAAAGACTATTAGGAAGATCAGTTTGACCAAACTGAACTAGTGTAGAAAGAAGAAATGCTTATTGATTGTAAAAACAACTATACACCTTCCTATTTGTCTAGTTGGAATGACTAAATTCATTCCATTTTTCACAATTTAAACTACAAATTGCTCTTTTGAATTCTTGATTATACATATACCAAAAACTAGTCAACAAATTAACATGCATGGTTAATAATATTCAGTAACTATGAACTTTAAATGGGAAAAGCCTACCCCAATAGCAACCAAGTTTCCTAACTATCCCATTAAAGCCACTCAAAGCTTTTCTGTTCCAATGTTCCTCTAAAATCACTCAACTTTCATCAGATGTTCTAATCTTGTAAAACCTTTTTATTAAATGTTTAAAAAAAATTAAAACCAATTGACCTAAATAAAACATATACCAATCTCGATCAGTATTTAATGATTATTATTTTTTCCAATTCGACTTAAACTAAACAATTACAACACTTGGTTATCATTTAGTGATTACTCCTAGTTCAAGTTAAATCTGAATAAACAATCAATCACTAAACATTAACTATGACTCATTCACATATATTCCTTTTACCACAGTTAATATTCAAAACATTCTTAAGATTTAGACTCCTAGTAGAAGTTGAGCAACTGTAGAAAAAAAAAACAATTATCTTCTAAATTTTTCCAAACTAGCTCTAATTATAAAAATAATAATAATAATAATAATAATAATAATAATAATAATAATAATAAGAACAACAACAACAACAAGCAGAGATATATACTAATAATGTTCAGTCTTGGGAAGCTAATGGATATGATAACGAGAGAATGATGTAATATGTATCCTACTAAAAGCAACCTAATACCAAACAAAAATAAATAAATAAATAAATAAATAATTCAGTAAAACATAAAACTAACAAAAAAACGTATGTATGTATGTATAGATATACCTTAGAAGCAATGGTAATTCCACGTTCCTTCTCAAGTTGATTAGAATCAAGGGCGCGTTCATGAGGAATATCGGCGCCGCACTGGCGAAGCAGTCGATCCATAAGCGTTGTTTTGCCGTGGTCAACGTGAGCAATAACCGCCACGTTTCGGAGGCGGCTAGGATCCAGGGCGCCGCCAGGCTCAGTAGCCGATGCAGCAGCGGTTGCAGTGGCGGCGGAGAAGAAGCGTGAGCCATGTGTAAACGGTTTGACGAATGAAGATGAGGAATATGAGGAGGAGATGGATTTTCTGGTTGTGGTAGAGAAGAGGGCACGAACCAGTGGTCCCACCATTTTTTGGTTGGGATGGTGGAAATGGTGGTGTTGGTGGTGTTCTCAGTGGGTTTGGACGGTGTAAGCGATTTTGGGGGGTTTAGGGGTTATGGGAAGGGCCGGAATCGGGTCGGATCTATATCATCCACTTACATCGACCTAGTAAATTGGATTAGTGTTTGGGCCAATAAGGTTCCATAATCTATTAAGGGGTCGTTTGGAAACCTCTGAATGGGTAAATGCTAGTAAGAGATTTGAATAGTTAAAAGGTTCTAAACCAATAAAGGGCTATTTGGTAAGCTTCTTAATGAGGCCTTGAACCATTCAGCGCTGAATGGTTTAGCATTGAGCACGTTTGTTTCAGCTTCTGAATGGAATGATTAAGGCTGAATCATTAAGACTTTTGATGTTGCTGAACCATTAAGAACTGAACTATGTTGAACCTTAGTGAGGCTCTCCTACTAATGTGGAACAAGAAAACTAACTATTAAGAGCTCCAACTTAATGATTCAGCACTTAACCATTTATACTTTTTAACCATTCAGACCTCTTGTTGATTCAACACTTAATTAACCAAACAGTCCCTAAGTGTTTGGATCAGTAAACTGTTATTTGGTTAAACATCTAAATAAATAGATAAAATGACTATTACCTCACCCTCACCCTCACCCACCCACCTACCTCTTTCCTCATTATTATTAACGTCAGTTTACCCAACCCCACCATTAATTTCTTTCAATTCATCCTTTTCTTTTTCCTCTAATCAAACGTTCAAGAATATCCCAAAACCAAACCAAGTATATCCCAAACCACCTACCCTTTATTCTATACGAACACAGAGAGAGTGAGAGAGAGAGATGAGGGAGGGATGGAGAGAGCTGAGGAAAAGGGGAGGAGCATGGTGGTGTACAGCGGCGCAGGGAGGAGCACGGTGGAAAGAGAGAAGGATAGAGAACTGGTTTTTGTCCCGTTTTTATTTTTTTGCAGCAACTAAGCGGCAGCAGCCGAGGCTGCCGTTTTCTTTTTACACGCGACCGAGCTGCACAGCAGCAGCAATGACCAACCAGTCAGACTTTGGTTGGAATCTGACCGGGTAAGTGCATGGGTGATGTGAGGCCGAAAGGTCCATATCTTTATAGTTTAATTCGTTTGTTTTGTGTGTTTTTGTGTGTAGTTTATCCGGGAATCAGTTACAATAAGGAGAATGATGAGGAAGATGGAAAATATGCTAAAATAGTGAAATTACGAGTCTTAAGCGAGAAAATACGAGTCGGAACGGAAGACGGTGCGTGAAACGAAAGAAAACGTCAAAGAAATTATAATTCTGAATTTCTGAGTCTGACGCGGACCGCCTGAGAATTATTAATTCTGGCACGGTCCGCTCGAACCTTATTAATTAGCTGGAATAATTATATCTGGCGCGGACCGCGTGGGAATTATTAAACCCACCGCAGTCCGCGACAGCAAGAAATGCGATTTCAGGTTGTCAAGCTTTCCAGCTTGTTCCTGCACTCGCCCACTTCGTTTTAACACTCGAAAACTCACTGAGAAGACAACAAGCTACGGGTTTTGACCCAAAACCTCACCAAAATTCATCACAATACTTCCCTTTCATTCCTAGGATCATTCTAAGAGCTATGGAATCAAGAAACAACATGTTTGAAGCTTTTGGCGCCGTCATGCGGGGCTAATCTCCTCACAGTAGCTTCTCCCCGGGTGAATATTTATTAGTTTTTGGTAATTTGATTGTGTTATGATTATTGTATGTACTAGTATAGCTTGACTACTTGTGTGGATTTGAATAAACTTTGCTATTAATTTGATCAATTTATCTGTCACTGTGATTCCTTGCCTCACTAGGATTTTGATCGGTTGTAGTATTTGGGTTGTTAGGTAGCACGCCGAGTCTTTAAAAGGTGTCCTTAATTCGCTATTTCTATCCTAATATCCAAGGTCCCGTGACAGGGGATGTCATCTATAGTCTTAACAAATCAGTAGCATAAATGTATAAATAGGATCCCGGGAGAGAGCTACTACTTTAGTTATAATTGTTACAATCCGAAATCTTGTTACTTTTAGTTATAAATCTCAACCAATCTCAAAACCGAACTTTACATTTATTGTCAAAAAATCTAAAAACTATAAAAACCGTGACATAAAATCTAGCATATTCGCCTTTAGACTTTCCACCCATTCCTCGTAGGTTCGACAACCCGACTTCCCTATTTACATTAATTTGTAAGTTTAGAAGTTGCTAAATATAAATTCTTTTGATAAGGGTGATACGACAACCCTCGGTCAATGGGTCAAACTCGTTTTTTGTTCAGAGGTACCCAGCCAAACATCCATGTCTGACCGAGTCAGACGTGAATGCCTTTCAGACTCTACTCAAGTTTTTTTTATTGTAATAATATTTACATTTTGTCTCTTAATTTAAGCCAAACTCCCACGAATTGTAAACGATAATAATTTTTGCACACGTTAATACTTTTTGTTGAAAAACTACATTATACAAAGCAAACATTTTATTCTTTATAATTTGAGTATAGTATTACCATATTTTTTAATTAAATTTTTTTTGTGTTACGTGATTAACAATATCTAGGGGTGAACAATAATTGAACCCTAATCGAACAAAAAACAGACGAACCCAAACCGAAACCAATCGCAAACTGAATTAACCAAAAACTGAGTTAACCTTAATATCGGTGTTTTCGTACCCAAGGTTAACCAAAATTGAACCATACATTCATTCATACCCAGTAAATCCCACAATTAGCAAAGCTAAGAGTAGGGTCTAGGGAGGGTGAGATGTAGGCAAACTTTACCCCTATCCTTGCAGATATAGAGGCTGCTTCCAGAGAGACCCCCGGCTCCACACCATAAAATTGACAAGCAAGCAATAATATAAAGTAATAAAGAGCTACTACATTTGGAGAAATACTGAAAGCGTCACGTAGTAAAACAAATGTATATATGCCATCAAAAACAACATAACCCATAAACACACAGACTTCCTACCGGAGTAAGAAAACGTTTAGGCTCCTAGATCCACGCTACGATACAACCAAACCATCCTTAACAATCCTTAACCTTAATCTTGTGCCTCCACGAACCCATATCATCGACCATGTCCTTAGAGAGGTGCATCTATACTAAATCATGCTTAATCCGCTCATCCCAAGTCAATTTTGGTCTCCCTTTACACCTCCTTCCCTCTACAGTGAGGGTTTCCACTACTGTAATTGGGGCTGTCAAATGCCTCCTCTTCACATGCCTATACCATCTTAATCTTCCCTCCCTTATTTTGTCTGATATGCTAGCTCCCTTATTAAAGTCAATTCAGTATGTTGACTATTATCAACATTTTCATCAGTCTTTCCAGTTCCCACTGCAATATATTTACTTGTCATAGTCGTGTCCACCGCCATACCTTTAGCCTGACCCGTAAGTTGTGCAGCAGTCTTCCCGGTCTCCATTGCAACATTTGTCGCCACATTCTTCGCCAACTCAGCAACAGTTTTTCCAGTTTGCAACCCAATATCTGCATCCATGACAGTCGCGTCCACCGCCACACCCGCAGCCTTGCCGCCCAACCCAGCGGCAGTCCTTTCGGTTGCCATTGCAATATCTGAACTCGGTGCAGCCGCATCAACCGCTAACCCTGCAGCAGTACTTCCTGTTGCCATTTAAAATATGTAATAATAATCACATCTATAATGAAAATAAAAATCCAGATAAGTGGTGTTATGATCACCTTCATTGTCATTCTTCTCTTCAACATTGTTATGATCTTCTTCTTTGCCTACCACCTTCATTCTCATCTTTCTCTTCATTGTCATCTTTTTCTTTGTCTCCACCTTGATTCACATCTTTCTCATTATCCTCAGCTTCATTTTCAGTTAATGGACCGTTATTAAACAAAAACTCTTCCATTTTATATAGAGTTTTTGTATTAATATACTTTATTGCAGGTGTCTGGATTTGAACATCATTAAATTCAGGATGCCTTTTATGGTATAGATGTGTGTAGAGTACTTGTTAAACATTAAAAACATGTGCTTTTTTAGTTGTAGAGTAATCATCTTCTAAGGAACAAAGTAATAATGAAATCATACCACAAGAAACCGAATTGGCCCTTTGTATTGATCCTTTCCACCATGCCATCCTTTTTTTGTTCTTCTTAGACAACACATTATGTAGTTGCACCAATTCAACGTTGGTATATCAAAATCATCTTCAATCCAGTTCATGAATTTTTGATTGACTGTTGTGCATTTTGTTGCTTCACCCAATAGTGTATTGAATATGACAAAGAAAATTTGTCTTGAAAACCCTTCCAGCAGATGAACTGGCCTTTAATAGATTAATAACTTTTAGCACACTGATTCTTGGACTGGGAAACTGATTCTTGAATTCATCCAACCTTTCACAAAAACCTTTCCTTGGTTTATTCTTTTCAAGCACTTCTATTTCCCCCATTGGAATACCTAGGCATGCATATACCAAAGATGGGGTTATTTTGATCTTGTGATTTCCTATGTTAAGCTCATTTGAGTCTTCATTGGAATTTCTTAGTAGCCATAACGATAAGCGAGATGGTATATGGAGTATGTCCAAAGATAACAGAGATTCAAAACCCATTTCTATCACAACTGCTTTTTGTGCATCAGATAAGTTTTTTATTACAGAAAGGAAGTTTCCTAGGTCGCATCTCATGTATAAAGTGTGGTTTGTGAACTCGATAAATGGTTTTGCTGGTATTGCCCTTGGTTTTTTTCTTGATCTCTTTGAAGGTAGTGATTCGAAATCATCATCTGAAGCAACTAACTTCCTTTTAAAAGTTTTTTTTTTGGAGGTGGAGCTTTAAAATCATCAATTGGTTTTCTTTTAACAGTTTTCTTAGAAGGTGGAGTTTCAAAATCATCATATGAATCAACTTTTTTTCTTTTAGCAGTGGTCTTTGAAGCCGGTGCTTCCTTTGCAGCAGCATCCGTATTCTTATGAGCTTTTTGGTCAGACTTCTTTTTCTTACAAGCAATCTTCTTTTTCGGCTTTGAACTGTTTCTTTCATAGTGTCATTTTTCTGTTTTTCAACAGGGTGATTTGTTTCTTGACCCTTAGCTTTTGTGTTCTTTGATGTCTCTATAACAAAATAAGACAAAACAATGAACAAATAGTTATTGCACCATGATAACTAATATTTCTATAAATACTTAACCTGGTATTTGTTCTTCATCAAGATCAATAGTAATGGGGTTTGACATATCGTTGGAAAATCTGCATGGTCTTGTTTTTGCAATTCTATCACTTTTTCTTCTTGTTATAATTCTAACAGTTTCAGTACAAGCATCTGATTTGTCATTTGTATAAAACAAGGACAAATTACTTTTGCTATACCAAGTTCACAAATTACTCTATACAACTATGCCATAACAAATGTCACACAAATTACTCTACATACACATGTTATACGAAGTTTCACAAAAATTACCCTACATATGATGATACTGTTACACTAGTTAAGACAAAATTTCACAAATTACTCTACATACAAATGCTATACCAAGTTTCATAAACATTACTCTACACAAAACATGCTATACCAAGTTTCACCAAAATTACTCTACATAGACCGTTACACTAGTTAAGACAAAATTTCACAAATTACTCTACATACAAATGCTATACCAAGTTTCACAAACATTACTCTACACAAAACATGCTATACCAAGTTTCACCAAATTACACTAGACTACAAATTACACTAGTTAAGAAAAAAATTACTCATACCTACAAACATTACTCTACACTAAACAAATTACTCAGACCTACAAATTACTCTACAAGCTATACCAAGTTTCACAAACATTACTCTACACAAAACAAATTACTCAGACCTACAAATGTTATACCAAGTTTTACAAAAAAAAACTACTCTACAAATATCACCAGAAACCGACATATAATAAAATCATATAAAATTTACAAGCCCTAGTTTATTATAATGTCGATAATAAAATTTACTCTAATATAGAACCACATATTACCTCCTGTTTGATGTTTTTGGATGATTTTGAACTTCATCTTGCCTGATTGCTTCGATTGTGATGGCAATTGGGGGTTTTTTGTCAGTTATTTTTGTTTGAAATGTGATTTGTGTGTTAGATAGAACCGTCGATTATTATTATATGTTTAAAGTAACTTTTTCTTTAATTACAAAAATGTCACCATCTATTTGTTTTGATTCGTACAGTTCGTACGAATATTTTATTTGTACGGGATCTTATCTCTCTCTATATATATCTATTAATCTATTAATATATATAAAAGAATTGAACGTTGCTGAAGTGGTGTGTAATGGTGGCTTCAACCTCTCCATGAAACTGCCACGTGACATCATAATTGAAAGATTTTAGTGACTTTGAATTATTTCGATTTTTTAATAAAAAAAAGAAAAAGATAAAACTCTAAAAGAGATTGAGTTATTTTAGGAAAAAATAATTTAAAAACAAATTTAAATTTCTCTCTCTCTCATATTTCCTCCCATAATTTTTAAACGTTAATATCATTTATATACGAGATTTTTTAAAGAAAAAAATTACACCAAATTAACGAGCGTTTTATTATCTTTCCAACGAGTACCATAGTGCTATATAAAAAACGGAGAGAAAAACGACTATTTTTTGTGGGGTTTCATTCATATAGGAAAAAAAACACAAAGTGTTCAGGTTATTCATTGATCATGTTTTTTCTTTTAAACCAGCTTCTTATCTACGATGTTGAAATTCAGCTCAATCGTCATGCTATCATTGGAATTTTACTTTTCTAAAGATGGATAGGTATACTTCATCAAGAGAAGATAAGAGAAAGAATCGTGTAACACTGCAACACATGGTGTTACCTTATAGCAAGGTTAATTTTTTATTTATTTAATTACAAGAGTAATAATTATTACTATTAGTATTAGTATTATTAGAATGATTATATTTTTCAACCCCGGGACCCTCCCGGGGTAATCAGCTAGTATATATATAGGGGAAAGTTAATTTGAGAACACCTATATTTCGTGCGAACCACGAGAACGCCATCTAAAACCATTCAAATCAAAAATTTCTTTTTACACTTATCTTTATTACTAAAATACAATCCCAAAAACACAATTTACACGTAAAAAAATAAAGGTATACGGAAATAAATTGTTTTTACACATGTGTAAATTTACTGTTTGTACATGTGTAAACTGTTTCATTTACACATGTGTAAAAAGTTAATTTGAAAGTGTTTTTGCAAGAAAAGATGAATGTTTTGGAAAGAAAATTCGTTTTTTAATGTTACATTTTGATTATAATTAGGATTGTATTGAAAAAAAATGATTTTGATTAGTTTTCTCATTTGTTCTCATGGTTCTCGCGATATTTATCGTTCTCAAGATAACTCTCCCCTATATATATATATATAAGTATAAAGTGAAACCCCCTCGAGTTAAGAAAACTTAGAAAACTCATGTATAAACTATCTACTTTTTTTTTAAATACACAAGGTAATATACATGTATTTAAGCATTTTCGACCAAAAAAATAAAAATAAAAAGTGCTGATGGGATATTTAAAAAAAAACAAAGTTTGCATGGTTACATATGTTAAAAATCTGAAAACATATGTTAACAGCGCAAACTTTATTTATTTTTTTGGGCCAAAACGCTTAATTAATATATGTTACCTTGTTTTCTTTTTAAAAAAAAATTATATGGTTTTTACATGAGTTTCTAAGTTTTCTCAACTCAATGGGGTTTTCAATTTATCTTTCCCTTATATATACACACTCTCTAACACCATAAGTATTAATTCGTTTTTATTTTTCAACATAAAATGTACTTTACAAAAATTATTCCTTTTTTCCCTTACATAACATGTTCGTTCAAATTCTTGCAAATTAAAGGATGGGGTGAAGTTATATGGAAATCGGATATTTGCTTGTTCCCAATGAAACATTATGTTTTATAAACAGCAGTTTAGGTTTAAAGGATAAACGACAGTTTTACAACAAGACAACTGAAAAGAACTAGAAAAGCTTACACCTTTTTTTAACGGCCAACAAATTGGAATCACTTGTCACACCCTCAAATTTCCAGTATGGGGTTTTACCGCGAGGCGCATGACATACCAGGATCCCATAGCCATAAGTCATATGAACGAACTCTAAATGCCCAAACCATTTAGTTCGTTTTCCAAAAATATAGTTTTAACGTTTAACCAAAATGTTTAGATAAGTTGTGGAAGCGTAAATCAAACATAACCGTTTAAGTTCATGCGCAAAACAACGCGCCCAAAATAAACCATTGAATGTAAAGCAAAGTATAAGTTAAATAATGTTCATGACACAATGATGCATGTCCTATCGTGCTCCAAACCTAGAGACCTGCAAAAGCATGCTATCGTGTGTCAACATAAAGTTGGTGAGTTCACAAAATAAGTAGGCGAGTAAATAAAAGTGTAGGTTTCCTAAACCAAAATTAACAGTTAGCTTTCCCAAACCATGATCAACAGTTAGGTTTCCCAAACCCGTAAGTAGTAATCAATAACAAAATAAGAAACCACTAGTTCAGCGTATGCCAAGGGTAGCTAACCCATTCAAGATAACTAAACCATGTTGTACCGAATTGCTATTCAAACGATGCACTCGCCCCGCGAGTTGGTTTTTGCCATCCATCATTGCCTATCAACAATGATACAGTCTAAGGTCGTAGTTCACGCCCGGCTCCCAGCACGGTGTGAGGTTTGTCAAACCTAATAGCGCTATCAACTAGTAACCCGCTTGCCACCCGGCAACTCATTCGGTAAATAGTGAAGGACTTCCGTGATAGTATGCAGTTTAGTTCATCAAGGACACAGAGTGTGAAACTAGCAAAACCCGACTCACACAAGGAGTCCAAAATCCGACCCACACAAGGAGTCAAAACCTGAGTTGTAAGAGTAGTCCCAAACTGGACCCAAAGATAGTAGTCCCAAACCGGACCCGAAAAATAGTAGTCCCAAACTGGACCAAAAAGTAGTAAGTTGTCTCAAACCCGAGACGCATGCTTTCGAGAAAAAGAGTAGTGAAACTCACCTTAGGTTGCAAGCAAATAAATCCAAACTCCAAAGTAGGGTGTGCTACCGACTCCCTAATACATGTGTCACTAAGTGAGTATATGTGCATAACCAATACACCATATAACTCGTTTGTCCAAGACGTTTCAATGTTCAAAATCGTGTTAGTGACATCTAGTGTTTCTATATGCACAAGTAGACCCTACGAACCCGTTGGTGAACGTTATGATTAACATCAGTCATACACTTCATATACATCCCATACAAGTGTCCATACAAGTTCATGTCAAATACATATCATATAAGACTCCAAATAGTCACATAAAGATCTTGTACACAATCTGCGTTTTCAGGGCAGATTGTGCGCTGTGAAAAACGAATTATTTAAAATACTTAACGAATGATTTAAAGTCCCAAATTTTTACTGAGTATTCATTGAGATTCAGTTGTTAACACATATTTTTTTCTTGTCTTAAAACCAAACACAAAAATTAATAAAATTCGTACAACACAGCCCTGTCCAGAAAAGTTCCACAACAGGTCAGTTTAGTATAAAAATTCCCAAAAATTGTGTATTCATCCAAACGGGGTGAATCCACTTGGAAAAGCCGAGTTTTTCCGATGTAGACCTACTGTCCAAATTTCAAAGCTTAACTCTTTGTAAAACTCAAGTTATGACCGTTTAAAGTTGACTCAATTTACAACTCCGAAAATCTGATATGACCTCTTGTCAAATAAAATTCAAAAAACTACTCAAACGAAGTCCAAATCGGACTATCTTGCCCATTACGAAAAGCTAAGACCATGTACGTTACAACCATATAAAGAATAGATCAAAACAATAACTTTTAACCCACGTAACAGACCCTACAAGTTGACATAAGCGTTCTGTCCAGATTTTAATCATGCAATAACATCAATTATCTTGAACCCTAGTTGCATATTATCGATCAACAACATCAAATAAACATTCTACAACATCTATAAGACATTATCTGATCATAACCTAGCAATATTCATGTTTATATTATCATACACAAACCCTAGAAGTCTACAACATCAAGAACATGTGAAATCATACAAATCACATAACAACTAATGCATACAACATGATTAATCCTTTTAAACTTTACAAAAACCAAGTTTTAATCTTTCTAAACATGTTTCAGATCTGGACAAACATGATTATAGTGTTTAAAAGCATAATAGAATGGATTAAAACATGCTAGAGTTGAAAGTATACCGAAAGCACTTCAAGATCACCAACCGAATGCTCTCCAAGCCTCCCGAATGGTGTTCTTAAGCCTTGACAGGTGTTAGGGTTTGTAATTTTTCGTAAACCAGGTGTATTGGTCGATTAGGGTTGTGATAATGAGAAGTAGGGTGTTTAAAATCGTTTTAAAGATCTGTAAACTTGTTTTCCACGTTTTCTGCTCCATCGCGGACCGCGGACGGATTATTAAATCCTGCCGCGCTCCGCGGCGCGTTACAAAACTCGCCCAGACTATTCTATCCTTTCGCGGACCGCCGAGGATTTTACTTTCCTCCCGCGCTCCGCGGGGAAGCCAATAATTCAAATTTTAATTTTTATTTCTTCTATAACCCTATCCACCTTACAATATCAATATTCCAAACATTAATATTCAAAAAGGCACATGAACGTTCATCTTTTACATCTGGATCCCGGTCCGTCCCGTTCCGGTTACCGATCCGTTAACATCTAATCACGTAAGTTCACATATTCACATATTAGCACGTAACATCAACATGTAAGTTTATGATAATCACATTTCACCAAGTCACCAACGTTCTGGGTTCCCTACTGGTGTACGTAGTCTGTTAATTCCCCGAATTACCATCTCATGCAGTTATTAACCTATAACTGTGCAATGTATACTCGTCCTAACTAACCCTAGTTAATTAGAATGTATGAAAAAGTATGTGCAAGTAACTAGAGTCTAGTTAAAGTAATAGCCTGAAATTACGAGGTATCACATCACTCACGGAACACTGGAGTATCATCGTGCCACCAATGTTGTCACGCGATCATATTCCACCACCAAGTCACCAATTCAGGAGGAAACTCATAATTATGAGAAAACCCCTATGTGAGATTCGAACCCAGGACCTTATGGTCTCTAAGTCTTATCTCACCATCAAGATGTCGCTGGGCTATAATGCCTATGACAGAAAAGGTGACACCTATTTGCACTTTTTGAAAGCTTTTTGAAAGCTTTTTGAAAGGGTCGTGCTAATTAAACCCCCCAACTTCTAAATCAACCCCTTAATCCAGGCGCCTCGCTTAGGCCTAAGCGAGGCGCCTGGGTTAATCGTTTTCAGGAATCTTAAGCTTTATGTCTAATCAGGCAGTCAGGCGCCTCGCTTTGGCCAAAGCGAGGCGCCTGACTGCCTGATTAGACATAAGGCTTAAGATTCGCTGAAAACGATTAACCCAGGCGCCTCGCTTAGGCCTAAGCGAGGCGCTTGAGAGTTTGATTAACCTTGATTCAACGTAAAGCCTGATATTCCCTCGAAATAATTACCCCAGGCGCCTCGCTTTGGCCTAAGCGAGGCGCTTGGTTCCATCAGATTTTGGCTATAAATTCAATCGATTTCATAGTTTTTCATTATAAACTCGTTCGATTTGAATTCTTTGTCCACAAACATATATAACATGTCGTTTTACGACTTAATTTTCGGTGATTCTTACGACTATAATTCATATAATGTCGAGGAGGGTCCGTCATATAATGTCGAGGAGGGTCCGTCATATAATGTTTCGGAGGGTCCGTCATATAATGTCGGGGAGGGTCCGTCTAGTAGTAATGTCGAGGAGGGTCAGTCTGGCATTCGTTACCGTGACAATTCGGTACAACTGGACTTGAATACACAGTGGAAGGACCCGTATGAATTTGAAGACGAGCCTAGTCAACCTGCCTACGGTTATACTTACGACGCTAACCGTGGTGATGACACATCTGAAGAACAAGACTATACGCACTATGAAGACAGCGCTGTCGATGAGAAGCGGGTAGAAGATCAGGAGGAAGGACCTAACCCGATCAACCTTTGGTTCGAGACTAACCGGACATTTTCGACACGCGATGAGTTGGTCGATTGGGTACATGATACGGGAATGGCAAATGGTGACGTCATAGTTATAAAAAGATCGAAGAAAAGAGGAGAACATTTCGTGAAGGTATATATTTCAGTCACTGTTGTTTTTAAGTTATTAACAAATGCGTATTTTTTAAATTGTTATTTAAAAAGCAACAATAAACTTAACTTATAAATTAGTTACTAAAAACACGTGTTTTATCGTTGGCCAAGGTGAATTCCCTACGGATGCACCAGTGGTTTTTGGGCCACACACCTTTAGGATTACGTTTCTCCTTTGCTAAGAGTATTGTTAATTTTTAATTAACAAACTTTTTTATAATTTATTATTTAAAAAAATTATTAAAAAAAAACTTTTTTTCTAATAAACTTATTTTTGTTAAGGTTGTATTTCAATGCACTCTTGGGGGGGAGCATAAGAGTGTGGCTTTGGTGAGGAAGACGGGTAGCAAAAAAACTGGCTGCCTGTTTAAGTTGACAGGGGTGTTTGAAACTCGGACACGGGTTTGGAGGTTAAAGGTGAAAAACCCGACGCACAACCACACTCCCTTTGAACACTTAGAGGGTCACCCGTATGCCAGAAGGCTTTCTGTGGATGACAAGCAATTTGTGGGAGAGATGACAGAGAATGATGTTCCCAAGCGTAGCATCTGGAGAAGGATGCTTTCAAAGAACCCGGAGAGAAAGACTACCCTGAAAGATATACACAATGCTGCTCAGATGATGAATGCTGGAAAGGGAGTCATTCCCAAAGGTGACATGGAGCACCTCGAACACTTTCTGACGGAGAGAGGATTCACCTACTACACGCGTGCGGATGAAACCACGAAGGCTCTCACGGATATTTTCTTCGTTCACAAACTTTCACAAACTATGTGGTGCGCATTCCCGCATGTGCTGATGATTGACGCCACCTACAATACAAACATGTACAATATGGCGTTTGTTCAGGTAGTGGGTATGGCGTCGACAAACCAGTCGTTTTCGATTGCCCATGCGTTTATTTCTTCTGAGAGGATTGGTAACTACACTTGGCTGTTGGAGAGGATAAAGTCTATGTTGGACAGCTGTATGGAGCCGCGAGTGATTGTGACAGACAGGGACCTTGCGCTGATGAACGCGTGTGATGTGGTTTTCCCAAAGGCGTACAAGTATCTATGTCGGTTTCATATCTCGCAGAATATCAACAGGAACAGCAAGAAGGAGTTCACGGATAGGGAGTGGAAGGAATTTGTTCGAATGTTTTGGTGGCTGTGTGACTCTACGACGGAAACCCTATACGAATACAATTTGGGGCAATTTCAATCATATCTGGAAAAGATGGATCGTCTGGGTAAGTAGTTTTACATAATTACATACGTACTTGTTTACATACACACGCCTGACAAGTTTTGGTTATATTTTTCAGACGTTTTTTCCTATACGAAGAATAACTGGTTGGACCGGTTCCGTCAAAAGTTTGTGTCTGCGTGGACTAACCAAACGCTGAACTTCCGCCAGACCACTACCAACAGAGTTGAGGGCATGCATGCGACAATTAAAAGTCACCTTCCAGGCAATCGCAACTCGTTGTCGACAATTGTGAGGTCCGTTGATCAAATGGTTGATAAGCAACATAGAGACATTAAAAACGGTTTTGAAGAAAGCCTAAGAAAAACAATGAACCACCACAAGAGGCAGCCATTGCTTAATAAGTTACTTCTGAAGGTTAGCAAACATGCTATTCAGTTGATATACGAAGAGATCGAACGTCTTCGAACGTCCATGCGCCTTTACAATAACACTTGTGGATGCCAGCTTTATAATAGTTGTGCTTTGCCATGTGCCTGTCGTCTCGAGCAGTTACAACTTAATGGTACTTAGTACTATTGTCCATATGATATTACTACATAATTTATTACATGATTTAACTTTATAACATATCTTATTTATTCAGGTGAGGAAATCCATTTGTTATCGATAGACGTGTTCTGGAGGAAGCTTGACTTCAAACCTGCGACGACTGGTTGCAAAGCTATAAATGTAGATAATTTCTGGGCAGAATTAAAGGAAACGGTTGATACGAAACCAGTTTTTACCCAATTAAACTACCTGGACAAATTTGCACAAATCGTCAGAGGCAACTACTCCCCCAATAAACCGCCTGTTGTGCAAAAGAAAACCCGTGGTCGTCCAACCAAGAAGCAGCAAGAACACAAGAGAGAACAATCTACAAGAAAGAGCTTGCATATGCCTGTTGAAGAAAGTGGGTCCGACGAGGAGTTTGAAGTTCCCCGGCACAGCTCTTTCGTACCATCACAGGAGGACCTCGTACGACCTTCCCAGTCCCAGCCATTCCCTCCTTACGAGCTTCAACGTCACAGCTTTTACATACCGTCATCGTCCCAGGGGGGCGGCATTTGCGATAAATTCAATTTCCCGTTGCTTCCGCGGACAAAAAAGTTCGAGAACTTAGTAAGGAAATATGGGGATAGAATTCCATCTGT
Organism: Ambrosia artemisiifolia; assembly: GCA_032199755.1. Classification (NCBI taxonomy): domain Eukaryota; kingdom Viridiplantae; phylum Streptophyta; class Magnoliopsida; order Asterales; family Asteraceae; genus Ambrosia; species Ambrosia artemisiifolia. The sequence goes on from CM063519.1 coordinate 34,150,704, forward strand.
GTTTCACCCATATATATCTAAAATAACCGATGTGAAACCTGATGGTCATTGCGGTTTTCGAGCGGTAGCTGTGGGGTTAGGGATAGGTAAAAATGAACATATGTTGGTCCGATCCCAAATGCTACTCGAGTTGCGCAATAACGAAGGCTTGTATAGGTCAATGTTTGATCCGAATGACGAAGGACATTATCAGCGTCTCTGCGATAGCATTTCTTTTAGAGGGGTGGGAGAAGCCCCAGAAGAGAAGTGGATGACGACGCCGGAAGCGGGATTTATCATTGCACAGAAGTTTGGTTGTGTTTTTCATACACTCGACACTAGAGGTTCTGATACAGTTTTCCCTCTATTTTTAGGCCCAAGTGCTTCTCTACCGCCTATTCTGACGGTAGCAGTTTTGTTCGTGGACCGACATTACGTCAACATAACGCTTGAAGGATCATATCCAATGCCTCCCTCGAATACAGTTTGGAGTGCTTTTAAAAATGATGGTGGTGAGGAATGGGCAACTATGTTTGAAAATCAAATCAATATGTACAAAGAATTAGTTTTCCCGAAACGGGACACCAATCAAAGTCCCGAAATACAAGATTTAGATTAGATATGTGAAATTTGTAAAAAATTTTAAACACTGTTTACGTTCTTAAAAATCGTTTTGGTTATGTTTATGTCTTCTAACGGGCTTGTCGGGTCGGAACAGTACGGTTCGTTAACGTGCCGATCAGGTCGGAACAGTCCGGTTCGTTCACGTGCCGGTCGGGTCGGACTGTTTTGGTTCGTAAACGTGTCGGTCATAATAATAACATTAGTAATAATATTATTATTAATAATACTAATAGTAACAATAATAATAATAATAATAATAATAATAATAGTAATAATAAGGAAAAATAATAATCGTAATAATCGTTCACGTGCCGGTCGGGTCGGACTGTTTCGGTTCGTAAACGTGTCGGTCATATTAATAATATTAGTAATAATATTATTATTAATAATACTAATAGTAACAATGATAATAATAATAATAGTAATAATAGTAATAATAAGGAAAAATAATAATCGTAATAATCGTTCACGTGCCGGTCGGGTCGAACTGTTTCGGTTTGTAAACGTGTCGGTCATTGTTTTTACTGGCTTGCATTTTATAATTTGGTGTTAGTTCATTTATTATTTATGGGTTTAATATGGACCATATTTATTAGACAATTAAACATTCAAAACAGACAACATATATATATATAAACAAAAGATCAACTGCATAACAATAATAATAATAATAATAATTTGTCCATACAAAAAAAAAATACAACTAAAAAAAGTCTACTGCGGCGGGTGGTGGTGGGGGCCCCCTGTGCTGGTCCACGGTGTGGTGGTGTGCGTAACTGTACCTGCCAATGCGTCGCCATCGCCTGCATCGAGTCGACCGTCCACTCCTGAATATCCCGCAGCTCACCGATGCGGCGATCGATGTCCTCCGCCACGAAACGCGCAGCAGGAGTGAGGTCATCATATATATGGCGGGGGGTACTGCTGCTGTGGTGGCGGCGGAGGAGGTGGGGGAACGTCACCGTCGTCAGGCTCGTCGACCTGACCCGCCATGGAGACCAGGAGAGGATATCCCGGACGCACCTCAGTGTAGGGCGGTATATCATCGAAGGTAGGAAGGGGGCCGGCTCAAAAGCCCTGGTGGTTCCGATAGCTCGAAACCGCTGCACACCCTTCGAGACCTCGAAGAGGATCCCCATGCTCCGGGCATTGGCGTCACCGAGCACTACCGATGGGATCGGGGGCGACAACCGAGGGTCAGTATCTGGCGAGAGCCCCAGATAACGCGCAATCTGAGTGATGAACGCCCCGCCATGGAGATGTGACCGAGCCTGGCGTGAGTGGCAGCACTTAAAGTACTCGACCAGGGACGAGGCCAGGTTGCACGGCTGCCGCATAATCAAACAGTACAAAAAGAAAAGGTCACTCTGGTTGACCTTTTCCCGACTGTTCCCCCCCGTGCTGCGATAGAGGTGGTGATCGCATGCTGAAAGTAGTAGTACAGGGGGTCCCTAATCGACGTCGCCTTCGCAAAATTCTTGCCAAAGTGCGATTTGGCGATGAACCTCCAAAATTTGACCAGGGTCGGCCTATCCACCGTATGGAGAGCGTCCAGGTACAACGAAGAGTCAATCTCCGGGGCTGTGTACAACCCCGAAGCAATAGCAAACTCCTGCAAAAAATAATTGTAAATATTAACAACTTTGGTAACATAATAATAAAATGACAGATAATTGAAATAACATACCTCATAGGTCATCCGCTGCCACTGCCTCGCCAACCGAAACTGGATGGGGCGAAAAGTCTCAGCCGGGTTCGGGTTCTGGTTCGGATCCAGTACCTCGAACGACGACAGAAACTCTATCGTCAAAGCCCGGTAAGAAGGCACCTCGGCTATGTCAAAGAGACGACGCCAGGGGGTGTCAAACCCCACAAAGTCGTTCGCCCTGGGGGTTTCGCCGACCCTCTCTAGAAGCCCCCAACTGATGTACATCTGAGGGTCGACAGCCATATGACGCAGCTTCTTGCAGCTGCGCTGCGCATGGTCATACCCCTCCTCAAAGTGCAGGTACGGGTGGTCCAGTAAGGGGTCCGGTGGTGGAGCCCGTCGACTCCTCTTCGGCGGAGGCCCCGGTGCAGACGACCCAGCGTCATCTCCACCACCAAAACCTGCATCTGAAAAAGTTGGCTCCATATCTATGAAAACAATAATTTTTAATTAATAATGATAA